>CATIWC010000918.1:0-169024 GCA_948472305.1 Vicia faba | reverse complement strand
ATATAAATATAAATATATATATATATATATATATATATATATATATATATATATATATATATATATATATATATATATATATATATATATATATATATATATATATATATATATATATATATATATATATATATATATATATATATATATATATATATATATAATATATATATATATATATATATATATATATATATATATATATATATATATATATATATATATATATATATATATATATATATATATATATATATATATATATATATATATAAATATATAAATATAATATTTTAATATAAAACAAGATAAAATATTTACAAAAAAAATAAAATAATTCAAGAAAATATTTTAGTGTGAATAAAATTAAGAAATAAAAAAATAAAAGTATTATTTGCATTATTTTTAAATTTAAACAAAATAATATAAAAACATATAAAATGTTTTAATGCTAGTAATAATAAAAGTAAATACCAAATAAATGTAAAAAAATTATAAAAAATATTTTTGGATCATTTTTTATATTTGAAAATAAAATATTAAAGTCAGAAAAGAAAATAAAAATACAAAAATATCAAAATATAAGAAAATGGGCCATGGGGTGTGAAACTGAAAGTGGGGGGTGCCAAAAGTAGGAAGTAGCCAGGCCCAACCCAGCTACTTCATCTTCTTCCTTTGTCCAACAGAATTTGAAAAAAACGCGCGCTAGCTACCCTAACCTGTATCTTTTGATTCTTTGATCTTTTGACAAAACTCAAAACATGAAACTTGTAGAGCATCAAATAACGAATCTAACCATATAAAAAACTTGGATTAACTCTCAAAGACCAGAGAGAATTTCTATGGCCCTAATTTCTAACCTAGTTTTTTCAGGAAGTTCATGATTGAAATTCTCTCAGCACGATTAATGTAAATGAAAACTAAACATATGTATGGCTTCAGGGCTATGAGTACAACATATTTCATTCACAAATCTAAGCTTAACCATTCCTAAATAGAGAGATAGAATTCCATGAAATACCTGTTTCAGTTGACTTCGAGCTGGACAATGTAGCAACCTTCAATGGTGTTTGAGCTTCTGTTGAGCTTGCCTGAGGTTCAAGGAAGCTTCTCCAATGCATGGCTTGCTTTGAAACAACTTGAATCGTGTTGTAGAACTCAACCTGCAGAGCTTTAAAATGAAAATGGCAAAGTGTGTTAGAGGTGTTACAGCTTGCAATGGGGGCTTGGGATTGTTCAGGTGAGTTGATTGGAAGGTGTTGGAACTATCTTGGGACAAAATGCACGATGGAAATTGGTTGTGGCTTGCAAGATGCAGAACTTGCTCTGTTTTGCAGAAAAATAATGATTCTGAGTATGAGGAGTTTTTAGTGATGAAAGGGTCATGCTTTAGGCTTGTTGGTATGTATAGAACTTGTTCACGAAGTTCTTGTAAGCTTGTGTTATAAGATATGAGAGATTGCTTATGTTTTGCCACCTTTCTTCTACTTGAAGCAGGAGAATGGAAATGATGTTATAGCCATGTACAAGCCCTCCTATCATGCTGCAACTTTTGTTCTTGGTTACTGGAATTAGTGGACTTGATCTTGCCTCAAAGATCTGGCCCCCATGCCTCAAGGATTTGGTTTTGACATTAAGTGAAATTAGGCAAAAATGGCAATTTGCCTTTTTCTACTTAAGGCTTAATCTTGTGTATAATGTCCAAGTGAACAAAACAAAGGCTTAGACTGATGGATTGACATTAAATTATGGAGTGAAAATTGGTTTTGAGGCCTGTAATGTTGAACCAAGCTAGCTAGATAAGAATTACAAGTTGTTATGAACATGTATTGGCCATGGACAAAAGTGAGTTTTTGCCAACTTCAAGCATTCGATTATCTCTAACCACAAGGGTGTTTGAGGAGTTCTTGGACAATTTGGAAATCTTGGAACATGTACTTCAATCCCTCTTTGTAATGTAACTTGAAACTTCAACTGGAACTATGTGAAAAATGGCCAAGAAGATGGGTCAAAATCCTGCCTAAATTAGGGCAAATTTTCTCTAAGTTAAAAGTTTTAGGTACCCTTGTTCCAAAAATCATAACTTGAGATACAAGCTTCTTTTGAGAAAACTTTGTGAATAAAATTTGTAGACTTTGTGATGGAATACAACTTTAATGTTGCAAGTTTTGTTTGAATCCATTTGCATCTTGGTGAAAAAACGGGACAAAGTTAGGAAAAAATAAGAAAATTCCATAACTTAGAAAAATTCTAAGTTATGAAAATTTTCCATTTTAAACCCTAATTTGCATTTTTGAGGTTTCTTGATGAACAAGTTTCATAATTTAACATGTCTTGATGAAAAATGACCCTTGGCACTTGATTTTGACCAAAAAGTCAAAGTTTGACTTTTCAGTGTACAGTCAAATTTTGATCAGTTGACTGAAAAATTCATCTGTCAATCCCATGTACTTGAGATCTTTTGAACTTGTTGAATGGGTAAATACAATGTCATTGAGTCCTTGAGTCCATATGTGAGCTTGGTTTGCCATTGGTTAGGTCAAACAGTCAAAAATTGCCTTTGTGCAGTCAAAACCCTAAAAATGACCATTTTGCCCTTTTGGTGATCTGATCAAATTTCTTGTGGAATTGTGATCCAAACTTGATCAAATGGTTCATATGAGTTCATAATGTTGATGTGGGTCAAATTTCATGAGGTTTGACTGTCAATTGGCCACAGTTGACTTTTTCCCCAATACAGTTGATTTCTAGGTCAACTGTCCAATTGACTGGGCAAAAATTTGAATCAAGGCTTGAAACTTGGTATGGGAAAACTTGTGAACCCAACATGAGGCCTAAAAGTAAATTTGGGTATTGTAGGTCAAAATATCCCTGTGCAAACTCAAACCCTAGTTTGGGTCAACAGTGCAAGGAGAGGTCTTGAGCAGAGCAAACCCTAGCTTGATCCTGAATTCCAAGAGTCTTGTGATGAGAAAGTGTTGATGAAATGAGAGGGAAAATTTTGGGGTACAACAGTTGCCCCTGTTCAAACTTCTTGAACCTAAAGAGTTAGATTGGAAAATTTTCCTTTCGCGACTCGAAGGTAAAAGAGGATTAGACACTAGAGTGCCCGTAAATTTGCACTCGTCAAAACATAGGTGTAGGAATAGGCTTAAAGATGCCATTTGCAGATGGTAGAATCTTGCTGGAGATGGGCTTAAAGATTCCATCCAAGAACCTTTGTTGAATTACAATGTTGTAGGCCAAAAGAATGAGTATCAAAATGGTATCTGTGTCTAGAATGCACTTGAACTGTATCTGGAGACTGAGTTTGTATGAGCAAAAGAATGGCGTCCGCGTCTGGGGCGTATCTGAGCTGTAACTGTGTTTGAATGTTGAATGAATATCAGAATGACTGCCGTGTCTGGAGTGTATCTGTATTGTATCCGGGTAACAGAGAAATATTTGTGTATGGAGCAACTGTGTGCTGGGGATAAACTCTGAATGAGTGACAGAATGGCAACCGCGTTTGGAGCGTATCTGGACTATATCTGAAGTTGAGATTTGTATGAGTAGTAGAATGACTTCCGTGTCTGGAGTGTATCTGTACTGTAATTGGGATCTGAATAAATGACAGAATAACTTCCATGGCGACTGCACTGAGGGAATCAAACTGCTGGTGTAAGGGTCAGAATGGCATCCGTGTCTGGAGCATATCTGAACTTGAAATTGATAATTGAATCTGAATGAGAGATAGAATGGCCTCCGTGTATGGAGCGTAACTAATCTGTATCGGATTGCTGAAGTCTGAATGAGTAGTAGAATGACCGCCGTGTCTGGGGTGTATCTGTACTGTATTTGACTTGAAATTCTGAATGAGTAATAGGATCACCGCCGTGTCTGGGGTGTATCCGTACTGTATCTAAATAATTGTTAATGATAGCCTTTTAATCTTATCCTGAAAAGGGTAAAATGTTAGCTAAAACACAAAGTTATGTTGCATGATATGTATGATGTAAT
Source organism: Vicia faba (assembly GCA_948472305.1). Taxonomy (NCBI): domain Eukaryota; kingdom Viridiplantae; phylum Streptophyta; class Magnoliopsida; order Fabales; family Fabaceae; genus Vicia; species Vicia faba. The sequence goes on along the minus strand of CATIWC010000918.1, from coordinate 165,025 downwards.
GAATTGTATTTCATCAATGTTTATGATATATGAATGTAATGGTTATGCATGTAAGCTGAGTAGTCGTCTCGTTGAGGAAGATAAAATCCGGATAGCTGGAGATAACGAAATCTTTGACTGCTGCCGGGGAAATAAATCCTTGACCGATGCTGAGGATTTGAAGATGAGAAACCCTTGCTGACTGCTTGGGGAATAAGGGAAACTCTGAAAAATCTCTACTAGGGAGTTAAAACCTGGGAGACTTCTGCTGGAAAAATGAGACTGAGAATCTTCAATCTGCTGGGAAATAAATCTGTGGGGAAATGCTCACTATTCTGGCTCCGCCGGGGATATGATTTTCAGGGTTTTTGGGCTCCACTGGGGATCTTGAAACTTGACTCTGATGGGAATTTTGAAATTCAGCTTAGCTGGGGAATCAAGCTTTATAAAGCATTGGCTCTTCTGAGGATCTTGAAGCTTAACCCCGCTGGGGAAATATATTCCAAATTTCAGCTTTGTTGAGGATCTGAATGATGTATCGTAGGGGATTTCTTCTGAAATGGCATAAAGATATCTTCCTACACCTTCAACCTATCAGTAATTATCTTTTTTCAATTTAGTTTTATTTGTAAGCAGTGATTATGTTCAAATGCATATGCCTATTTAACAAAACATTGGACGTTTTCAAATAAAACATAAGTGTAAAAAGAAAAGAAAGGCAAGCAAATTTCCGCACTTCGAAGTATATTTGTATTTAACTTTTGTGAGTATATTTATACAAAGGAGACACACATCCTAGTAAGGGAATGTTGTCGCAAAAATTGAAAAAAATTTATACAAAAGAAAAGAGCTCGGAGCTTGTTGATGAAGAGATTGTTCTTTAAAGTGATCCGCCGAGACACAGTCATACGCTTTAATTCCCTAACTTTTGCCTGAATCGCCCTTTCGGGTTTTCGATCCATCGGGAAACCCTTTTTTTCCCAAGTCGCCCTTTCGGGTTTTCAACTTGCCGGGTGTACAGATTTTTTTATTTTATCCCTAATTTTTGCCTGAACCGCCCTTTCGGGTTTTCGGTTCACCGGGATGCCCATTTTTGCCCAAGTCGCCCTTTTGGGTTTTCAACTTGTCGGGTTGTTTTATGCATAGTATCTTTTGACTATGTTTGCGTTCGTAGGGTGCGGCAAGTCGTCGCCGTCCATGGTGGTCAGAATCATTGCCCCACCAGAAAAGATGCTCTTGATCACAAATGGTCCTTCGTAAGTAGGAGTCCATTTTCCCCTGGGATCGCTTTGCAGTAAGATGATCCGTTTGATTACAAGATCTCCGACTTGATATATCTGACGCCTGACTTTCTTGTTGAAAGCCTTGATCATCCGTTTTTGATACGTCTGACCATGGCAAACAGCAGTAAGTCGCTTCTTGTCGATTAAATTGAGTTGATCAAGCCGGGTCTGAATCCAATCGTCTTCACTTAAACCAGCGTCCTTCATAATCCTTAAGGAAGGAATCTGAACTTCCATGGGTAGGACAACCTCCATGCCATACACCCAAGAAAATGGTGTTGCCCCTGTTGAAGTATGTGCCGTGGTACGATATCCATGCAGAGCAAACGGTAACATCTCATGCCAGTCTTTGTAGGTAACTGTCATTTTTTGGATGATCTTCTTAATATTTTTGTTCGCGGCTTCAACAACACCGTTCATCTTCGGCCGGTAGGGAGATGAATTGTGATGATAAATCTTGAACTGCTCGCATAGAGCGGTGATCATAGTATTGTTCAAATTCGTACCGTTGTCTGTGATGATCCTGTCGGGGATACCATACCGGCATATGAGGTTTTGCTTGATGAAGCGGGCAACCACATTCTTTGTAACAGAGGAAAAGGAAGCTGCTTCGACCCACTTGGTAAAATAATCAATAGCGACCAAGATGAAGCGATGTCCATTGGACGCCATGGGCTTGATCTCTCCAATCATGTCAATGCCCCACATTGCGAATGGCCAAGGAGCTGTCAGAATGTTGAGAGGAACAGAAGGAATATGTACCTTGTCGGCGTAGACTTGGCATTTGTGGCAAGTACGGGAATGTTGGTGACAATCAGCTTCCATGGTAGACCAGTAGTAGCCTGCCCTTAGAATCTTCTTAGCCATCGTATGTCCGCTCAAATGGGTGCCAAATTTGCCACTGTGTATCTCAGTCATGATCAACTCTGCTTCAGCTTTGTCCACACATCGAAGTAAAACACAATCATGGCTGCGCTTATAAAGGATGCCATTGATTAGGAAGAACTTGGCAACAAATCTCCTTAAGAACTTTTTGTCATTGACAGAAGCTCCTTCGGGGTATTCTCTAGTCTGGAGATACCTTTTGATTTCATGAAACCAGGGTTGTTCCACTACTTCTTCGGTATTAATCTCATGACAGTGTGCAGGTTCGTCCATTCGCTCGATGGTGATTTGGGGAGCCTCGTTATCCCAGTTGAGTTTAAACATGGAAGACATTGTAGCCAGAGCATCTGCTAGTTTATTCTCTTCTCGCGGGAAATGCTCGAAAGTAATCTGCTCGAAATGAGGCAACAAAGTCAGGACATGTTCTTTGTATGGGATAAGATTAGGGTGTTTGGTGTCCCACTCTTCTTTGACTTGACTGATAACCAAAGCCGAGTCCCCAAATATGACCAAAGATTTGATTCCCAATTCTATAGCAGCCTTGAGGACAAAGATGCAAGCTTCATATTCGGCCATGTTGTTGGTACAGCTGAAACAAAGTCGGGCAGTGAAGGGTGTATGGCAACCTTCCGGAGAGATGAGTATCGCACCGATACCGTTGCCAAGTGCATTTGAAGCACCATCAAAGTACAGGGTCCATCGGGATCCTTGTTCAGGTCTGTCATACGGTCTGTTACCTTCGATTTTGTCCAAAGTCATGATGTCCTCGTCAGGGAAGTCGAACCTCATAGATCGATAATCTTCGACGGCTTGATGAGCTAGATGGTCATCTAGTACACTCCCTTTTATAGCTTTTTGGGTAGTATACTGAATGTCATGCTCAGTTAGGATCATCTGCCATCTAGCGATTCTTCCAGATAAAGTAGGCTTCTCGAAGATATACTTGATCGGATCCATCTTGGAAATCAGCAAAGTGGTATGAGTCAACATATACTGCCTTAGCCGGCGAGCAGCCTATACCAAAGCGCAGCAAGTTTTCTCGAGCAATGAGTAGCGAGTCTCATAGTCGGTAAACTTTTTGCTAAGGTAATAAATGGCATGCTCTTTTCGGCCAGACTCGTCATGTTGGCCCAGTACGCACCCCATTGAGTTATCCAAAACAGTCAGATACATGATCAACGGTCTTCCTTCGACGGGTGGCATTAGAATAGGAGGTTCTAGTAAGTAATCCTTGATCTTATCAAAAGCAACTTGACAATCATCGTTCCATTCAACTACCTGATCTTTCTTCAACAGTTTGAAAATTGGCTCGCAGGTAGATGTCAGGTGAGAGATGAACCTCGCAATATAGTTCAAGCATCCTAAGAATCCTCTCACCTCCTTTTTAGTGCGGGGGGGGGGGGGGGGGGGCAGGTATTTCTTGTATAGCCTTTACTTTAGCAGGATCAACCTCAATAACCTTGTTGCTGACAATAAATACCAAAAGTTTACCAGACCTAACTCCAAAAGTGCACTTGCTTGGGTTCAGTCTGAGCTTATACTCCTTCAACCTGGCAAACAGCTTTTGCAAATGTTCAAGGTGCTCTTCTTCTGTCTGTGATCGAGCTATCATGTCGTCTACGTAAACTTCAATCTCATGATGTATCATATCATGAAACAAAGCTACCATGGCGCGTTGATAGGTTTCCCCTACATTCTTCAGTCCGAACGGCATCACTTTGTAGCAGAAGGTACCCTATTGCGTGACAAAGGTAGTTTTCTCCATGTCCTCGGGGGCCATTTTAATCTGGTTGTAGCCCGAGAATCCGTCCATGAAGGAAAAAACCTTGTGTTGAGCTGTATTGTCAACCAAGATGTCGATATGCGGTAGTGGAAAATCGTCTTTAGGGCTGGCCCTGTTCAAATCCCTATAGTCCACACACATTCTGACCTTGCTGTCCTTTTTGGGTACGGGCACAATGTTAGCAACCCATTGTGGATAGGTTGTAACATCCAGAAAACAAGCGTTGAATTGCTTCATTACTTCAGCCTTAATCTTCTCAGACATGTCAGGCCTCATTCGGCGAACCTTTTGCTTGATCGGTGGACAATCTTCTCTTGTGGGGAGATGGTGAACCACGATATCAGTGTCTAGCCCTTGCATGTCTTCATAATACCAAGCGAAGATTTCAACGTATTCATTCAATAACTGCACTAAGCATTCCTTGACACTCGGCTCCAAGTTGGCACCCACCTTTACTTCCTTCCTGTCTTCCTTTGTCCCTAAGTTGATGGTTTCTAGCAACTCTTCATGAGGCAGAATGACCCTCTCTTCTTGTTGTAGAAGTCTGGCTAACTCTTCTGGCACTTCATAATCTTCGTCAACTTCGTGCTCAGCCTGATTGACCAAATCTTCAGAGTTAACGAAGGCTAAAGCAGAATAGTCACCCATGGAATCCGGAGTGGATGGGTACCTCCATTTGTGAGTGTGGGTGTGTAAGGGATAGCCATCCTTAAACAAACAAAAATGCAAAAGGAAAGAAAATGAACACAGCAATTTATAGATGAAAAACGTCCAATGATTCATTAAAACATGGCATATGATTATGAAGAAAATCAAGCCCTTACAAATGGACCTACATGCCCCGGGCAAGGCATGAGGTGAAAATAGTGTGCGAATTGTTTTAGTTATTACAGACCATAAAAATGGGAAATTGTTCAAAGATAAAATTACTGGTTGATAAAGGTGATAGGAACAAAATCCTTTGCTTCCCAATTGCTCAAACCCCCTTCGACAGTCGGAAAGATCCAGTCTTCAAAATGGCTCTCCTCATCTTCATCTTCTACAACATTGATTCCATGATGAGAAATCTTGACGGGTGGTCTTCCAATCTTAGAGCGACGCATAGCCTTTTGTCCTGCAACAGTAAACCCCAACCCAAACTTGTCTGTCTTATAGGGAAAGTTGGTCAACTTCCCCCATACTGTGCTCTTCCCCTCCTTAATCACAGCCTCCGCGTCCTTGAGAGATGCCATCCTGGATGCATGTTTGGGAATGATAGGCACCTCAACCATTGTCTTTGCCGCCGCTACTTCGGGAGAAACTTCCTCAAAATGTTGGAAAGGCGTTTCAATGAACTCGCCGTCCAACTCCACATATCGAAAGGAATTGAGATGAATGATCGTGTACTCTTCCTCACCGTGCACTGTTATAATCTTACCCTTAACAGGATATTTCAGCATTTGGTGCAAAGATGAGGTAACTTCCCCGACATAATGGATCCACGGTCTTCCGAGCAAATATGAGTATGACGGACAGATGTCCATTACGTAGAAGGTGGAGTTGAACACTTCGGTGCCTACCTTGATAGGAATATCAACCTCTCCATGAACCATTCTTTTGGAACCATCGAAAGCCCTAACGACGATGTTACTAGGTTTGAGGGTCAAACCTTCGCAATCCAAATGGTCTAAGGCCTTCTTTGGCAGCACATTCAGGGAAGAACCAGTATCAACCAAGACATGGGCGAGAGTGGTTCCTCGGCATTCAACTGAATCATGTAACGCATCATTGTGCTTCCTTCCTTTGGGAGTTAAGTCAGCATCGGAAAAGCCCAGGCCATTGTCAGCAGTAAGACTGGCCACACAATCCTGAAACTGGTCAGCCCAGGTCTGTTGGGGTACATGTGTTGTCTTCAAGAATTTAATCAGGGCCTTAGCATGGGCCTCTGAACAGAGCAGAAGGGCTAACATTGAAATTTTAGAAGGGGTCTGCCCCAGTTGTTCTACAATATCGTAGTCACTTTTTCTGATTATTTTTAGGATTTCATCCATTTCCTTCTGATTGGTTTCCGGGATAACCACAGCATGAGCCTTCGTCCTGACAGGCATTTCCAGTATCCCCTTACCCTTGTCGGTATTATCAGAAAATGGTCTTACTTCAGGAGTAACCACTTTTTCAATCACTGGGCCTTGCACAGAGGGTCCAACGGGTGCAGAAGCTTTTAAGGGTCCGAAAATTGCTCGAGGGGGAGCAATCTCCGGAGAAAAGATCCGGCCACTGCGGGTTATCTTGCTTGTACCCGCGATGTTCCCTATATTAGGGTCTCCTTCAGAAATCTCTTGGACTGTTTCGATTTGTTTGATGTCGTGGTAGAAGATTTCTCCCCCGTAGTTCCATGGTATCATTTTGCTTGATTGGTACGGGACAGGTCCCGGCATGGTGATCTTTAAAGGTACACACTCAGAGTTGGGTGTAATCCTGACAAGACTTTTGCAAGCCTTGGGAGGATTGTCGGAAATGGTTATGATAGCAATATCGTTGGTTGAAGTATCACAAGTATCAGGAGTAATCGGATTGAAAGTGTTAACAGGGGTTTTCTGGAAAAGTATTTCTTGAGTATCCATCAGGCGTTGGACACCTGACTTCAACATTGGACAGTCACCTTGAATGTTCAAACAAAAATAACAGTCTTTAACACAACCAGGAAAGACCCCGACTCTCAACAAATTTTCTTTAATCACAATCAAAGGAGTCAACAGATTGGCAACATCAGTAACATGGAGGTTTTCCAAAATGGAATGCACATTGTGGTCGTGCTTGGGCATCAGAGCAGATATAACATTAGGCTTCTCAGGAGCATCAAATTCAACCTCTTTGGCATCAATTAAGTCCTGAATTTTGTTCTTAAGTGCCCAGCAATTATTGGTATCGTGCCCAGCACTGTCGGAATGGTAAGCACACTTGGCGTTGGAGTGATAGTATGGAGAGGAGGTGTTAGGGTTTTTTGGCACCTCCTTTAAACTAGTCAGATTCAGCTTCAACAAATGGGGAAGAACCTGTGCGAGTGTCATGTTGATGCGGGTGAACTGCCGTTGTGGCCGTTTTACCCGTTGTTGATTAGGTCTCGACTGATTGTTATGAGGTTGATCATTTGACGAATTTTGAATCATCACGGCCCCTACAGTCGGTCGGTGCTCAGTTCTTCCCAATCCCTTCTGAGAGTACACGGCAGATGCTTCTTTCTTGGCTGGAAAAGGTTTTTTAACAGCCGTGGATGCGGAGGCATCCTTTTGAATCTTTCCACTTTTAATACCGGCTTCCACCCTTTCACCGGTCAAAATCAGTTCAGTAAATCCCGCCGAAGAGCTCCCGATTAAATGGTTGAAGAAGGGGCCAGATAGGGTCCCCAGAAACATGTCAACTAATTCCCTATCTGATAGCGGTGGCTGTACCCTTCCAGCCAGATCACGCCACTTCTGGGCGTACTCCTTAAACCCTTCATTTGAAGCCATCCCCATACTTTGTAGCTGAGTACGGGTAGGCGCCAAATTAGCGTTGTACTGATACTGACGATAAAAATTAGCTGCCAAGTCTTCCCAATTGTGAACTTTTGATCTCTCGAGTTGATAAAACCAATCTAACTGAGTGCCAGACAAGCTGTCTTGGAAAAATTGTACCCAGAGATCTTTATTGGACGAATGAGGTTGGATCTTTCTAACATACGACCTCAAGTGCATCTTAGGGCAAGACAGACCGTCATACTTGGAAAATGTTGGCACCTTGAACTTGGGAGGGATAACAATCCCAGCTACCAACCCCAGTTCCTCAAAATCCAATTCGGGCACCCTCTGCAACTCCATAGCTTCCAATCTGTCTTCAAGGTTCTTATATTTGTCATCCGCTGGTGGATACTGTTGTTCGGAATAGTCCTCATCTTCTTCCTCTTCCTCCTCTTCCACCTCAGACTCAGAAGGTACAGTAACTCCTTTCCCCTTGCTAGCTCCTTCGTCAGACGTCGAAGGGAACTCCAGAGTCCTCCTAGCATCACTCTCAAACCTTCTTCCGAAAGCGGCTACCCCCGGTCTCTTTTTCTTTTTCTTCTCTTTATTCTTCTCTAGCAGAACTTTGAGATCCTCTTGACCCTTTGCCAAGGTCATGAGGAGTTGCTGAAATTGTGAATTTTTTGCCTGTAGATCTTTTACTGTTTGCTCCAAATCCATCTTGCTGAAATAAACAGCAGAAAGATAAGGAAACCTGGCTTGAGGACCTGTTTATGCATATGATGAATGGTATGTTATTCATGTAATGTATTCAAGGGTTCAAAAATTCAAATTTGTTGCAAACAAAAAGGAACGCACGTCATATTAAAAGAAATTGTTAGTACATAAGTGCCCCATGGGCAAAATATTACAAAATTCTTAGTGTAAAAAGACATTGCGCATCCTCTTTGGTGCGATGTAGGTGTTGAGAGTTTCCTCCTCGTGAAGTCGGCAGGTGAGCTCTAAAACCGTCTTCTCACTGGCATAGAATTTGGCTTCGAAAGTATCTCGTTCTTCTTTGAGTTGGATCCAACTCTTTTGCATTTCCTCCCATGATGTTGGCATGTCAGGATGTATGATGGTGTATGGAACATCTCCTTCCATAACAGGCTCTTTGATCAAGGGGAGAATGTGAGGATATGGCATCATAAGATTCTGGGAGCGGGTTCGTACCCACTTGAGGTAAGGCTCAGAGGGGATGGAATTTTTGTGCCCCAGTGTCTTACTATCCACCTTATTAGGCATCCTCCAAGCTCTGATGAACCTTTGTCGAAGTCCTTGCGCATCGTTGTCGAAGTCAAAAACTAGGTCAGGAATCAACATGTCATGAGGGCCATCCCTCCGGGCATATCCAAATTGTCTCAAAGCTAGACAGGGGTTGTAGGTAATGCCTCCCCTAATGCCAAGTAATGGGAGATTAGTGAATTCACCACAACGATCAATGATGATGACATTTTCTCTGGACCGAGAACACCAATGTACATCAGAATGTGTGAGGGTCATCAACCGTTGTGACCACCTTAAACCCTGCTCATTCTTCAAAACTGATTGTGGAAGGTGAGAAATAAACCACCTTGCGAGGAGAGGAGTACAGCACATGAGAACACCTCTTTTCCTCATTGTTCGTGTGTAAAATGAGTGTAGGATGTCCCCAAGCAATGTAGGTATGGGATTCCTGGATATGAAAATCTTGACAGCATTCACATCTATAAGTTGGTCAGGGTTTGGGAACAAAACCAACCCATAGATAAGGAGTGCCACAATCTCTTCAAAGGCTTGTAGATCAAGAGAATTCCAGCAGTCTTGTGCCTTCTCAAACAGAAACTTTGCCAAGAAACCCTTAACACCACTTCTAGTTTCCCAATGCCCCTTGATGTCAGATGGTTGCAAGTGTAATGCTTGAGCAACATCTTCAGGTTTTGGTTCTTTTTCCGTACCGTTGTAGGGTAGTTGATTAAGAATAGGAATTCTCAGGAGTTGAGAAAATTCCTCCAAAGTAGGCACCAATTGGTAATCAGGGAATGTGAAACAGTGGTGTAGGGGGTCAAAGAACTGGAAGATAACTTTCACCATGTCTTCTTTAATGCTGGTGTTGACTAAGTTGAGGAGTCTACCATGTCTTTCACTGAAGAGAGAATTCTCTGGAATCCTGGAAGTAAGCTCCTTGAGTTGTGGAGGGATCCTCACAAGGTTGATTTGAATTATTTTCCTGCGAAGAGATTCCATGACCTACAAAACAAGAACAAAGATGAAGATCGAAACCTTTAAAATGGTTAGTGGATGCATATGATGCTTTATGATGTTCATGATGTATTCACAAGCATATGTACAAGCAAGTCACACAAAACCCTAGTTTCAGGCTTGCACGAGGTTTCATAAGTAAGTACCCTCTTGAGTTTAGTTGGCTCAAAACTTGTCCTATAAATAGTAACCGGGTTCTAAGGAGCTCAATATCATTGGATTGTTTTCTATGTTCATTGTTTTGGTTTAGCCACTTAACTAGAGACCAAAATATTCCAAGAAAACATCCCTCAATGAGTGTAGTATCGAGTATCTACCAACTTCGGACTGCACCAAAGCCGATCACCTCACTACCCCTAATGAAAAGGCCAAGATGGTCAAGTAAGGTTCTAGCTCATTAGTGCTTAATGACATCACTCAGCGGCCCCGTATTCTCTTTGATTGACTCAAAGGCTACCGGTACTCACAAATATGTCGCACTAATATAGCTATTGCTTCAACCATGTCGGTATACACCACACAGTTTCCATAACGTATTGCTATCTATGAATGTTTCCCAAATCCGGGTGGAGGATTTCAAGCCCAAACAAGAGAACCAAAATGTAAAGCAATCAAAGAAAACAATAGTCATGCCAAGGGTGATCTAATCCCTAAGGTTACTCCACTTTTAAAGAATTCCCCAGCAGAGTCGCCAGTTCTGTGATACGGTGGGAGAACTGACTTGGGATTTTGCGTTTGTGTTCGCAAATGTTTCGGTTTAGCAAGAGTCGCCACCGACTTTTTATTTTATCCTAAGGAAAGGTCAAAAAGCACAGGAAAGACCTTTGAGATGTTTTCTTGGGTTCGGGGAGTAGATTATAGAAAGGGAAGGTATTAGCATCCTTTCTATCCATGGTTATCCATGGGCTCTTAGTTACTTGCTTAGATCACTTGCTTTGAATTTCTATCGTTTGAAATGGTGCTTTTCAATTGTTTGAAATGGTGCTTTGTGTGTGACTTTGGAAAATGTTTTTAAAAGAGGCCATCGTTGTGGCAACCTTTGTAATGATTCTTGTTTGAATGTATACAAAGGTGTTTTTGTCTTTTGAAAAGTTTTCAATGTTTGAAAGTAGGGTTTTGAAATTGTGTTGTGAAGTGTGTTTTTTTGAAAAGTAGCAAGGATGTTTTTGCAAGCTTTGATCAAGTAACTAAGAGCTATCTACCCTATTTTACTCAAAGATCTTTCTTATGTTTTCAACCCTTTTAACAGTGTTGCTTCACCATTGTATTTGGTGAACAACCTTGTGTTAGGATGTTAACGGGACAGGCGCGGGTCATCATATAGACCATGATAGCAACAGTGTTGAGTATCTTTGGCAATTTTCTTGAGGGACTTGATCATTTTGTTTAGGCAACTCAGATAGCGTCATCGAGGGACTATGATCTTTTTGTTTGTTTTTATTTTGCCAAAGTACTCAACATGCAACCATGGCCCATTTTTGAAGGCAACAAGTGGATTGTAACCCTAGGGGTGCAAGTGTGCATTGTGTTTGTTTTTCATGCATGTTATCTTGGATTAGGTCAAACTTAATTGTTGATTTTATTTACATACAAACCCTAGGTCTAAGCATGGCATAATTGAAAGCTTTTTAAATGTGCGAGAATTTAAAAGCTACACTATTACAACATGATATAGGGAGGGGGGTACAAATTTGAATTGGGGATATTTTGACAAGAAAATAAATTTTAAGTTATTACAACCATATCGAATGTACAAGATACAATATTAAACTGTACAATAATTGAAATAAATACAATAAATAAATGTAAATAAAATGTATTATGCCAAAATGTTTCTAGCATGTAAAAAGTATTTTTTTTTTTAATGTGAAGTGTATAAAAATGTCAATTTTAATTATTTTCTATTTAGGACTAAAAACCCTAATTCCTAATAAATAATATTATTTATTAATTATGTGCAATAATATACTAATTCATACAAAAAAATAAAAGTATATTATAAAAATGATATTTTTGGTCCAAAATAATAATAAAAAGGAAAATGTAATATTTTTTGTATTTTTTGTTCTAATTATTTAGTAAAATATACTATATATGTTATATATATATATATATATATATATATATATATATATATATATATATATATATATATATATATATATATATATATATATATATATATATATATATATATATATATATATATATATATATATATATATATATATATATATATATATATATATATATATATATATATATATATATATATATATATATATATATATATATATATATATATATATATATATATATATATATATATATATATATATATATATATATATATATATATATATATATATATATATATATATATATATATATATATATATATATATATATATATATATATATATATATATATATATATATATATATATATATATATATATATATATATATATATATATATATATATATTAAATATATTAAATATGTATAAAACAAGATAAAATATTTACAAAAAAATAAAATATATTCAAGAAAATATTTTAGTGTGAATAAAATTAAGAAATAAAAATTAAAAGTATTATTTGCATTATTTTTAAATTTAAACAAAATAATATAAAAACATATAAAATGTTTTAATGCTAGTAATAATAAAAGTAAATACCAAATAAATGTAAAAAAATTATAAAAATATTTTTGGATCATTTTTTATATTTGAAAATAAAATATTAAAGTCAGAAAAGAAAATAAAAATGCAAAAATATCAAAATATAAGAAAATGGGCCATGGGGTGTGAAACTGAAAGTGGGGGGTGCCAAAAGTAGGAAGTAGACAGGCCCAGCCCAGCTACTTCATCTTCTTCCTCTGTCCAACAGAATTTGAAAAAAACGCGCGCTAGCTACCCCAACCTGTATCTCTTGATTCTTTGATCTTTTGACAAAACTCAAAACATGAAACTTGTAGAGCATCAAATAACGAATCTAACCATATAAAAAACTTGGATTAACTCTCAAAGACCAGAGAGAATTTCTTTGGCCCTAATTTCTAACCTAGTTTTTTCAGGAAGTTCATGATTGAAATTCTCTCAGCACGATTAATGTAAATGAAAACTAAGCATATGTATGGCTTCAGGGCTATGAGTACGACATATTTCATTCATAAACCTAAGCCTAACCATTCCTAAATAGAGAGATAGAAGTCCATGAAATACCTGTTTCAGTTGACTCCGAGCTGGACAGTGTAGCAACCTTCTATGGTGTTTGAGCTTCTGTTGAGCTTGCCTGAGGTCCAAGGAAGCTTCTCCAATGCTTGGCTTGCTTTGAAACAACTTGAATCGTGCTGTAGAACTCAACCTGCAGAGCTTTGAAATGAAAATGGCAAAGTGTGTTAGAGGTGTTACAGCTTGCAATGGGGGCTTGGGATAGTTCAGGTGAGTTGATTGGAAGGTGTTGGAACTATCTTGGGACAAAACGCACGATGGAAATTGGTTGTGGCTTGCAAGATGCAGAACTTGCTCTGTTTTGCAGACAAATAATGATTCTGAGTATGAGGAGTTTTTAGTGATGACAGGTTCGTGCTTTAGGCTTGTTGGGATGTATGGAACTTGTTCACAAAGTTCTTGTAAGCTTGTGTTAACAGATATGAGAGATTGCTTATGTTTTGCCACCTTTCTTCTACTTGAAGCAAGAGAATGGAAATGATGTTATAGCCCTGTACAAGCCCTCCTATCATGCTGAAACTTTTGTTCTTGGTTACTGGAATTAGTGGAATTGATCTTGCCTCAAAGATCTGGCCTCCATGCCTCAAGGATTTGGTTTTGACATAAAGTGAAATTCGGCAAAAATGGCAATTTGCCTTTTTCTACTTAAGGCTTAATCTTGTGTATAATGTCCAAGTGAACAAAACAAAGGCTTAGACTGATGGATTGGCATTAAATTATGGAGTGCAAATTGGTTTTGATGCCTGTAATGTTGAACCAAGCTAGCTAGATCAGAATTGCAAGTTGTTATGAACATGTATTGGCCATGGACAAAAGTGAGTTTTTGCCAACTTCAACCATTCGATTCTCTCTAACCACAAGGGTGTTTGAGGAGTTCTTGGACAATTTGGAAAGCTTGGAACATGTACTACAATCCCTCTTTGTAATGAAACTTGAAACTTCAAGTGGAACTATGTGAAAAATGGCCAAGAAGATGGGTCAAAATCCTGCCTAAATTAGGGCAAATTTTCTCTAAGTTAAAAGTTTTAGGTACCCTTGTTCCAAAAATCATAACTTGAGATAAAAGCTTCTTTTGAGAAAACTTTGTGAATAAAAGTTGTAGACTTTGTGATGGACTACAACTTTCATGTTTCAAGTTTTGTTTGAATCCATTTTAATCTTGGTGAAAAAATGGGACAAAGTTAGGAAAAAATAAGAAAATTTCATAACTTAGAAAAATTCTAAGTTATGAAAATTTTCCATTTTAAACCCTAATTTGCATTTTTGGGGTTTCTTGATGAACAAGTTTCATAATTTGACATGTATTGATGAAAAATTACCCTTGGCTTTTGATTTTGACCAAAAAGTCAAAGTTTGACTTTTCAGTGTACAGTCAAATTTTGATCAGTTGACTGAAAAATTCATCTGTCAATCCCATGTACTTGAGATCTTTTGAACTTGTTGAATGGGTAAAGACAATGTCATTGAGTCCTTGAGTCCATATGTGAGCTTGGTTTGCCATTGGTTAGGTCAAACAGTCAAAAACTGCCTTTGTGCAGTCAAAACCCTAAAAATGACCATTTTGCCCTTTTGGTGATCTGATCAAATTTCTTGTGGAATTGTGATCCAAACTTGATCAAATGGTTCATATGAGTTCATAATGTTGATGTAGGTCAAATTTCATGAGGTTTGACTGTCAATTGGCCACAGTTGACTTTTTCCCCAATACAGCTTATTTCTAGGTCAACTGTCCAATTGATTGGGCAAAAATTTGAATCAAGGCTTGAAACTTGGTATGGGCAAACTTGTGAACCCAACATGAGGCATGAAAGTCAATTTGGGTATTGTAGGTCAAAATATCCCTATGCAAACTCAAACCCTAGTTTGGGTCAACAGTGCAAGGAGAGGTCTTGAGCAGAGCAAACCCTAGCTTGATCCTGAATTCCAAGAGTCTTGTGATAAGAAAGTGTTGATGAAATGAGAGGGCAAATTTTGGGGTACAACACCAGTGCACAATCGTCACGCCCCTCCTTCGCCTAACCTCCTGGAAGCGCCGTCGGCCAGCTCCCCCTCCTTCTCCTTCAATTTACAGAACAAAACGCCAAGGTATATCTCTCAAAACTCCTACTACATGTAAATATCAAAAGAAACGTGGATTAAAACTCGCATGTAGTGATCAAGCAGAATGAAAGAGTAATATCACAAAAAACCTAAAACAAGTTAACAAATCGTACTGTCACGAAGCAAGAACCCTAGACCGCTGCAAAGGGAAGGCAGGAGGTGGATGGAGGCGATGCTCCGGTGGCTAAGGCGAGGGAAGAGGATATCAATTACTCATGGGGTTTGAGAGAGACGAAGAGAACGAAGAGGAGAGGAGCGGCGCCGATTAGACTGTAAAACCTAATTCCCAGACAAATGAAACAACCCTAAACAAACTTGTTCAAACATCATGGGCCTCTGCCCAAGCCAAAACCCCTAAGCCCAAACGTTTAACAGCACCCACCCCCTTTTTTTCTTAATTTTCTGATATTAAATTTGTTCTTCTTCTTAATTCCTTTGGGCCATTCAAGAAAACATTTTGTTTAGGCCCATTATCTTTTCTTTTCTTAATGTTTTTAAAACTAACATTTTTTTATCATTTTATTATCATTCTTTATAATCTATTTCTTCTTTTCTTTTCTTTTGTTAGATAAAAAATATAGTAAATTTTTTGTACAAATTTTCTTAATAATTTTTCTTAAT
Organism: Vicia faba; assembly: GCA_948472305.1. Taxonomy (NCBI): domain Eukaryota; kingdom Viridiplantae; phylum Streptophyta; class Magnoliopsida; order Fabales; family Fabaceae; genus Vicia; species Vicia faba. Next base: position 149,380 of record CATIWC010000918.1, on the reverse strand, counting down.
AATTATTACATTTAATCAACATACATAAATAATAGAATTTTAACTTAAAATAATTTTTCTTTTCTTTAAAACTCTTTGTTTATATAATCAATAAAAAACATAAAATATAAAAAATAATAAATACTTAAGTCTTTAATTAGGTTAATTAGTATTTATTTGTAAATAAATATACACATCTCATATCTCTTTGATTTTTATTATCTTATACCTTGTTATATTTTTACATTGAGAATGCGATAATTCGATTTGGTTGTAATATATACTTGGACATTACTATTTTGATAAGACTCATCCCCATTTGTAAACATTTGTACCCCCATCCCTGGATACTTATTTGTAATAACTTAGACTTTAAATTCATGCAATTTATTGCTTTCCATATACTGTATAGTAATTAGGGTTTGTATGCGAAGATTCAAAATCAATCGCTAGATGACCTAATACAAGATAAATGCATGAAAATTAATACACAATTCACACTTGCACCTCTAGGATAACCTCGCTTGTTGCCTCGGAAAATACAATCATGTACCTCAAGTATGTGACACTCTAGCAAATGTCCCTTCGATAAACAAAGATCGTAGTCCCTCGATGACCCTCGATGTTGCCTTTGATAAAACGATCTCTTCCCTTACAAAATTGCTAGAGCGTCTCACAAGTTGCTTTCAATGATTGTATGCAATGACCCGCGTCTGTCCCGTCAACATCCTAACACAAGGTTGTTCACCAAATACAATGGTGAAACAACACTGTTAAAAGGGTTGAAAACATAAGAAAAATCTTTGAGTAAAATAGGGTAGACAACTCTTAGTTACTTGATCAAAAATCTTGCAAAACATCCTTGCCATTTTTCAAACACACTTCACAACACAACTTCAAAACAGGTTTCAAAACATTGAAAACTTTTCAAAAGAAAAAAACACCTTTGTATACATTCAAACAAGAATCATTATAAAGGTTGCCTAGACAAGGCATCTTTTTCAAAACATTTTCAAAACCACACACACAAAGCACCATTTCAAACAATTGAAAAGCAAAAGCAAGTGATCTAAAATAAGTAACTAAGAGCCCATGGATAACCATGGATGAAAAGGGTGCTAGCACCTTCCCTTTTCATAATCTACCCCCCGAACCCAAGAAAACATCTCAAAGGTCTTTCCTATGCTTTTTGACCTTTCCTTTGGATAAAATAAAAATTCGGTGGCGACTCTTGCTAAACCGAACAAGTGCGAAAACAAACGCAAAATCCTAAGTCAATTCTCCCACCGTATCACACCAATCTACTGGGGAATTATCCGGAGGTTGGGGATAAAAGTTAACTATTATTTGGTTGATTCTCATACTTTAAGACAACTTGTTGAGGAATTAGGGGAAAACTGAATGGTTTCCGTTGTAGATTGGTAGTTGGATATTTGACTTCGTTGGGGAAGAAGGTTTCATCTTCGCTGGGAATTTATGACCCAAAGTTTTGCTCCGCTGGGGATTGGGAGTTTTGAAAACTTAACTCTGATGATGAATTAAAGGTTTGAAATATAACTCCGTCGGGGACTGGGAGTTTGAAGATTTGACTCTGGAGAGGATTTTGAAATTTAATTCCGATGGGGATATGTATTTCAAGGGTTTTAGCTCCGTTGGGGATCTGGATGATGTATTGAAGGGGATTTCTCTTGGAATAGCCCAAAGACGTTTTCCTATCCTTTCAACCTGTCAGTAATTATTCTTTCACATTTCGTTTAATTGTAAACAGTGATTATATTCAAATGCATATGCTCATTTAATAAATCATTGGACGTTTTCAAATAAAACACAAGTGTAAAATGGAAAAGACAAATAGTTTTCTGCGCTTTGAAGTATCTTTGTATTAACTTTGTGTAAGTATTTTGTACAAAGGAGACAGACATCCTAGTAAGAGAATGTTGTCATAAAAATTGAGAAAAATTTATACAAAGAAAGATGGCTATGTGTAAAAATTCCATGGGGTTCCCATTCTGCTATAGCCTTCGTAACTCTGAATATCTTGTCCATTCGTTGCTTCGTCCGAAGATGATTGAGTTGATCAGAAGCCAGGAGCTTATTTGTGAAGAGATTGTCCTTAAAGTGATCCGACGAGACATAGTCATACGCTTTAATTCCCTAACTTTTGCCTGAACCGCCCTTTCGGGTTTTCGATCCACCGGGAAACCCTTTTTTTCCCAAGTCGCCCTTTCGGGTTTTCAACTTGCCGGGTGTACAAATTTTTATTTTTTTAAATTTTTTGTATCCCTAATTTTTGCCTGAATCGCCCTTTCGGGTTTTCGATTCACCGGGATGCCCATTTTTACCCAAGTCGCCCTTTCGGGTTTTCAACTTGTCGGGTCGTTTATGTGTAGTATCTTTTGACTATGTCTGCATTCGCAGGGTGCGGCAAGTCTTCGCCGTCCATGGTGGTCAGGAACATTGCCCCACCAGAAAAGATGTTTTGGATCATAAATGGTCCTTCGTAAGTAGGAGTCCACTTGCTCCTGGGATCACTTTGCGGCAAGATGATCCGCTTGATTACAAGATCTCCGACTTGATATACCTGGCGCCTGACTTTCTTGTTGAATGCCTTGATCATTCGTTTCTGATACGCCTGACCATGGCAAACAACAGTAAGTCGCTTTTCGTCAATCAAGTTAAGTTGATCAAGCCGGGTATGAATCCAATCGTCTTCACTCAAACCAACATCTTTCATGATTCTCAAGGAGGGAATCTGAACCTCGATAGGTAAAACAACTTCCATGTTGTATACCAAAGAATAGGGTGTTGCTCCAGTTGAAGTGAGTGTCGTGGTACGGTACCCGTGCAAAGCAAACGGTAGCATTTCATGCCAGTCTTTGTAGGTGATTGTCATCTTTTGTATGATCTTCTTGATATTTTTGTTAGCAGCTTCGACAACACCGTTCATCTTTGGCGGATAGGGAGATGAATTGTGATGTTGAATCTGGAACTGCTCGCACAGAGCGGTGATCATAGTGTTGTTCAAGTTCGTACCGTTGTCAGTGATAATCCTGTCGGGGATACCGTAACGGCAAATGAGGTTCTGTTTTATGAAGCGGGCAACAACATTCTTTGTGACGGATGCGAAGGAAGCTGCTTCGACCCACTTGGTGAAGTAGTCAATGGCCACCAGGATGAAGCGGTGTCTGTTGGATGCTGTAGGCTTGATCTCTCCAATCATGTCGATTCCCCACATAGCGAATGGCCAAGGAGCTATTAAGACATTGAGAGGAACTGGAGGTATATGTACCTTGTCCGTATAGATTTGACATTTATGGCATGTTCGGGAATGTTGATGGCAGTCATCTTCCATGGTAGACCAGTAATAGCCTGCCCTCAGAATCTTCTTAGCCATCGTATGTCCGCTTGAGTGAGTGCCAAAGGTACCATTATGCAGTTCAGCCATGATCTGTTCTGCTTCAACCTTGTCCACACAATGGAGCAGGATGCAATCATGATTGCGCTTGTATAGGATACCATTGCTCAAGAAGAACTTTGCAGAGAACCTCCTTAAGAACTTTTTGTCGTTGACTGAAGCTCCTTCAGGGTATTCTTGTGCTTCGAGATACCTTTTGACGTCATGAAACCAAGGTCGGTCCACTACTTCTTCGGTATTAATCTCGTGACAATGTGCAGGTTCGTCCATCCTCTCAATGGTGATTTTGGGAGCCTCATTATCCCAGTTAAGTTTAAACATGGAAGACATTGTAGCTAGAGCATCTGCTAGCTGACTTTCTTCTCGCGGAAAGGGCTCGAAGGTAATCTGCTCGAAATGAGGTAGCAATGTCAGGACATGTTCTTTGTAAGGGATGAGGTTCGGATGTTTAGTATCCCACTCTCCTCTGATTTTACTGATAACCAAAGCTGAGTCCCCAAATACAATAAAAAATTTGATTCCCAAGTCAATAGCAACCTTGAGACCAAAGATACAAGCTTCATATTCTGCCATGTTGTTGGTGCAGCTGAAGCAGAGTCTGGCGGTGAAAGGTGTATGGCAACCTTCTGGAGAGATAAGTACCACACCGATATCGTTTCCAAGTGCGTTGGAGGCACCATCAAAGTACAGGGTCCATCAGGATCCTTGTTCAGGTTCGTCATACGGTCTGTTCTCTTCAATGTTGTCCAAGGTCATGATATCCTCGTTGGGGAAGTCGAACCCCATGGATTGGTAATCTTCGACAGCTTGATAGGCCAGATGATCGGCTAGCACACTCCCCTTTATAGCTTTTTGGGTCATGTATTGTATATCATACTCTGTGAGGATCATCTGCCATCTAGCGATTCTTCCAGACAAAGCAGGCTTTTCAAAGATGTACTTGATCAGATCCATCTTAGAGATCAGAAAAGTGGTATGAGTCAACATATACTGCCTCAGTCGGCGAGCAACCCATACCAAAGCGCAACAAGTTTTCTCGAGCAGTGAGTAGCGAGTCTCACAGTCGGTAAACTTTTTGCTAAGGTAATAAATGGCATGCTCTTTTCGGCCAGACTCGTCATGTTGGCCCAATACATACCCCATTGAATTCTCTAGGACGGTCAGATACATAATTAGAGGTTTTCCTTCTACGGGAGGCATCAAGATAGGAGGTTCTAGCAAATACTCCTTGATTCTATCGAAAGCAACTTGACAGTCATCATTCCATTTAACCACCTGATATTTCTTCAACAGCTTGAAGATTGGTTCACAGGTAGATGTTAGGTGAGAAATGAACCTTGCAATTTAGTGTAGGCATCCCAAGAAACCTCTGACCTCCTTCTCAGTGCGAGGGGCAGGCATTTCTTGTATAGCCTTGACTTTGGCAGGATCAACCTCAATACCTTTGTTACTGACAATGAAACCCAAGAGTTTACCGGACCTGACTCTGAAAGTGCACTTGTTAGGGTTCAGTCTGAGCTTGTATTCTTTCAACCTGACAAACAGCTTTTGCAGATGGTCGAGGTGTTATTCTTCAGTTTGTGAACAGGCTATCATGTCGTCTATGTAGACCTCTATCTCATGATGTATCATATCATGAAACAAAGTTACCATGGCGCGTTGATAGGTTGCCCCGACATTCTTCAGTTCAAATGGCATCACTTTATAACAGAACGTACCCCATTGTGTAACAAAAGTAGTCTTCTCCATGTCTTCAGGGGCCATTTTGATCTGGTTGTACCCTGAAAATCCAACCATGAAAGAAAATACCTTGTGTTGAGCTGTATTGTCAACCAAGATGTCAATGTGCGGTAGTGGAAAGTTATCTTTAGGGATAGCCCTATTTAAGTCTCTGTAATCCACGCACATTCTGACTTTGCCGTCCTTCTTAGGCACGGGCACAATGTTAGCAACTCATTGTGGATAGGAAGTAACTGCAAGAAAGCCAGCATTGAACTACTTCATCACTTCAGCTTTGATCTTTTTAGACATGTCGGGCCTCATGCGGCGAACTTTCTGCTTAATTGGTGGACAGTCTTCTCTTGTGGGGAGACGGTGTACCACAATATCTGTATCAAGTCCCGGCATGTCTTCATAGGACCAGGCGAAGATCTCAACATATTCATTCAACAGTTGAACTAAGCGCTCTTTGACACTTGGCTCTAGGTTGGCACCCACTCTAACTTCTTTTCTGTCTTCCTCGGTTCCCAAGTTGATTGTCTCTAACAACTCCTCGTGAGGTAGAATAACCCTTTCTTCCTGTTGTAGCAGTCTAGCCAATTCTCCAAGCACTTCACAGTCTTCATCACCTTTGTATTCGGCATGGTAGACCAGATCTTCAGAGTCACTGAAGGTCATAGAAGAATAGTTACCCATGGAATCCATAGTGGATGGGTACTGATTCATGAAAGTAATGGGAACAAAGTCCTTTGCCTCCCAATTGCATAGTCCTCCTTCAACAGTAGGGAAAATTCAGTCTTCTAGATTGCTCTCCTCTTCACCATCCTCCAAAGCATTGATTCCATTATGGGTGATCTTCATTGGTGGCCCTCCAGCCCGGGAGCGACGCACAGCCTTTTGAGCAGAAGCAGTGAAACCCAAGCCGAATTTATCATATTTGAAAGGAAAATCGGGAAGTTGCCCTCAGATTGTGCTTCCTCCTTCTTCAATCATAGCCTTAGCATCCTTTAAAGAAGACATCCGAGGCGGAGGTCTTGTAATCATGGGTACAGAAGGCACTGTCTTGGTTTCCGCAATCTCCTGAGCTACCTCCTCAAAGTGCTGAAAGGGGGTTTCGATGAATTCACCATCCAATTCCACATAGCGGAAAGAATTAAGATGGCTTATCATGTATTCCTCTTCACCGTGAATTGTCACAATTTTCCCCTGGACAGGGTACTTGAGCTTTTGATGCAGAGTTGAAGTGACGACTTCAGCATGATGAATCCAGGGTCTTCCCAACAAGCAAGAATATGAGGGTCGGATGTCCATGACATAGAATGTGAAGTTGAAGGTTTCAGTTCCCACTTTAATCGGAATGTCCACCTCCCCGTGGACCATCCTTTTAGAACCATCAAAGGCTCTGACAATGATGTTGCTGGGCTTCAAGGTTAAACCTTCACAATCTAGCCTATCCAATGCCTTCTTTGGTAAGACGTTCAACGAAGAACCAGTGTCCACTAGAACGTGTGCTAGAGTAGTCCCTCTGCATTCTACCGAGACATGCAAAGCGTCATTATGCTTTCTCCCTTTGATTGTTAGATCAGCATCGGAGAATCCTAAATTGTTGTCTGCTGTTAGGCTAGCTACACATTCCTGGGGCACATGGGCCATCTTCAAGAATCTGATTAAAGCTTTGGCATGAACCTATGAACAAAGCAGCAAGGCCAGCATAGAGATTTTTGAGGGGGTTTGCCCCAGTTGCTCCACAACATTATAATCGCTCTTCTTGATTATTTTCAAAATATCTTCCATTTCTTTCTTAGTGGTTTTAGGGATGATCAACGGCTGAGCCCTCGTCCTGACAGACTCTTCTTGGATCCCTTTCCCTCTATCATCAGCAACAGTAGAAGGGACAACCACAGGAGTCACAACTTCTTCAATAACTGGAGTTCTCGCAGATATGTTGACCGGTGCAGGAGTAACCTTTGGAGCGGCTGAGGGTACGAAGATTGCCTTTAGAGGCGTAATCTCTGGAGAGAAAATTCTTCCATTGCGGGTGATTTTACTCGTTCTGGCAATGTTTCCAATGTCGGAAGTCTCTTCATCAGAACTCTCTTCAGTTGATTCAATTTGTTTAATACCGTGGTAAAAGATCTCTCCCCATAGTTCCACGGTATTGATTTGTTGGACTTGTACGGGATAGGCCCTGACATAGTTATCTTCAAAGGTACAATCTTTGGGTTGGATTTAATCTTAACAGGTCTTTTGGAGACCTTGGAAAGATTGGCGGATATGGTAATTATTGAAATATCATTGACAGGAGTCGGTGTAAAAGGAGTCTTCTTGTGATCGATGGGAATAGAACTGACTGTTTTTTAGCTGGTTTCGCGAAATGTCGCGGTAAGCAAGAGTCGCCACCGTCTTTTATGTTCTCCAACATGGAAAGGACAAAAGCACAGCAAAATTCCTTCTTTGAGAATGTTTCTTGGTTCGGGGGGTAGATTTATAGAAAGGGAAGGTGTTAGCACCCTTTCTATCCGTGGTTATCCACGGGCTCTTAGGTACTTGCTCTTATGTTTTCAAAATGTTGTTTGCTTTTCAAGTGTGTGTGGGTTTTGAAAAAAAAGTTCGTTTGAAAAACTTCTAAGTAACTCTTGTATCAGTCCTCAAGAGTGTATGAAAAAATTTGTTTGAAAACTTTTGAAAGTGTAAGTGCGAAAAGTTGTTTTTGTTTGTTTTGAAAAGAGCAAGTACTTAAGAGATCTACCTACTCTAAGGAATTAAGCTGTGTAAGAGTCCTTTAGATAGTGCTATCCCACCATTGAGAGGTAGGTAGCACCATCGTTGGAGGTATTCAGGTCAATTCGATTATGGGACAGTGTGGTCACCGAAGCAATGGTAGGATACCTTAGAAGTAACCCTAATGTCCTAGATCCTTTTATCCGAGGCGACCGTTTCGAGGCAACTGGATCTTTTGGACAGAAGGGCAACCTCTAAGACACCCTATACTTGATGACCACGTTCGAGGCAACCAGTGAGGCGTACCCTAGAAGTGGCATGTGCTTTGTGTGTTGTTTTTCAGTTAATTGTCTTTGTACATGTTATTTGTGAGCTACGGATTAATTTTTATTATTCATACATTCTTTCATGCATTGTTAACAGTTAGGAGTACAGAAAGTAAATTGCGGAAAGATAAATCTAACTATTACAAGGCGCGGGTCTATACATCGCCAAAAACAATAACCCGTTTTGAAAAGTAAATGCGGAAAATTAAAGAAAGCAATAAAATCCTAATTGATATTACATCCTCTGTACAGATACAAAATAATGAATTAAAAATAAATACGCGCGAAAGATTGAATCGGGAACGTCATGAGGGTTTTGACCCTTTTTTGAATAAGAATTAAATTTCTGTCCTTTTTGTATTTAATGAAATTGAAACTAATAACTAATTAATTAATTAATTAAGAAAATATTTTTTTGTGTTTTTATGTTTTTCTTAATAAAATAAAATAAAGAAATTAAAAGTTGAAAGTCCTAATTCTAAATTAATTTTACTTATAAAAAAAGATTAAAATTGTTCTAATTACACAACTAATTAATTAATATTTATTTACAAAAATAAGTTAACAAATAATAAAATGTTTTTTTTGGTTTTATTGAATTTTATGGAAAAAATTAGTTTGTTAGGTTAATTAACAATAATAATAATAATAATTAACAAAAAGAAAATGAAAAGAAAAGGAAAATAGAAAAAAAGGAAATAGAAACCAATGGGGGTGTTGATGGCCCAATGGAGGTGTGAGGCCTGGAAATTGCTGGCCCATTAACCAGCCTTGTTGACTTTTGGAGATTGCCTGGAGCACATTGACTGGAGAATATAGTGTTCATCACTTTTTGGCCCTTAGATTGATGATCATGGCCACTTGGCATGTGGATAGCTGAAGGTTCATGGTGAAACGCACTGGGCATCCTGCACACAAACACATAAGAAAAAATGATATGGAATTTTGGGGGGACCTGGGATTCGAACCCAGGCCCCAGTGATTCACAGCCAGCACCTGTACCACTAGACCACTCATGCGCGTTTGTTAGAATAATAAGAAGCAGATATAATATACAATAAACGTGTTATATGCTGGACAAAAAGAAAAGTAGCGCGCATATTTTGAATGAGCCAATGGGATGCAAGCACGCCATCATCTTCTTCGCGTTTCCTGTAACATAGAAGTTAGATAGCGGGGGTTTTTAACCCCCACAAAGCAAAACTGCAGAAAATAGCGATTAGGCGCTCAGTGCATATAAAAAAAGCGCGATGGTTGGGTTGAATTCGTCTGGCCTTGACGAATTCAGCCATATGCATTATGTAGTCCAATTTTTATCATGCTGCAAAGCCCTAAAATCCAAGCTTCGAAACCCTAGGTTGCTTCAATGGTGTTTTTTAATTTAGAGCACCATAATCAAATTGAATCATACCAATAGCTTCAGAATGGTCCTATCAACACAAATCATCCAAAAAAGAGGTTAAAAATGCATGAATAAGGATATGCGATTATGGAAAAATATTCAAACCGTGGGACTTGTTGTGGATGATTCTTTGAGTGTTAGAGCTCGTTCTTGGTTGCAAATTGTTTCTGGAGACTTATGCAAGGTGTTTGAATCAAGAAAAGGTTTTGAATCGTGCTGAAAAGTGGATTTCAGTTTGCAAATTTCTTTGGAATTTTTGGAATTGGTTCTGGCCGTTTCAATGAGCTCTAGGTCTTGTCTGAGGTTGGAGAGGCTTGCATATGTATGTATCAAGGGATTTAAGTCAGCATTAGGAGCCTTAAACTTGTGCATTGAAGTTTTGGATTTCTTCTTAACCACCATTAAAGGCCTTTCAAAGCTTTGTCCAAATTTTGAATTTTCATGCATAAATGAGCTTTACACGAATTTGGCAACTAGAATATGCTCCATGAAGGCTAATCAAACCACAAGATACCATTTAATCAATTTTTTTGATTTTACTTGAATTATTATGGATTAAAATGAATTAAATCCATGAAAATTAAATAAAAATAGAAAAATAATTATTTGGTCTTGAAATTGATCATGGGACACGTGGGTGGCATGACAAGGTTGAATCAAGTGGAAAAAGTGGGCCCTTTTGTCAAAAATTGAAGTTTCAAGGATAGTTGACTTTTGCCATTTCATGAAAATTTCCCAACTTCTCCAATGCATATCTTGCTCAATTTTGATCATATGAACATGTTCTTGGACATTTTGGAAAGGTCTTGAAGTCCTCTAACCAATGTCTTTGGTCCCATGTCATTTTGATTTACAAATCTCAAGTTATGGTCTTTGACTTAAAATGCCTTTTTGTTAACTTTTGAAAATGACCTATAATGTTGAAATTGATAACTTTTTGTGAGAGCATTTCTTGTACTTCGAATGTGAAGATGAGTTGTAGGAAATGTCCTCCCCTTCAAAATGAGAATTGGATGGGATTTTTCTGATGAACCATGAAAAAGTTATGCCTTGGTCAAGTTACAGTTGACTTTTCAGCTGTCCAAAAATAGAAACTTTTGACACCTTGATGATTTTTGAGCCATTCTTGTGGAATCATGATCAAGACTTGATCAAATGATGATTGTGGCTTCAAAATAAGATGTTGACCAAAAATTTTGACTTTTGACTGCCAAATGACCAATTTACCCCTACAGTTGATTGTGAAGCAATTAGGGTTTTTGACTGTGCAACTTGACCTTGTGAACCTTGAAACTTGACATGTAGGTGCTTGACAATGTATATAAGCATATGGGACTTGATTGAGCCCTTGAAAACCTCAACTTCCTTGCAAGAACCAAAACCCTAATTTTACTGGCTTAGGAGAATGGTTTGACTGTGCAACCCTTGAGTAGACTTGAGCAAATTGAGATGATGCTTGTCACAACTTTGAAGAATATGGGAGGGCAAAATTTGGGGTACAACACTTCTCAAAAAGGATCTCTTGATTATCCATTAGGCGCTGGATGTCTAACTTCAACAATGGACAGTCGGTTGGTAAGGATGAACAAAGGCATCAATCTTCTTTACAACCTGGGAAAATCCCAGCCTTCATCAAATTCAACTTGATTATCGGTAGCGGAGTCATCAAATCGTCAACAGTAGAAATAAACAGATCCTCCTCAACAACATGGCCATTGTGACCATGTTTTGGCATTGGAGCGGATATCACATTAGGTTTTTCAGGGGCGTTGAATTCAACTTCTTTAGCATCTATTAAATCCTGAACCTTAGTCCTGAGGGCCCAACAATTGTTGGTGTCGTGCCCCAAGCTGTCTGAATGGTAAGCACACTTGGCATTCGGATGGTAGTGTGGTGACGAAGTGTTAGGGTTTTTAGGGGCCTCCCTCAAACTGACAAGGTTTAACTTTAGGAGATGGGGTAAAACCTGAGCGGGAGTCATATTTATCTGGGTGTATTGTCGTGCAGGCCTTTCCACTCTTGCTTGGTTGGTTCTGGGTTGATTGTTTCTAGGCTGATCAACTGCAGTCTTCTGAATCATTACAGCCCCCACCGCTGGCCGGCGCTCAACTCTTCCTTGACTTCTTTGGGAGTAGACAGTTGAGACTTCTTTCTTTGCTAGAAAAGTCTTTTTGATGGCAGCGGAAGCAGATGTATCCTTTTGAATTTTCCCGCTCTTTATGCCGACTTCAACTCTCTCACCAGTCAAAATCAACTCGGTGAACCCCACAGACAAACTTCCTATCAGGTGATTGAAGAATGGACCTGACATAGTCCCCAAAAACATATTAACAAGCTCCCTCTCAGATAGAGGTGGTTGTACTCGTCCCGCCAAGTCTCTCCATTTCTGGGCATACTCCTTGAAACCTTCATTTGAGACCATGCCCATACTTTGTAATTGAGTACGGGTTGGTGCTAAATCCATATTATATTGATACTGTCTGTAAAAGGCAACCACCAAATCCTCCCAATTATGCACATCAGACCTCTCTAGCTGGTAAAACCAATCTAATTGCATCCCCGAAAGACTATCTTGGAAGAAATGGACCCACAGATCCTTATCAGAAGAATGCGGTTGGATTTTTCTGACGTAAGACCATAGATGCATCTTTGGACAAGACAAACCATCGTACTTAGCAAATATAGGCACCTTAAACTTAGGGGGAATGACAATTCTAGAGACCATCCCTAGATCTTCAAAGTTCATCCCAGGCACTCTCTGTACCTCCATGACAGCCAGACGCTCTTCTAAGTTCTTGTACTTGTCATCTACGGGAAGGTACTGCTGCTCAGAATAGTCTTCATCCTCTTCTTCTTCTTCTTCTTCCTCAGACTCAGTTGGCACTGCAACTCCCTTTCCTTTACCTACCCCTTCATCAGATGTTGAAGGAAAATCCAGGACCCTTCTAGCTTGACCTTCAAATCTTCTACCCAAAGCAGCCACACCAACTCTTTTATTTCTCTTTTTCTCCTTTTCTTTTTCCAGCAAGGTTTTGAGATCCTCCTGACCCTTAGCCAAGGCCATGAGTAGTTGCTGGAACTTTGAATTCTGCGCTTGTAAGTCATTAATCGTCTGCTTTATATCCATCTTGCTGAAATAAACAGCAGAGAGATAAGGAAACCTGGTGTGATGACCTTTTTATGCATATGATGAATGATATGTATTCATGTAATGCATTCAAGGGTTCAGAAAATTCAAATTTGTTGTAAACAAAAAGGAACACGCGTCATATTAATAAGATAGAACTTGTTAGTACATAAAATTCCCCATGGGAAAAATAATACAAAATTCTAATGTAAAAAGACGTTGCACATCCTTTTTGGTGCAATGTAGGTGTTGAGGGTCTGCTCTTCGTGAATTTCACGAGTAAGGTCCAAAACCTTCTTCTCACTTGCGTAGAATTGGGCTTTAAAAGTATCGCGTTCTCCCTTGAGCTGTATCCAACTCCTTTGTAAATCTTCAAGTGATGTTGGCATGTCAAGAGGTAGGAGGGTGTATGGAACCTCTCCTTCCATAACAGGCTCTTTGATCACAGGCAGAATGTAGGGGTAAGGCATCATAAGACTTTGGGCGCGGGTTCGTACCCACTTGAGGTAAGGCTCAAAGGGGATGGAATTCTTGTGTCCCAAGGTATTACTGTCCACTTTGTTGGGCATTCTCCAAGCTCGGATAAACCTTTGTCAAAGTCCTTGATCGTCGTTGTCAAAGTTAAAAACCAAGTCTGGAATCAACATGTCATGAGGGCCATCCCTTCGGGCGTACCCAAATTGTCTCAGAGCCAAGCAAGGGTTGTAGGTAATGCCTCCCCTAATGCCTAGTAGAGGGACATTAGGGAATTCCCCACAACTATCAATGATGATAACATTTTCTCGGGATCGAGAACACCAATGAACATCTGAATGTGTAAGAGTCATCAATCGTTGTGACCACCTCAAACCTTGCTCATTCTTCAAAACTGATTGGGGAAGATGAGAAATAAACCATCTTTCCAGTAGAGGAGTACAGTACATGAGAACACCTCTTTTCCTCATTGTTCGAGTGTGAAATGAGTGGAGGATATCCCCAAGCAATGTAGGCACAAGGTTGCGAGCCATGAAAATTTTGACAGCACTAACATCTATAAGCTGGTCAGGGTTTGGGAACAAGACCAAACCATAGATGAGAAGAGCCACAATCTCTTCAAAAGCTTGTAAGTCCAATAAATTCCAGCATTCTTGAGCTTTCTCAAACAGCAACTTTGCCAAGAAACCCTAGACACAACTTCTGGTTTCCCAATGACCTTTGACATTAGATGGTTGCAAGTGTAAGGTTTGAGCAACATCTTCAGGCTCTGGATCTCTTTCCATACTGTTGTAGGGTAGTTGATGGAGAATAGGAATCCTCAGGAGTTGAGAAAATTCCTCCAAAGTAGGCACAAGCTGGTAATCAGGAAATGTGAAGCAGTGGTGTAGGGGGTCAAAGAACTGGAAGAGAACTTTCACCATGTCTTCCTCAGTGTTGGTGTTGACTAAGTTGAGAAGACGACCATGCCTCTCAGTGAATGGAGAATTCTCAGGAATCTTGGAAGCAAGCTCCTTGAGTTGAGGAGGAATTCTCACAAGGTTGACTTGAATTGTTTTCCTGCGAAGTGAATCCATTACCTACAAAACAGGAACAAAGATGAAGATCCAAATCCTTGAAATGGTTAGTGGATGCATATGATGCTTCATGATGTTATGATGTTATGCACAAGTATATATGTACAAACAAATCACACAAGATCCTAGTTTCAGGCTTGCATGGGGTTTCATAGGTATGTACCCTCTTGAAGTTTAGTTGGCTCAACCTGTCCTATAAATAGTAACCGGGTTCTAAGGAGCTCAATATCACTGGATTATTTTCTGTGTTCATTGTTTCAGTTTAGCCACTTGACTGGAGACTGAAATATTCCAAGAAAATAACCATCAATGAGTGTAGTATCGAGTATCTATCAACTTCGGACTGCACCAAAGCCAGTCATCTCACTACCCCTAAAAAGGCCAAGTTTGTCAAGTAAAGGTTCTAAAAGTCCATTAGTGCTTCATGACATCACTCAGCGGCCCCGTATTCTCTTTGATTAACTCAAAGGCTACCGGTACCCACATATATGTCGCACTAATATAGCTATTGCTTCAACCATGTCGGTATACCCCGCACAGTTTCCACAATGTATTGCTATTTACCTATGAATGTTTCTTAAATCCGGGTAGAGGATTCAAACCCAAACAATAGAACCAAAGTGTAAAGCATACAAGTCAAATAAGATAAGCATGTAAAGGTGATCTATAACCCTAAGGTAACCCCACTTTTATAATGTTCCCCAGCAGAGTCGTCAGTTCTGTGATGCGGTGGGAGAACTGACTTGAGGTTTTGCGTTTGTGTTCGCAAATGTTTCGGTTTAGCAAGAGTCGCCGCCGACTTTTTATTTATCCAAAGGAAAGGTCAAAAAGCACAGGAAAGACCTTTGAGATGTTTTCTTGGGTTTGGGGGGTAGATTATGAAAACGGAAGGTGCTAGCACCCTTTTCATCCATGGTTTTCCATGGGCTCTTAGTTACTTGTTTTAGATCACTTACTTTGCTTTTTCAATTGTTTGAAATGGTGCTTTTGTGTGTGGTTTTGAAAATATTTTGAAAAGAGGCCTTTGTCTAGGCAACCTTTGTAATAATTCTTGTTTGAATGTATACAAAGGTGTTTGTATTTTGAAAAATGTTTCAATGTTTGAAAGTTTGTTTTGGGAAAATGTTTTGAAATTGTGTTGTGTGTTTTTGAAAATAGCAAGGATGTTTGCAAGTTTGATCAAGTAACTTGGAGCATCTACCTACCTACTCAAAAGTCTTTCCTACACATTTTTAACCCTTTGACATTGTTGTTTTACCATTGCATTTGGTAAACAACCTTGTGTTTGGATGTTAAACGGGACAGGCGTGGGTCATCGTATGGCCACGATAACAATAGTGATAAGTATCTTAGCAATTTTTTATGGGACTAGATCATTTTTGTATAGGCAACCAAGATAGCGTCATCGAGGGACTATGATCTTTTTTGTTTTGTTTTGTTTTTGTTTTGCCAAGATACCTAGCATGCATACCATGGCCATTTTTAAGGCAACAAGTGGATGAAACCCTAGGGGTGCTTGTCTGCATTGTGTTGTCATTTTCATGCATTTTGTCTTGTGTTAGTCAAGCTATTTGTTTTGATTTTGGTCTTGCATACAAACCCTAATCTTTCTATCATGGCATATTTGAAAGCAATAAAATGCGTAAAAGCAAATCTACAACTATTACAACATTGATATGGGGAGGGGGATACAAGTTTGAATAGGGGGATATTTGCAAGAAATAAAGCCCTAAAAACTATTACAACCAAATTGAATTTATTGTACAAATAATAAATTGACAAATAAGCAATTAAACATAAATATGAAAAAATGTTTTTGTATTTATTTTATGTATGTAAAATAAATTATTTAATATCCTAAAAATATTAAAATATTAATGGTTATTTTTTTGAAAGGGTGGAAACCCTAGTTTTGTTTTAAGAAAATATATATATTATATTATTTATTTATGTAGAAGGAAAATAAATAAAAATATTCACAAAAATATTAAAAAATAAAATATGTGAGAAAATATTATTTTATATGTATAAATAATAAAATAAAAAATATGTAAGTATTTTTAATTTTATTTACAAACTTATTTAAGAAAACAAAAGTATATATTATTTTTTAAACTATTCTTATGCCAAAATAATAAAAATAATAATAATAAAATAAAATGTGAAAATTTTAGAAAATATTTTTTGGTAATTTTTTATTTGGAGAAAATAAATAAAAGTCAGAAAATATAAAAAAAGAAATGAAAAATATGAAAAATATAATGAAATGGGCCAAGGGGGTGTAAACAGCAAGCTAAGGGGTGCAAATAGCAAGCCAAACCAAGCCCAGCCGAAAGTCCAGCTTCATCCATGTCCTTAAGACTGAAACACGCGCGCCATAGTTCAAATCTCTATCTCCTGCATTTGTGCTTAAAAACAAAAACTTGCAACATGAAAGTTATAGCTCTCAATCACACGATTCTAACCATGTAAAAAACTTAATCTAACTCTGAAAGACCAGAGAGAATTTATCTGTCCCTAATTTCTAATCTAGTTTTTTCATAAAGTTCAAACATCAAATACTCCTAGCTCAGTTAACATAAATGAATTCTATGCATTTGTACAGCTCAAGGGCAATGAGGACTACATTTTTTCTTCACAAACCTAAGCCTAATGATTCCTAAATAAGGAGATAAAAGTTTGAACTTTACCTGTTTCAGTCAAGCTCGATTATGGCAATATAGGGGTTGTGAGTGAGGCCTAAGATACTTGTGACCTTGCTTGAAGTTCCTTTTAGCTTTCCCAATGCCTAGCTTGCTTTGAACTTGCCTGAGTATGCTTGTAGAACTCAACCTGCAAAGCTTCAAAACAAAAATGGTGAAGTGTGTAAATGGAGTTACAGTAACTTGGGAATGGTTGGGATAGCTTAGGTATGTTGTATGGAGTGTGTTGGAACTGATTTCAAGCAAAACGCACGAGTAGATTTGGATTTAGAAGTGAAACTGCAGAACTTGCCCTGTTTTGCAAGAACTTGGTGTTTTGGTGTTAGAGGGTGTTTGAGAGGTGGTGAGCTCGTATTTCTGACCTTAGGCAATGTGCAAAACTTGTTTGAAATGTTTACCAAGCTTGGTTATAACAGATACAAGAGTTGTGGTGATTTTGCAAGTTGACTTGTTTTTGAAGTAAAAGTGAGAAGTGACAAAGGCAAGGTTGTACAGGAATGTATCCTAGCTGCACAAAGTTGGTGAAATTTGCCTGATATTAGAGGGCTTTGTTTGCAGAAAAAGGCTTGGTGCAATGCTCAAGAGAAACAAATTTGCAAAAGTTGTGCTTTATGTAAATGGCATTCTTAACTTTTTGCCAAAAATGGATTAATTCAATGTGTAATCTTCTAAAGCTCAGAACAAAGCCTTAATCCATCGTGTTTGCATTCAATTTTTGAGTGTGGAATGGTTTAAGGACCTGTAAACCAAGTAAAAGCATGGTTGGACAGAATTTGCAACTTGTAGCAACATGAAAAATGCCATGGACAAAAGTGAGAAATGGCCATTTTCTTTTCTTCGATTCTCCCTAACCATAAATGATTTTGGAGAGTTATTGGACATTTTGGAAAGCTTGTAACATTATCTACAATCCATATTTGAAATGAATTTTAAGATTCCACTTGGAACTATATGAAAAATTGCCATGAAGATAGGTCAAAATCCAGCCTAAACTAGGGCAAAATTTCACTAAGTTAGAAAGTTTTTGGACCTCTATTCACAAAATCATAACTTGAGATCCAAGCATCTTTTGGGAAAACTTTGTGAATCAAAGTTGTATATTTTGTGGAGGACTACAACTTTCATGTTGGAAGTTTTATTTTAATCCAATTGAATCATGGTGAAAAAGTTGGGCAAAGTTGGGGAAAAATAAGATATTTTCATAACTTAGAAAATTTCTAAGTTATGAAAATTTTCAATCTTAAACCCTAATTTTGAAATTTGAGTTTCTTGGTGAACAAGTTTCATGTTTTGACACATCTTGATGAAAAATGACCCTTGGCACTTGATTTTGACCAAAGAGTCAAAGTTTGACTTTTCAGTGTACAGTTGATTTTTGATCAGTTGACTAGAACATTCATCTGTCAATCCAATGCATTTGAGATCTTTTGAACCTTGTGATTAGGTCAAGATAATACCATTGAGTCCTTGAATCCATGCTTGAACCCAATTTGCTATTGGCTAGGTGAAAAATCAGAAATTTCCCTTCTACAGTCAAAACCCTAAAAATGACCATTTTGCCCTTTTGATGACTTGATCAAATTTCTTGAGGAGTTGTGGTCCAAACTTGATCAAATGGTTCATATGAGCCTATAATGTTGATATGGATCAAAAATTATGAGGTTTGACTGTAAATTGGCCACAGTTGACTTTTTCCCCAATACAACTGATTTTTAGGTCAACTGTCCA
The DNA here is from genome assembly GCA_948472305.1 of Vicia faba. Classification (NCBI taxonomy): domain Eukaryota; kingdom Viridiplantae; phylum Streptophyta; class Magnoliopsida; order Fabales; family Fabaceae; genus Vicia; species Vicia faba. The sequence continues at coordinate 130,711 of CATIWC010000918.1, read as the reverse complement.
ATTGACTGGGCAAAAATTTGATTCAAAGCATGAAACTTGGTATGATAAATCTTATGAGTCCAACATGAAGTATGAAAGTCATATTGAACATTGGAAGTCCAAAAATCCCTGTGCAAACTCAAACCCTAATTTCAGGTCATCAGTGCAAGGAGATGTCTTGAGCAGAGTAAACCCTAATCCTGTCTAGAGTCCAAAGAGTTTTGTAAGGGGAAATCTTGATAAAATGAGAGGGAAAATTTTGGGATACAACAGAGGGATTTATCTAAACTAGAGAAAATGTCTACGGGAAAGAATCAGGATAAACCATTGAGAGATTTAAACTGAACCAGCAGAGTTCTTGAATATTCTTTAACTGGAAAGAATCAGAATAAATCTTGGAGCAATTTATTTGAACTAGAGAAGATGTCTACAGGAAAGAATCAGGGTAAACCGTTGAGAGATTTAAACTGAACCAGCAGAGGTCTTGAATATTCTTTAACTGGAAAGAATCAGAATAAATCTTGGGTCGATTTAAAATTGAACTAGGGAAAACGTCTTTTGGTAAAGCATCATGATAAACCATTGAGAGATCTAAATTGAACCAGTAGAGGTTTTGAACGTTCTTTAACTGGGAAGAATCAGAATAAATCTTGGAGCGATTTATCTGAACCAGAGAAAATGTCAACGGGAAAGAATCAGGATAAATCGTTGAGAGATTTAAACTGAACCGACAGAGGTCTTGAATATTCTTTAACTGGAAAGAATCAGAATAAATCTTGGAGCGATTTATCTGAACCAGAGAAGATGTCTACGGGAAAGAATCAGGGTAAACTGTTGAAAGGTTTAAACTAAAACGATAGATGTTTGGAAAAGAATCAGAATAAATCTTGGGCCAGTTTATCTGAACCAGAGAAGATGTCTACGGGAAAGAATCAGGATAAACTGTTAAGAGGTTTAAACTGAACCGATAGAAGTCTAGAAAAAAATCAGAATAAGTCTTTGGAGCGATTTACCTGAACCAGACAAGATTTCTATGGGAAAGAATCAGGATAAATCATTGAGAGGTTTAAACTGAACCGGAAGAGGTCTGGAAAAGAATCAAAATAAATCTTTGGAGAGACTTATCTGAATCAGGGAAGGTGTCTACGGGAAAGAATCAGAGTAAACCGTTGAGAGGTTTAAACTGAACCAGCAGAGGTCTGGAAAAGAATCAGAATAAATCTTTGGAGCAATTTATCTGAACCAGAGAAGGTGTCTACGGGAAAGAATCAGAATAAACCCTTGAGAGGTTTAAACTAAACCAGCATAAGTCTGAAGGAAGTATTTGTCATATAGATAGTCACCCGGCCCTATCTCAGAAATTGATCTGTAATTGATTTGTCCATAAATAGTGATCATGTCTTGTTGAAAATTTGATGATAATTTTTTTATTGATTGGTCTTTCCTGAAAAGGTAAAGAGTTAGTCGTATGTAATGCCATGATGTATGAAATGAATGGTGTAATTATGTTTCTCAAAATCAATGAGATTGTGATACATGCATTTGTGTTATCGATGTTTATGATGTATGAATGCAACGTATGCACATGTTAGTTGTTCTGCTGCAGTGTTGTTTAGATTGGGGAAAATAAACCCCTGACCGCTGTTGGGAATATGGAGTGTAAGCCTTCATATTTTATGGAAATTGAAGCATTGACAGACGAGTTTCCGTCAATAGATAAATAAACTCTGTTGCGGAAGGGAAACACCGTGCATTGCTTATGGACATCGTGAAATCCTACTGGGGAATCCTGAGAAACTGGGCGACTTTCACTGGGGAATCTTTGGAGCAGTAACTGGGAGTTTCGCTCCGTCGGGGATAAGAAAGTAACGGATATCATTAGGCTACATACTGGCGATATAGCAATGATCTTGTAGCAGGATGTCCCTGCTTATGCTCCTGTTGGAGAAAGTATCTGCGTGGATTTCATGGAATGGCCTATAGATATTATCCTTTTACTTAAAGCCATTAGTAATTGTCTTTCTGTTTAGTTTTTCTTTTTCATTCGTTCATTTATAAACAATAATTACGTTCAAATGCATATGTTCAAAAATAATCGTTGGATGTTTTTGCAAACAAAACAGGAAAGAAAAAAGAAAAACAGATAATTTTGTACTTTTAAAGGAATATCTTTGTATTAACTTGAATAAGTATCTTTGTACAAAGGGACGAACATCCTAGTAAGAGAATATTGTCATAAAAATGAAAAATGATACAAAGAAAAGACATCTATGTGAAATAATACCATGGGGTTTCCATTCTGCTATAGCCTTTATGTCTCTGAGCGTCTCATCCATTTGCTGCTTTGTCTGAAGCTGATTGGATTGATTAGTACCGTTTGAGTTTGTCAGTTGATACTGAAGGTTGTCTGTGATCCAACGGGACATAGTCATACGCTTTAAATCCCTAACTTTTTCCTGGACCGCCCTTTCGGGTTTTCGGTCCACCGGGATACCCTTTTTTGCCCAAGCTGCCTTTTCAGGTTTTCAGCTTGCCGGGTGTACATATTTTTTTGTTTTATCCCTAATTTTTGCCTAGGCCAGTCGACCTAGCGGGTCTTTTTTCATGCGTAGTATCTTTTAACTATGTCCGCATTTACAGGGTGCGGAAGGTTGTCTCCGTCCATAGTGGTTAAGATCATTCCCCCACCAGAAAATATGTTTTTAATCACAAATGGTCCTTTGTATGTAGGAGTCCATTTTCCCCTGGGATCACCTTGTGGAAGTATGATACGCTTGATTACCAAGTCACTAACTTGATATACCTGACGTCTGACCTTTTTGTTAAAAGCCTTAATCATACGCTTTTGGTACATCTGGCCATGGCAGACAGCCGTAAGTCTCTTCTCATTAATCAAGTTCAACTGGTCAAATCGAGTTTGAATCCAATCATCTTCATTCAATCCCGCGTCCTTTATGATTCTCAGGGAAGGTATTTGGACTTCAATTGGTAGGACAGCTTACATGCCGTATACCAAGGAGAAAGGAGTTGCCCCTGTTGATATGAGCATCGTGGTGCGGTAACCGTGGAGAGAAAATGGTAACATCTCATGTCAGTCCTTGTAAGTCATTGTCATCTTTTGTATGATCTTCTTGATGTTTTTATTAGCGGCTTCCATAATGCCATTCATCTTCGGCCGGTAAGGAGAAGAGTTATGATGTTGGATCTTGAATTACGCATATAGTGCAGTGATCATAGTATTGTTGATATTGGTACCATTATCTGTGATGATTCTTTCTGGAATACCATACCGACAGATAAGATTATGTTTGATGAATCAGGCCACAACGTTCTTGGTGACAAGCGAATGAAGCTGCCTCGACCCACTTCGTGAAGTAATCAATGGCAACCAAGATGAAGTGGTGTCCATTAGAAGCTGTAGGTTTGATTTCTCCAATCATGTCAATGCCCCACATTACGAATGGCCAAGGAGCAGTCAGGATGTTTAGAGGAACCGGAGGCATATTGTTGTACCCCCAAAATTTTCCCTCTCATTCTTAAAGGCCTTTCTCACAAGGATTCTCAAGGTTCAAGCTTGCACAAGTACTTTGGAATTTTCCAGTACCAAAATTAAAAGGAAACTGTCAAAAATGGAGAAAACAAATAAAAAATTTATTTTGACAAAATTTGGAGAAATACAAGTGTTCTTCGTTTCAGCTCCTTCGATTGGCCTTTTGGCCTCTTTTGATGCAAGCTTGGCTTGCATCCTTCGACTGGGCATGGGCCTCTGGCACATTTTGGTTTGGATTCACAAGGAAAAAAACCTCTTGTAATCTATTTCATTTCCGAGGCAAAAGGATCTCTTTTAGCATCCTTCGATTTCCACTTTTCATTCCCTATATTCCTCTTTCGAATCTGAACATTTTGTCCTCCTACATGCACCTTTCGTTTGGACATGTTGGTTCCCTTTATACAAGATTCGTTTGAACATAGATCTTTTACATGTTGGTATGAAGTCACAAGACAGGGACCCTCTATGTACACTCTTTCGTTTGACCACGTGTAACCCCTGGCATGCAAGCCTTCGATTGGACATGATCCACCTTCACACAAAAGCTGCGATTGGAGTTTTGGTTCCCTTCGAATCAGCATCTTTCAAACCCAACTCTGAATCCTTCAATGCAGTCTTCTTTAGTACATTTCTAGAACTTTTCAACAAAAGTGGAAAATAGGATTTTGAAAGAACACTGATCAAATCTTTGGACCATGCTACATGATCTTACTTTACATGCCTTAATGCTTGTATTTCACTCCATAATTAATTGCTTACATTATAGATTAACTTATTGTCCAGGTGATTAAGCCTTTGTCTAGAAGATTATTTTCTTGAAAGTGAACTTGTCAGTACAAATCCTGTCCTAAGCCCATGCTTTGCTTAAATCCTATTTGTACTTCACCATAAGTCAGGGGAGTCAGCCCCTTTTAACCAACAACTTCAGTACTTCACCTTGGGATCTTGGAAAATCTGACTTAGCTTAATATTCACGTTTCAGCCAAGCCACCTTTTTGTTTAAACTCCCAAACCTTTTCTCTATAAATAGAGAAATCATTGACAAAGAAATCGTCCAGATTTTTGCTAGAGAAAAAAATCATAAAAAATCCTCAAAACACTCAAACTCTCCCATATTCTCAAACTCTCCAACATTCTCAAACCTTCAAAACTCTAAGATTTTTTTTCATAAAAAAGCCTCAGTAGTATACTGTGATCGGTGGATCTGGAACTGACTGTTTAACGCTGGTTCGCGAAATGTCGCGGAAGCAAGAGTCGCCACCGTCTTTTATTTTCTCCAATATGGAAAGGACAAAAGCACAGAAAAATTCCTTATTGAGATTAGTTCTCGGTTCGGGAGGTAGATTTATAGAAAGGGAAGGTGTTAGCACCCTTTCTATCCATGGTTATCCATGGGCTCTTAGATACTTGCTCATTTGTGTTTTCAAAATGTTTGTTTGCTTTTCAAAGTGAGTGGGTTTGAAAAAGTTCCGTTTAAAATTTCAGTTCGACTCTTGTATCAGTCCTCAAGAGTGTTTGAAAAATTGTTTTTGAAAGCTTTTTGAAAAGTGTAGGTGTGAAAAGAAGTTTTTGATTTGTTTTGAATTAGAGCAAGTATCTATGAGTCATCTACCTACCCTAAGGAATTAGTCTGTGTAAATTTCCTTGAGGTAGTGCCATCCCACCATTGAGGGGTAGGTAGCACCACCGTTGGAGGTGTTCGGGTCAATTCGAGGGTTAGGGACAGTGTGGTCACCGAGCAATAGTAAGATACCTTAGAAGCTACCCTTATGCCATTGATCTTTTATTTCGAGGCAACTATTCCGAGGCAACCGTTCGAGGCAACTAGATCAATGGAACATAAGGACTCACTAAGACATCCTATACTCGACGACCACGTTTCGAGGGGAAAGGCAACAGTGTGATCACCAGAGCAACGGTAGGACCCCTTAGAAGCTACCCTTATGCCATGCTTATGGACATAAGGACTTACTAAGACGTCCTGTACTCGACGACCACGTTTCGAGGGGCAAGGCAACAGTGAGGCGTACCCTAGGAGTGGTGTGTGAATTGTGTGTTATTTTCAGTTATTATTTGTCTTGTCATGCATTAGGTGAGCTACGCTTTGATTTTATTTGGGCATTCATTCTTTCATGCAATTATTAACAGTTAAAAGGTGCGGGAATTAAAATGCGGAAAATAAAGGTCCTACGCTATTACAAGGCGCGGGTCTACATCGCCAAACTAAACCAAGACCCGATTTGAATAAAAGTACGGAAAGTAAATAAGTCTCTAATTATCATTACAAGGCCTTGGGGCAATTACATAATATTTAAAAGAAAAATGTAAATAAACGCGCGAAAAGAAAGTAGAAGCGAAAGTGCGAGGGCGTTGGACCCTTTAAAGATTAAATTAAAATTACAAATTAATTAATTGACTTAATAAGAAAAGAAGTTATTTTTTGATGTTTTTGTATTTAATGGACATAAAGAAAATTAATTGGATTTTGAAATTAAATATAAAAAAACCTAGTTCTAAATTATTTTTAATTATTAAAGAAAATATTTAAGTTTAAACCTAATTTACTAATTGATTAAATGACACATTTATTTGCAAAATTAATTAATAGTTAATAACAATAATAAGGAGAAATTATTTATTGAAAAAAAGATAATAAACATGTTAGAAACCCTAAATTCTATGTATTTTAATTATTAAGGAAAAAAAACATTAAAATTGAACCTAAAATTAAACTAAATTGATTATTGAAAATTTATTTACAAAATAATATTAAATAAAACATATTTTTTATTTTTATGATTTCTGATTTTTTTGTATTTTTTGTATGACAAAAATTATTTGGTGAATTAAAGGAAAACAATTAATTAAAAAAGAATAAATAAAAGAAAAGAGAAGATAGAAAGAAATGCAAACATAGGGGGTGATGGCCGGATTTTGGAGGTTTTACTCAAAATCATCCTTAGGCATCAAAAATTCCATCTAAGCCCATGGTTGTGATCGTCCATGTCTCCTGATCACGTCTATGCTTATGGTTTGTCCCAATTTCACCTGTAGACAAAATACCTAAAAACAAAACCAACGAACCCTAGGCACGGGTATTGTTATACGAAGCCTAAAAATGAAATTGAATATAGCAGTTACATTGGAAATTAGGCATGGAGTATGAATATGCTATTATTTTCCAGAAAAAGTGCAAGAATGGAGAAACAAGATTTCGTGTACAGGGGTGAGTTTGAGACAACTTACAGCGCTTGGTAGTGGACCTTAGGACGCGTTTGTGGTTGCTTTGGCTTCAGGGAGTGGCAAGGAAGAAAGCTAGGTGCTTGCTTGGATCTGAAAATGTTTGCAACACCGCTTTAGATCTCTCACTTTTTTGGACAAATTTTGAACTTTTCCTCTGGCCGTTTGTGCACACTCTCCTTTTTTCTCTTAGGTTCTGAATGAGGCTTGCAAGGCTTGTATATATAGGCTTGGATGAGAATCAGTCACATTAAGGAGCTTTTAAGCCTTGCAATGAAGTTTTGATTTTCTCCATAATCACCATTGAAATAACTTGCCATATTTGCTCCAAATTTGAATTTTTTTGCTTGAAATAGGTCTTGAACGAATTCGGTATATGCTTATTGGTGGTTCAAAGCTAATCAAAGCAAGATATGTCCCTTAATTAACCTTTTTGATTTTTATTTGATTTTAAAGGATTTAAAATGAATTAAATCCAATAAAATCTAACAAAAATGAAAAAATTAATTTTAAATATTGAAATAAAAAGTGGGACACGTGGGAAGCATGGCCAAGCTGATTCAAGTGGAAAAAGTGGGCCCCTTTTGTCAAAAATGAAATTTCAAGGATAAATGATTTTGGCCATTTCACAAAAATTTCCCAACTTCTCCAATGCATATCTTGCTCAATTTTGAAGTTATGAACATGTTCTTGGACATTTTGAAAAGGTATTGAAGTCCTCTAACCAATGTCTTTGGTCCCATGTCATTTTGATTTACCAATCTCAAGTTATGGTCTTTGACTTAAAGTCCCTTTTTGTTGACTTTTGAAAATGACCTATAATGTTGAAATTGATAACTTTTTGTAAGAGCATTTCTTGGACTTGGAATGTGAAGATGAGTTGTAGGAAATGTCTTCCCCTTCAAGATGAGCATTGGATGGAATTTTTCTGATGAACCATGAAAAAGTTATGCCTTGGTCAAGTTACAGTTGACTTTTCAGTTCTCCAAAAATAGAAACTTTTGACACCTTGATGATTTTTGAGCCATTCTTGTGAAATCATGGTCAAGACTTGACCAAATGATGATTGTGGCTTCAAAATAAGATGTTGACCAAAAAATTTGACTTTTGACTGCCAAATGACCATTTTGCCCCTACAGTTGACTGTTGAGCAAATGGGACTTTTGACTGTGCAACTTGACCTTGTAAGCCTTGAAACTTGACATGTAGGTGCTTGACAATGTTTATGAGCATATGGGACTTGATTGAGCCCTTGAAAACCTCAACTTCCTTGCAAGAACCAAAACCCTAATTTGATTGGCTTAGGAGGATGGTTGACTGTGTAGCCCTTGAGTAGACTTGAACCATTTGTGGATGATTCTTGTCAAAACTTTGAAGATTATGGGAGGGCAAATTTTGGGGTACAACAGTTGCCCCTGTTCAATCTTCTTAGACCTGAGGATGTAGATTGGCTTGCATGCCTTTCGTGATCCGAGGGTGGAAGATGATTGAACACTAGAGTGCCCAGAAATTTGCACTCACATAGTTGAGTATCAGCGGTGCGATGGCGGGAATGGGCTTACAGATGCCATTTGGAGGGGTGGTGGATAGGAGGATGGGCTTATAGATGCCATCTGGAGGTGTCGATCGCGTAAGAGATTCCTTAGCGAGAACTTGCGTACCTGAGAAAGAAAGAAAATTACCTGGTCTGTTACAGGAGTTGACTTTCAAACTCTTTATGTACCCCAAAATTTGCCCTCCCATCATCTTCAAAGCTATGACAAGCAAATGGTTCAAAGTCTACTCAAAGGCTACACAATCAACCATCCTCCTAAGCCAGTCAAACTAGGGTTTTGGTTCTTGCAAGGAAGTTGAAGTTTTCAAGAGCTCAATCAAGTCTCCCATGCTCATACACATTGTCAAGCACCTACATGTCAAGTTTCAAGGCTCACAAGGTCAAGTTGCACAGTCAAAAACCCTAATTGCTCAACAGTCAACTGTAGGGGCAAAATGGTCATTTGACAGTCAAAAGTCAAAATTTTTGGTCAACATCTTATTTTGAAGCCACAAACATCATTTGATCAATGCTTGATCATGATTCTCAAAGTTTGGCTCAAAAAGTCTCAAGATGCAAAAGTTTCTATTTTTGGACAGCTGAAAAGTCAACTGTAACTTGACCAAGGCATAACTTTTTCATGGTTCATCAGAAAAATCCCATCCAATGCTCATCTTGAAGGGGAGGACATTTCCTACAACTCATCTTCACATTCCAAGTCCAAGAAATGCTCTCACAAAAAGTTATCAATTTCAACATTATAGGTCATTTTCAAAAGTCAACAAAAAGGGACTTTAAGTCAAAGACCATAACTTGATATTGGTAAATCTAAATGACATGGGATCAAAGACATTGGTTAGAGGACTTCAAGACCTTTCTAAAATGTCCAAGAAAATGATCAAAGCTTCAAAATTGAGCAAGATATGCATTGGAGAAGTTGGGAAATTTTTGTGAAATGGCCAAAATCATTCATCCTTGAAATTTCATTTTTGACAAAAGGGGCCCACTTTTTTCACTTGAATCAGCTTGGCCATGCTTCCCACGTGTCCCACCTTTTATTTCAAATTTTAAATTTAATTTTTTCATTTTTATTTGATTTTATTGGATTTAATTCATTTTAAATCCTTTAAAATCAAATAAAAAATCAAGAAGTTTAATTAAGGGGGATATTTGGTCTTAACTAGCTTTGAATCATCATTATGCAACATCCCAATTTCGTTTCAAGGCCTAATCAACCAAGAATTCAAGATTGGTGCAAAAATGGAAAGTTTGTTAAGGGAGTTTATATCAAAATCTTAAGCTTGAATGCATGGTATTATGGCCCTTAATGTTGATTGAAATCTATTACATAACCTAGAGACAAACTATCACAAGGCATTGGAAAAGGAGAGAGAGAGGCAGCCAAGAGAAATTTCTTTTCAAAATTCCAAAGAATTGCACCAAGATCGAATTCAAGAACTCAGCCATCCACAAGACTTCCCACCCATCCTATCGTGATCTACAGGCAAAATAAGGTATAAACACACCCTTTTCATATAACCATGCATACTGAAACTGTAGCTACATGAACATCCATTTTGCAGAATTTCCATAGATCGAATTTTCACTTATGGCTTGATTTAATCTCTACTGACCATACCTTTGAGTTTCAGTGAATGTTTAGAGCAGGTCTGGGCTATCGCTTGGGATTTTTCATGGCCAAAACGTAAACCTCCATGGTTAGGGTTCAGATTATGTGGAGTATCGTTTTGATGGGAATAGGCAATATTAAACTATGAAAACATCACCATGAGAATCGCCATGCCCTAATCATTTGATATGGCTATTTTGTTTGCTTCGATTTCGTTGTTTTCGCAGGTTTCCAGAATCGCCCTCGCCGGAGAAGACGACCGGAGCACTGCTCTGGCGTCATTGACTTCGCTTGACTCGGTTTGACGCAGGCATGGCTCTTTCTTGTGTTTTGATTGGCCGTTCAAGTTGTTGATTCATTTACTTAATGCTGACTGGGCTAATGGATTCCATGTGCTTCCAGTTTCAATCCATACCATGCGCTTGTGAGATCCAGCCGTCAGATGGCTCCCTGATCCAAATCCAACGTCTCAGGTACATCCCTCCATCGTGGGCGTTAGTCAAAGCAGGCACATGGAATTGGAGAAAGTCAAAAGAGGCCTCCAGTGTTTGGGCTCAGCTTTGCCATCCACACCCCCTTTTGCTACAAAAAACAGGCCCATTTCCTTTTTCCCTTGAATTTTTTTCTTTTATTTCAATTTATTTAATTTGCTTTTTATTAACAAAACTTAATTTTTTTTTATTTCAAAAATCACAAAATATTCTCACCCAAATAAATTTTAGACTTTTCTTTTTTTTCTAAATTTAATTAATTAATTAGGAAGCTCTAAATTATTTTTTTTTCTAATATTAAAATTGATTAGACTTAGTTACTAAATACTAATTTAATTAGTTTTACTTCTTAAAATAATATTAAAAAAAACAAAAACATGCCATAATTTATTTTAATTATTTAATTTATTAACTTAATTTAGTTCTTTAATTTAGGCTTAATTTCCTTCTTAAATTTTAAAACTCAAAAATACAAAAAAAAATAATTGTTCTGTCATTAAATTAATTCAATTTAATATGAAAACCCAAAAAAATCAGAAATCACAAAAAATGAAAAAAATATTTTATTTAATTTAATCCATTAATAGTTTCATTTTTGTAAATAAATTTCATAATTAATTTTAGTTTTAATATTAGGTTTTAACTTTAATGCATTTATTTTAATAAATTAAAAATAATTTAGAACTAGAGTTATTTAACTTTTAATTCCAACTTAATTTTCTTTAATTCCATAAATCCAAAACATCCAAAAAATAAGTTATTTCTTTTGTTTAATTTAATTAATTTAATAATTTCAATGTAATTTCTTTAAAGGGTCCAACGCCCTCGCATTCGATTATATTTTCCTTTCGCGCGTTTATTTTATTTCTTTCATGAATGTAATGTATTTGCCCCCAAAGCCCTGTAATAGTTAATTAGGCATTTACTTTCTGCATTGTATTTTAAATCGGGTCTTGGTTTAATTTGGCGATGTAGACCCGCGCCTTTGTAATAGCGTAGGACCTTTATCTTTTCCGCACTTTAAATTCCCGCACCTTTTAACTGTTAACAATCACATGAAAGAATGAATGCCCAAAAATAAAATCAAAACGTAGATCACCAATGCATGACAAGACAAAAATAAACTGAAAATGACACACAATTCACACACCACTCTTAGGGTACGCCTCACTGTTGCCTTGCCCCTCGAAAGGTGGTCATCGAGTATAGGACGTTTTAGTAAGTCCTTATGCACATGAACATGGCATAAGGGTAGCTTCTAAGGTGTCCTACTATTGCTCTGGTGATCACACTGTTGCCTTGCCCCTCGAAACGTGGTCGTCAAGTACAGGACGTCTTAGTGAGTCCTTGTGTTCCATTAATCTAGTTTCCTCGAAACGGTTGCCTCAGAACAAGTTGCCTCGGAATAGTTGCCTCGGAATAAAAGATCAATGGCATAAGGGTAGCTCCTAAGGTATCTTACCATTGCTCGGTGACTACACTGTCCCTAACCCTCGAATTGACCCGAACACCTCCAACGGTGGTGCTACCTACCTCTCAATGGTGGGATGGCACTACCTTAAGGACATTTACACAGACTAATTCCTTAGGGTAGGTAGATGACTCGTAGATACTTGCTCTAATTCAAAACAAATCAAAAATTTATTTTCACACCGACACTTTGCAAAAAGCTTTCAAAAACAACTTTTCAAACACTCTTGAGGACTGATACAAGAGTCGAACTGAAATTTTAAACGAAACTTTTTCAAAGCCACTCACCTTGAAAAGCAAACAAACAATTTTGAAAACACAGTGAGCAAGTATCTAAGAGCCCATGGATAACCATGGATAGAAAGGGTGCTAACACCTTCCCTTTCTATAAATCTACCTCCCGAACCGAGAACTAATCTCAATAAGGAATTTTTCTGTGCTTTTGTCCTTTCCATGTTGGAGAAAATAAAAGACGGTGGCGACTCTTGCTTACCGCGACATTTCGCGAACCAGCCTTAAACAGTCAGTTCCAGATCCACCAATCACAGAACTGGCGACTCTGCTGGGGATACCATACTTAAAGTGAGGTGTACCTTAGGATAGCTCATACTTGTGTTTTCAATTGTCTGAATTGTTTGCTTTATTATTGTGGGTATTGTCTTGGGAGTTCTATAGATCCTAACCCGGATCTGGGGATACCTTCTTAGAAAGTAGCAACAAGGCTGTGAGGGAACTGTGCGGGGTATACCGACACGGTTGAAGCAGTCTGCTACGTTGATGTGGCACTTTGGTGTGTATCGGTAACCCTTGAGTTCAGTCAAGGAGAGTATGGGGCCTCCGCGTGGTGTCGTGAAGCATCAACAGACCTTAGGAACCTTAATTGAACCATCTTGGCCTCTTTAGGGTAGTGAGATAACTACTTTGGTGTAGTCCGAAGTCGGTTGATACTCGATACTACACTCAGTTGTGGGTTGTTTTCTTGGGATATTTTGATCGCCAGTCAGTGGCTAAATCGAAACGATGAACAATGAAAGCAATCCAATGATATTGAGATCCTTAGAACCCGGTTACTTTGATAGGACAGGTTTGAGCCCACCAACTTCAAGAGGGTAGTACCCCTAACCTCATGCTGGCCTAAACTCTAAGGGCTTCTCTTGTGTGACTTGTGTGCCTTCCAACTTGACTACTTTTTATCTGACACTTGAGTTTTCTTGCAGGTCTTGTTTATAATCCCTAATTGGGACTCATAACAGGGTTACTAAGTTTCTTGCAGGTTTTGTTTATAGTCCCTAATTGGGACTCATAACAGGGTTACTGAGTTTTCTTGCAGGTTTTGTTCATAGTCCTTAATTGGGACTCATAACAGGGTTACTGAGTTTATTGCAGGTTTTGTTTACAGTCCTTAATTAGGGACTCATAACAGGGTTTACCCACATTACCCCATGCATCGTGACATCATACCATTGCATGCATCCTACATAAAGACTAACCCATTTCAAGGATCCCAAGGGCTTGTGATGCAGGTCATGATGAACCAACTGTCCAGCAAGGGGCAAAGGGGACTTATTTTCCTCTAGACAAGGTTGTCAGGGGCTATGACCCACTGGATATGGTGAGCCTTGACCCTTGAAGAAGGACTCTCGACAACATGAAGTTCCTTCAATCAAGTTACCAGTTTCCAACTCTAACAATTTTCTTGTTTACCCTGTGAGATCCTTGAAAACATTACATGCATATCAAACATGTCATTGCATTACAGGTACTCCTTTGACAGGTCACTTACCTTCGTCGCTGTTTATTTCAGCAATGGCTTCCCAACAAGATAACCAGGGTCTTCGTGCTCAAGAGACTCAGTTCAGGGAGGTCTTCGTAAGCCTATCCAAGGGGCAAGAAGAGTTAAGAACACTCCACATGGGGAATTTGGCCAAGAGCAGTGCTGAAGATGACAAGGACGAACGGCTGAAACGTCTACAAGCCGAAGTAGATACATTGAAAACCCAGATGCTGGGGCAAAGGGCTCTCATCCAAGGTCTAGCTCGGGAGCAAGAAGAGTTGAGGACCATGATCAATCAGCTCCACCAAGAGAGACACCATATGAAGCAACCTGCCCAAGTCAGGGACCAGGTCTTTGATCAGCTTCCAAGAGGACAAGAACCTGGCATGGTGAAGAATAGAATTCTCCAAATTGCTACTACCTCACAGGTCCAACTACAACCTCGCCCAGAGCAACAGGTTGATCTGAGTAGGCCAAGCAGGTCCAAGAGGCAGTTCACCCAGCTCAACATGCCTTTGTTTCAAGCACTGCAACACCTGCTGAGGTTGAATCTGGTTACATTAAGGGCTCCTCCCTGGAACCCCAACATCTCTGCTCCTAACTATCATCCCAACAAAAGGTGTGCATATCACTCTGATAGTCCTGGACACGACACTGCCGACTGCTGGGCTCTGAAGAACAAGGTCCAGGATCTGATTAATGAAGGAGTAGTGGATTTCACCCAAGTGGGTCAAGCTGAGGTCTTCTGCCATCCCGACAAGATGCACCAGTTGAAGTAACGAGTCATAAGACTAGAAGACTTTTGTTCATTAGAATTTTTCAAGTTGTAATTTTCTTTTGATTGTTCAAACATTTGTTCATGTTAAACGTTGTTATTTCATTAATGCATCGCATATGTCTGTTTTGAAGCAATATATTCGTATTCACTATATGCAAATTATTTTCATATTTTTTCTGGTGATCAACGCTCGATTAATAATTCTAAGCCTCTTGAGGGAGGATGACGAAAACGATACCACGATCTTTACAGTATGCTTTTGAACAGACCCCGCTGATGAGGTACAGTCATTGTTTCAATCCCTAAACACTGGAGTTATAAGGAAGATAATCCCTCGTCAACCCCTCTGAGCCAAAGAAGTAGGAGTTTTTCTTTTCGAAAATTAAAACCCTTTTCGAAAATTTTGGGGTACAACAGTTGCCCCTGTTCAATCTTCTTAGACCTGAGGATGTAGATTGGCGTGTGTGCCTTTCGTGATCCGAAGGTGGAAGATGATTGAACACTAGAGTGCCCAGAAATTTGCACTCACATAGTTGAGTATCAGCAGTGTGATAGCGGGAATGGGCTTAAAGATGCCATTTGGAGAGATGATGGATGGGAGGATGGGCTTAAAGATGCCATCTGAAAGTGTGACAGAACCTTGTCGGGAATGGGCTTATAGATGCCATTTGGAAAGATGGTGGATAGGTGAATCTGAATAAGAAATAGAATAGCTTCTGTGTCTGGAGCATATATAGTCTGTGTCAGATTGCTGACGTCTGAATTAATGGTAGAAGGACCGCCGTGTCTGGGGTATATCCATACTGCATGAGTAACAGAATATCATCCGAATCTGGATCGTATCTGGACTGAACAATAGAAGAGCATCCGGGATGGAGCATCTCTAAGTTGTCTTTTAGAAGTTTGAATCTGAATAAGCAATAGAACAGCGTCCGGATCTGGAGCATCTCTAGGCTATATCTGAAAGGGAATCTGAACAAGTATCAGAACGTCTCCGTGCCTCGGTCACGTATGAACTATCTCTAGAAGGAGTCTTTGAATAAGCAAAGGAACAACATCCATATCTGGAGCATTTCCAAGCTATCTCTGAAAGGAAATCTGGAATAAGTATCAGAACGTCGCCATACCTGGGTCACATCTGAACTATATCTAGAAGGGGTCTTGAATAAGAAAAAGAATAGCATCCATATCTGGAGCATTTCCAAGCTATCTCTGAAAGGAAATCTGGAATAAGTATCAGAACGTCGCCATGCCTGGGTCACATCTGAACTATATCTAGAAGGGGTCTTGAATAAGCAAAAGAACAACATCCATATCTGGAGCATTTCCAAGCTATCTCTGAAAGGAAATCTGGAATAAGTATCAGAACGTCGCCATGCCTGGGTCACATCTGAACTATATCTAGAAGGAGTCTTGAATAAGCAAAAGAACAGCATCCATATCTGGAGCATTTCCAAGCTATCTCTGAAAGGAAATATGGAATGAGTATCAGAACATCGCCATGCCTGGGTCACATCTGAACTATATCTAGAAGGAGTCTTGAATAAGAAAAAGAACAACATCCATATCTGGAGCATTTCCAGGCTATCTCTTCAATCTCTTTAATGTAGATATGCCCTGGTTGGATACAGGAATCGAATCTGGAATTGCGACAATTGATAGTAACCATCTTTGGATTGACCTTTTTCCTGAAAAGGCAACATCAGTTATATGCAATGTCATGATGCATGAACTGCATGATTTTAAGATGTTCTCAAAATAACTGAGATTTATGTTGTATGATGCGTATGCATGCTATAATGTATGAAGATGTGATGTTTATGAATGTATTTTCGTCTAGGAAAATAAATCCTTGATGAATGCCGGGAAGATAACTCCTGGGCTGATGCTGGGGAGTGAAATTCTTCATTTCCACTGGGGGTGATGGTTGCAAGAATACCGGTAGGAGAAGATGACTCCATTGGGGAATAAACTTGGCGAATAGATTACTCTGCGGGGAATGCTCTGTGGGAAGAGAGGCACTTTGCTGAGATGTTGCTGATAACTCCGCTGGGGATACCGTTGATAAGTTTTGTTGGAAGTTTTGATGAACTCCGCTGGGGGTAGGAAGAACTTCGCCGAGGACGATCTTTCCGTGGCAATTGGCTGAGGATAACCCAGTTATAAGCTCTGGTGAGGATTAATCTTCTGAATAAAACCGGGAAGAGGCGCTCGTACTCTGCAGGTGATAAGCTTCCAGAATCTACTGGGGATAAGCTTCCTGAATCTACTGGGGAGATTGATTGAGTTCTCCTAGGGAGATCTTTTCAGATTGGACTGGGGAATCGCTCCACTGGATGTCCGGTATTCCACCGGGGAACAATCTTAGATCAAGACTGTCGGGGATGCTTGTTAGGAATGTCTGTATACTCCGTTGGGGAATATTGAGATCTTCGGGGAATGATCCAACTTCCTTGAGGCTGACTGCAGGCTAACTCTGCTTGGGGAGAGTATCGCTGACTTGCTGGAGACCAGGTAATTTTCCCCAGCAGAGTCGCCAGTTCTGTGATCGGTGGATCTGGAACTGACTGTTTAACGCTGGTCCGCGAAATGTCGCGGAAGCAAGAGTCGCCACCGTCTTTTATTTTCTCCAATATGGAAAGGACAAAAGCACAGAAAAATTCCTTATTGAGATTAGTTCTCGGTTCGGGAGGTAGATTTATAGAAAGGGAAGGTGTTAGCACCCTTTCTATCCATGGTTATCCATGGGCTCTTAGATACTTGCTCATTTGTGTTTTCAAAATGTTTGTTTGCTTTTCAAAGTGAGTGGGTTTGAAAAAGTTTCGTTTAAAATTTAAGTTCGACTCTTGTATCAGTCCTCAAGAGTGTTTGAAAAATTGTTTTTGAAAGCTTTTTGAAAAGTGTAGGTGTGAAAAGAAGTTTTTGATTTGTTTTGAAATAGAGCAAGTATCTATGAGTCATCTACCTACCCTAAGGAATTAGTCTGTGTAAATGTCCTTGAGGTAGTGCCATCCCACCATTGAGGGGTAGGTAGCACCACCGTTGGAGGTGTTCGGGTCAATTTGAGGGTTAGGGACAGTGTGGTCACCGAGCAATAGTAAGATACCTTAGAAGCTACCCTTATGCCATTGATCTTTTATTCCGAGGCAACTATTCCGAGGCAACTTGTTTCGAGGCAACCGTTCGAGGCAACTAGATCAATGGAACATAAGGACTCACTAAGACATCCTATACTCGACGACCACGTTTCGAGGGGAAAGGCAACAGTGTGATCACCAGAGCAACGGTAGGACCCCTTAGAAGCTACCCTTATGCCATGCTTATGGACATAAGGACTTACTAAGACGTCCTGTACTCGACGACCACGTTTCGAGGGGCAAGGCAACAGTGAGGCGTACCCTAGGAGTGGTGTGTGAATTGTGTATTATTTTCAGTTATTATTTGTCTTGTCATGCATTAGGTGAGCTACGCTTTGATTTTATTTGGGCATTCATTCTTTCATGTGATTATTAACAGTTAAAAGGTGCGGGAATTAAAATGCGGAAAATAAAGGTCCTACGCTATTACAAGGCGCGGGTCTACATCGCCAAATTAAACCAAGACCCGATTTGAATAAAAGTACGGAAAGTAAATAAGTCTCTAATTATCATTACAAGTCCTTGGGGCAATTACATAATATTTAAAAGAAAAATGTAAATAAACGCGCGAAAAGAAAGTAGAAGCGAAAGTGCGAGGGCGTTGGACCCTTTAAAGATTAAATTAAAATTACAAATTAATTAATTGACTTAATAAGAAAAGAAGTTATTTTTTGATGTTTTTGTATTTAATGGACATAAAGAAAATTAATTGGATTTTGAAATTAAATAAAAAAAAACCTAGTTCTAAATTGTTTTTAATTATTAAAGAAAATATTTAAGTTTAAACCTAATTTACTAATTGATTAAATGACACATTTATTTGCAAAATTAATTAATAGTTAATAACAATAATAAGGAGAAATTATTTATTGAAAAAAAGATAATAAACATGTTAGAAACCCTAAATTCTATGTATTTTAATTATTAAGGGAAAAAAACATTAAAATTGAACCTAAAATTAAACTAAATTGATTATTGAAAATTTATTTACAAAATAATATTAAATAAAACATATTTTTTATTTTTATGATTTCTGATTTTTTTGTATTTTTTGTATGACAAAAATTATTTGGTGAATTAAAGGAAAACAATTAATTAAAAAAGAATAAATAAAAGAAAAGAGAAGAGAGAAAGAAATGCAAACATAGGGGGTGATGGCCGGATTTTGGAGGTTTTACTCAAAATCATCCTTAGGCATCAAAAATTCCATCTAAGCCCATGGTTGTGATCGTCCATGTCTCCTGATCACGTCTATGCTTATGGTTTGTCCCAATTTCACCTGTAGACAAAATACCTAAAAACAAAACCAACGAACCCTAGGCACGGGTATTGTTATACGAAGCCTAAAAATGAAATTGAATATAGCAGTTACATTGGAAATTAGGCATGGAGTATGAATATGCTATTATTTTCCAGAAAAAGTGCAAGAATGGAGAAACAAGATTTCGTGTACAGGGGTGAGTTTGAGACAACTTACAGCGCTTGGTAGTGGACCTTAGGACGCGTTTGTGGTTGCTTTGGCTTCAGGGAGTGGCAAGGAAGAAAGCCATGTGCTTGCTTGGATCTGAAAATGTTTGCAACACCGCTTTAGATCTCTCACTTTTTTGGACAAATTTTGAACTTTTCCTCTGGCCGTTTGTGCACACTCTCATTTTTTCTCTTAGGTTCTGAATGAGGCTTGCAAGGCTTGTATATATAGGCTTGGATGAGAATCAGTCACATTAAGGAGCTTTTAAGCCTTGCAATGAAGTTTTGATTTTCTCCATAATCACCATTGAAATAACTTGCCATATTTGCTCCAAATTTGAATTTTTTTTTTGCTTGAAATAGGTCTTGAACGAATTTGGTATATGCATAATGGTGGTTCAAAGCTAATCAAAGCAAGATATGTCCCTTAATTAACCTTTTTGATTTTTATTTGATTTTAAAGGATTTAAAATGAATTAAATCCAATAAAATCTAACAAAAATGAAAAAATTAATTTTAAATATTGAAATAAAAAGTGGGACACGTGGGAAGCATGGCCAAGCTGATTCAAGTGGAAAAAGTGGGCCCCTTTTGTCAAAAATGAAATTTCAAGGATAAATGATTTTGACCATTTCACAAAAATTTCCCAACTTCTCCAATGCATATCTTGCTCAATTTTGAAGTTTTGAACATGTTCTTGGACATTTTGAAAAGGTCTTGAAGTCCTCTAACCAATTTCTTTGGTGCCATGTCATTTTGATTTACCAATCTCAAGTTATGGTCTTTGACTTAAAGTCCCTTTTTGTTGACTTTTGAAAATGACCTATAATGTTGAAATTGATAACTTTTTGTAAGAGAATTTCTTGGACTTGGAATGTGAAGATGAGTTGTAGGAAATGTCTTCCCCTTCAAGATGAGCATTGGATGGAATTTTTCTGATGAACCCTGAAAAAGTTATGCCTTGGTCAAGTTACAGTTGACTTTTCAGTTGTCCAAAAATAGAAACTTTTGACACCTTGATGATTTATGAGCCATTCTTGTGAAATCATGGTCAAGACTTGACCAAATGATGATTGTGGCTTTAAAATAATATGTTGACCAAAATTTTTGACTTTTGACTGCCAAATGACCATTTTGCCCCTACAGTTGACTGTTGAGCAAATGGGACTTTTGACTGTGCAACTTGACCTTGTAAGCCTTGAAACTTGACATGTAGGTGCTTGACAATGTTTATGAGCATATGGGACTTGATTGAGCCCTTGAAAACCTCAACTTCCTTGCAAGAACCAAAACCCTAATTTGACTGGCTTAGGAGGATGGTTGACTGTGTAGCCCTTGAGTAGACTTGAACCATTTGTGGATGATTCTTGTCAAAAATTTGAAGATTATGGGAGGGAAAATTTTGGGGTACAACAGTTGCCCCTGTTCAATCTTCTTAGACCTGAGGATGTAGATTGGCTTGCATGCCTTTCGTGATCCGAGGGTGGAAGATGATTGAACACTAGAGTGCCCAGAAATTTGCACTCACATAGTTGAGTATCAGCGGTGCGATGGCGGGAATGGGCTTACAGATGCCATTTGGAGGGACGGTGGATAGGAGGATGGGCTTATAGATTCCATCTGGAAGTGTGACAGAACTTTGTCTGGAATGGGCTTATAGATGCCATTTGGAACTGTTGGTATGTGCATGGGCTTATAGATGCCATCTAGGTGTCGATCGCGTAAGAGATTCCTTAGCGAGAACTTGCGTACCTGAGAAAAAGAAAGATGATTACCTGACCTGTTACAGGAGTTGGTCTTCAAACTCTTTATATAGACGCGCCCTGGCTGGATACAGGTATCGAATCTTTGAACTCTTCAGACGTGCTCTCAACGGGACGGTGAGAGAATCTTGGGCGATTACTACCTCAACAGTAACGATGGGAGAATCTGGGGCGATTACTACCTCAACAGTAACGATGAGAGAATCTGGGGCGATTACTACCTCAACAGTAACGATGAGAGAATCTGGGGTGATTACTACCTCAACAGTAACGATGAGAGAATCTGGGGTGATTACTACCTCAACAGTAACGATGAGAGAATCTGGGGCGATTACTACCTCAACAGTAACGATGAGAGAATCTGGGGCGATTACTACCTCAACAGTAACGATGAGAGAATCTGGGGCGATTACTACCTCAACAGTAACGATGAGAGAATCTGGGGCGATTACTACCTCAACAGTAACGATGAGAGAATCTGGGGCGATTACTACCTCAACAGTAACGATGAGAGAATCTGGGGCGATTACTACCTCAACAGTAAAGATGAGAGAATCTTGGGCGATTACTACCTCAACAGTAACGATGAGAGAATCTAGGGAGATTACTACCTCAACAGTAACGATGAGAGAATCTGGGGCGATTACTACCTCAACAGTAACGATGAGAGAATCTTGGGCGATTACTACCTCAACAGTAACGATGAGAGAATCTGGGGCGATTACTACCTCAACAGTAACGATGAGAGAATCTGGGGCGATTACTACCTCAATAGTAACGATGAGAGAATCTGGGGCGATTACTACCTCAACAGTAACGATGAGAGAATCTGGGGCGATTACTACCTCAACAGTAACGATGAGAGAATCTTGGGCGATTACTACCTCAACAGTAACGATGAGAGAATCTGGGGCGATTACTACCTCAACAGTAACGATGAGAGAATCTGGGGCGATTACTACCTCAACAGTAACGATGAGAGAATCTTGGATGTCTTCTACTGAGTCTTCATCAGGAAAATCTTTAGGAATCAATTTAACTGGACCAGAGAAGGCCTTTGACTGGATCGGCATCAGAAAAATCTTTAGGAGTCGATTTAACTGAACCAGGCAAGGTCTTGGAATCTTCAACTGGAATAAGAATCAGGGAGATCTTGGCATCGATCTGACTGAACCAGCGAAGGCCTTTGACTGGATCGGCATCAGAAAAGTCTTTAGGAGTCGATTTAACTGAACCATAGGAGGTCTGGGACATAGCTGAGAACTTAACTGGATCTTTCCTGAAAGGTAAAGGTCAATCATATGCAATGCATGATATGGATCAAGCAATGATGCTCTCAACATAAACGAGATTGTAAGATATGATGCGTTTATGCATGTATCATGATGTATGTGATGTTTTTTGAATGTATGCTTTCGTCTTAGGAAAATAAATCCTTGACGGGCGCCGGGAAGTTAAATCTTGGGCTGATGGTTGAAGAGAGCTCTTCGTTTCCGCTGGGGATGAAGATTGCAAGAATGAACCGGTAGGAGAAGATGACTCCGTTGGGGAATAAACTTGATGAAGAGATTACTCTGCGGGGAGAAAATTATTCTATCGGTCTTGCTGGGGAACAATACTCTGTGGGGAGAGAGGTACCTTACTGGGATATTGATGGTAACTCCGCTGGGGATACCGTTGTTATGTTGGAAGTGTTAATAGACTCCGCTGGGGATAGGAAGACTTCGCCGAGGACGATCTTTCTGTGGCTTTTGGCTGAGGATAACCCAGTTATATCCTGGTAGGGAAATAACCTTTGAATAAAGTCGGGAGACGCGTTCATGCTCTGTAGGGGATAAGCTTCTAGAATCTACTAGGGATAAGCTTCCTGCTGGGGAGATTGATTGAACTCTCCTGGGGAAATCTTGAACTATACTGGACTCTCCTGGGGAACTCTTTGAGATATATTGGGGAAGAGATTCCACTGAAGGTCTGGTATACCGCCGGGGAATAATCTTAGATCAAGACTGCCGGGGATGCTTGTTAGAAATGTCTGTGTACTCTGCTGAGGAATGTTTAATATTTGTTGGGGGATGCCCAACTTCCTTAAGGCTGATAGGATAGCTTTGCTTGGAGAGAGTGTACTGATTTACTGGTTCACTCTCTGGGGAATTAAGGTATATTGGCTATGTTCTTCGGCTGAACTTACCTTGGTACCTTGGGGGACAGAACAATTAGATCGCTTAGACCACTCCTTATTGCCCCTGTTTCTGTGGGAGAAGATACCTGTGGAGATCTTGATAACTGTTGATTTGACCAGTCTTCTTTTGGTGAGCAGATGACAAGATGTCGGGACATAGTCGTACGTTTTGATCCCTAACTTTTGCCTGGACCGCCCTTTCGGGTTTTCAGTCCACCGGGATACCCATTTTTGCCCAAGCCGCCTTTTCAGGTTTTCGACTTGCCGGGTGTACAGATTTTTCATTTTCGTCCCTTATTTTTGCCCGAACCCTTTTGGTTCGCCGGGAAGCCCTTATTTCTGCCTAGGTGTGTCAACCTAGCGGTTCTTTGATTACGCGTAGTATTTTTCGACTATGTCCATTCCCTCATAATGTATGGAGGTGCCCCTGTTATTGTGTTGCCACGCTACCAGAAGATGTTTGGTCATGCAAGATTTGTTGCTAATAATTCATGTCCAATGCCCCAAGTGGCTCAGGCGGAGGTTTGCCCCAAGCTGGTTGGCCTTTGAGAGATTCTCCGAATCTTGATTGGACTGCCCCAGATAATAGACCATGATCATGTCTGCCCCTTGATTGGAAGTGCTTTTGTTCATTAGACATTCGTCGTGCGAACTTCTATGCTGTTCAAACAAAAAGTCATATGCAAACAAAGTTATGTTAAAAATGCAAAGCTTGTGTCTGTCTTGAAGTTTTTTTGAAAAATGCATTTTTCAGTAAAACCAGCAAATTTTGTAAAATGTGATGTCAACTCAATATTTTATAGCAAGCCTTAAGGAGTCAGGATACCTTTCGTAGCAGTATGCCTTCGAACTAACCCATGCTTCAGCTAGGACTTTTAAGGGTTATAACGTGGCTTGGTTCACGGTTCAAGAAACAAAGGATAAAGGCTCAAATTTATTTGTACCCACCCGCTCTTCGTGATGTTCTTCAAACCTAAACTCAGTTGATCGTGCGTTAGACCTTGTTTGAGTCTTTGCTTTGATATACCAATGATGGTTCAGATAATGATGATTTATTCTGAATGGGCAGTCATTTCTTTTTATTGAGGGTTTGTGTGACCTCTTTTTTTTATTTTATTATCCCTTTTTTTTTTGCCTGAACTGTTTCTTTTGTGATTACAGTCAGCGGGATGCCCCAGTTTTGTAAGTCTCCTTCATAGGTTTTGACTTAATGGGTTTTTATTTTTTGAGATATAATGACTGCCTATCTGTATGATTGTTCGGAACCATCACTGTCTTTTGTTTTGTAAGGACCTCTTTGGTGCCATTCGTTATGCACTTGGATCAACTGAGAGACTACCCTGCCCCAGGTTATGATAAAGGGTTTTAATTTTCGAAAAGCAAAACTCCTACTTCTTTGGCTCAGAGGGGTTGACGAGGGATTATCTTCCTTATAACTCCAGTGTTTAGGAATTGAAACAATGCATGTACCTCATCAGCGGGGTCTGTTCAAAAGTATACTGTAGATTATGGTATCGTTTTCGTCATCCTCCCTCAAGAGGCTTAGAATTATTAATCGAGCGTTGATCATCAGAAAAAATATGAAAATAATTTGCATATAGTGAATACGAATATATTGCTTCAAAACAGACATATGCGATGCATTAATGAAATAACAACGTTTAACATGAGTAAATGTTTGAACAAAAGAAAACTACAACTTGAAAAATTCTAATGAACAAAAGTCTTCTAGTCTCAAGACTTGTTACTTCGACTGGTGCATCTTGTAGGGATGGCAGGAGCATTCATCCTGGCCCATCTGGGTGAAATCCACAGCTCTTTCATTAATCAGATCTTGGATCTTATTCTTCAGAGCCCAGCAGTCGTCGGTGTCATGTCCTGGACTGTCAGAGTGGTACGCACATCTTTCCTCAGGATTGTACTTTAGGGAGGTTGTGTTGAGATTCTTAGGAGGGTCCCTTAACGTCACCAGATTCAACTTCAACAATTGTTGTAAAGCTTGAGACGGTGACACGTTGAGCTGGGTGAACTGCCTTTTAGGCTTGTCTGGCTTGCTCTGATCAGCCCGTTGTTCTTGGCGAGGTCGTCGTTGGACCTGTGAAGTAGTAGCAGCTTGGAGAGGCCCGTTCATTAAACCAAACCTTTGTCCTCTCGGAAGCTGTTCAATGACCTGGTCCCTGACTTGGGCTGGTTGCTTCATGTCTTGATGAAGCTGACTGATCATGGCCCTCAACTCTCCTTGCTCCCGGGCTAAACCTTGGATGAGAGCCCTTTTCCCCAGCATCTGGGTTTTCATCGTATCTACCTCAGCTTGCAGACGTTTCAGCTGCTCGTCCTTGTCATCTTCAGGACTTTGCTTGGCCAAATTCCCCATAAGAAGTGTCCTCAACTCTTCCTGCCCCTTGGATAGGCTTAGGAAGATCTCTCTGAACTGAATCTCTTGAGCCTGAAGATCCTGGTTATCTTGTTGGGAAGCCATTGTTGAAATAAATAGCGGAGATGGTAAGTGACCTGTCAAAAGGGTACCTGTTATGCAATGATATATATATGCAATGTTTTCAAGGATTTCGCGGGGTAAACAAGAAAATCATTAGAGTTGGGATCCGATAGCTTGATTGAAGAAACAGCATGTTATTGAGAGTCCTTCTTCAAGGGTCAAAGGCTCACCATATCCAGTGGGTCATAGCCCCTGACAACCTTGGCTAGAGGAAAATAAATTCCCTTTGCCCCTTGCTGGACAGTTGGTTCATCATGACCTACATCACAAGCCCTTGAGATCCTTGAAACAGATTAGTCCTTATGCGGGATGTATGCAATGGTATGATGTTATGCTATGCATTGGGTAATGTAGGTAAACCTTGTTATGAGTCCCAATTAAGGACTGTAAACAAAACCTGCAAGAAACTTAGTAAACCCTGTTATGAGTCCCAATTAAGGACTATAAACAAAACCTGCAAGAAACTTAGTAAACCCTGTTATGAGTCCCAATTAAGGACTATAAACAAAACCTGCAAGAAACTCAAGTGTCAGATAACAAGCATGCAAGTAGTCAAGTTGGAAGGCACACAAGTCACAGAAGAGAAACCCTTAGAGTTCAGGCCAGCATGGGGTCTGGGTATTACCCTCTTGAAGTTGGTGGGCTCAACCTGTCCTATCAGAAGTAATCGGGTTCTAAGGGTCCCAATATCACTGGATTGCTTTCATTGTTCATCGTTTCGATTTAGCCACTGAACTGGCGACCGAAATATTCCAGTAAAGCAACCCTCAATTGAGTGTAGTATCGAGTATCAACCAACCTCGGACTGCACCAAAGTTAGTTATCTCACTACCCTAAAGTGGCCAAGATGGTTCAATTAAGGTTCCTAAGGTCAGTTGATGCTTCATGACACCACATGGAGGCCCCGTACTCTCCTTGACTGAACTCAAGGGTTACCGGTACACACCAAAGTGCCACATCAACGTAGCAGACTGTTTCAACCATGTCGGTATACCCCACACAGTTCCCTCACAGCCTTGTTGCTACTTTCTAAGAAGGTATCCCCAGATCCGGGTTAGGATCTATAGAACTCCCAAGACAGTCCCACAATTTAGAGCAAACAAGTCAAAGCAATTGAAAACACAGTTATGAACTATCCTAAGGTACACCTCACTTTATAAGATTATCCCCAGCAGAGTCGCCAGTTCTGTGATCAGTGGATCTGGAACTGACTGTTTAACGCTGGTTCGCGAAATGTCGCGGAAGCAAGAGTCGCCACCGTCTTTTATTTTCTCCAATATGGAAAGGACAAAAGCACAGAAAAATTCCTTATTGAGATTAGTTCTCGGTTCGGGAGGTAGATTTATAGAAAGGGAAGGTGTTAGCACCCTTTCTATCCATGGTTATCCATGGGCTCTTAGATACTTGCTCATTTGTGTTTTCAAAATGTTTTTTTGCTTTTCAAAGTGAGTGGGTTTGAAAAAGTTTCGTTTAAAATTTCAGTTCGACTCTTGTATCAGTCCTCAAGAGTGTTTGAAAAATTGTTTTTGAAAGCTTTTTGAAAAGTGTAGGTGTGAAAAGAAGTTTTTGATTTGTTTTGAATTAGAGCAAGTATATATGAGTCATCTACCTACCCTAAGGAATTAGTCTGTGTAAATGTCCTTGAGGTAGTGCCATCCCACCATTTAGGGGTAGGTAGCACCACCGTTGGAGGTGTTCGGGTCAATGCGAGGGTTAGGGACAGTGTGGTCACCGAGCAATAGTAAGATACCTTAAAAGCTACCCTTATGCCATTGATCTTTTATTCTGAGGCAACTATTCCGAGGCAACTTGTTCCGAGGCAACCATTCGAGGCAACTAGATCAATGGAACATAAGGACTCACTAAGACATCCTATACTCGACGACCATGTTTCGAGGGGAAAGGCAACAGTGTGATCACCAGAGCAACGGTAGGACCCCTTAGAAGCTACCCTTATGCCATGCTTATGGACATAAGGACTTACTAAGACGTCCTGTACTCGACGACCACGTTTCGAGGGGCAGGGCAACAGTGAGGCGTACCCTAGGAGTGGTGTGTGAATTGTGTGTTATTTTCAGTTATTATTTGTCTTGTCATGCATTAGGTGAGCTACGCTTTGATTTTATTTGGGCATTCATTCTTTCATGCGATTATTAATAGTTAAAAGGTGCGGGAATTAAAATGCGGAAAATAAAGGTCCTACGCTATTACAAGGCGCGGGTCTACATCGCCAAATTAAACCAAGACCCGATTTGAATAAAAGTACGGAAAGTAAGTAAGTCTCTAATTATCATTACAAGTCCTTGGGGCAATTACATAATATTTAAAAGAAAAATGTAAATAAACGCGCGAAAAGAAAGTAGAAGCGAAAGTGCGAGGGCGTTGGACCCTTTAAAGATTAAATTAAAATTACAAATTAATTAATTGACTTAATAAGAAAAGAAGTTATTTTTTGATGTTTTTGTATTTAATGGACATAAATAAAATTAATTGGATTTTGAAATTAAATTAAAAAAAACCTAGTTCTAAATTGTTTTTAATTATTAAAGAAAATATTTAAGTTTAAACCTAATTTACTAATTGATTAAATGACACATTTATTTGCAAAATTAATTAATAGTTAATAACAATAATAAGGAGAAATTATTTATTGAAAAAAAGATAATAAACATGTTAGAAACCCTAAATTCTATGTATTTTAATTATTAAGGAAAAAAAACATTAAAATTGAACCTAAAATTAAACTAAATTGATTATTGAAAATTTATTTACAAAATAATATTAAATAAAACATATTTTTTATTTTTATGATTTCTGATTTTTTTGTATTTTTTGTATGACAAAAATTATTTGGTGAATTAAAGGAAAACAATTAATTAAAAAAGAATAAATAAAAGAAAAGAGAAGAGAGAAAGAAATGCAAACATAGGGGGTGATGGCCGGATTTTGGAGGTTTTACTCAAAATCATCCTTAGGCATCAAAAATTCCATCTAAGCCCATGGTTGTGATCGTCCATGTCTCCTGATCACGTCTATGCTTATGGTTTGTCCCAATTTCACCTGTAGACAAAATACCTAAAAACAAAACCAACGAACCCTAGGCACGGGTATTGTTATACGAAGCCTAAAAATGAAATTGAATATAGCAGTTACATTGGAAATTAGGCATGGAGTATGAATATGCTATTATTTTCCAGAAAAAGTGCAAGAATGGAGAAACAAGATTTCGTGTACAGGGGTGAGTTTGAGACAACTTACAGCGCTTGGTAGTGGACCTTAGGACGCGTTTGTGGTTGCTTTGGCTTCAGGGAGTGGCAAGGAAGAAAGCCATGTGCTTGCTTGGATCTGAAAATGTTTGCAACACCGCTTTAGATCTCTCACTTTTTTGGACAAATTTTGAACTTTTCCTCTGGCCGTTTGTGCACACTCTCCTTTTTTCTCTTAGGTTCTGAATGAGGCTTGCAAGGCTTGTATATATAGGCTTGGATGAGAATCAGTCACATTAAGGAGCTTTTAAGCCTTGCAATGAAGTTTTGATTTTCTCCATAATCACCATTGAAATAACTTGCCATATTTGCTCCAAATTTGAATTTTTTTTGCTTGAAATAGGTCTTGAACGAATTTGGTATATGCATAATGGTGGTTCAAAGCTAATCAAAGCAAGATATGTCCCTTAATTAACCTTTTTGATTTTTATTTGATTTTAAAGGATTTAAAATGAATTAAATCCAATAAAATCTAACAAAAATGAAAAAATTAATTTTAAATATTGAAATAAAAAGTGGGACACGTGGGAAGCATGGCCAAGCTGATTCAAGTGGAAAAAGTGGGCCCCTTTTGTCAAAAATGAAATTTCAAGGATAAATGATTTTGGCCATTTCACAAAAATTTCCCAACTTCTCCAATGCATATCTTGCTCAATTTTGAAGTTATGAACATGTTCTTGGACATTTTGAAAAGGTCTTGAAGTCCTCTAACCAATTTCTTTGGTCCCATGTCATTTTGATTTACCAATCTCAAGTTATGGTCTTTGACTTAAAGTCCCTTTTTGTTGACTTTTGAAAATGACCTATAATGTTGAAATTGATAACTTTTTGTAAGAGAATTTCTTGGACTTAGAATGTGAAGATGAGTTGTAGGAAATTTCTTCCCCTTCAAGATGAGCATTGGATGGAATTTTTCTGATGAACCATGAAAAAGTTATGCCTTGGTCAAGTTACAGTTGACTTTTCAGTTGTCCAAAAATAGAAACTTTTGACACCTTGATGATTTATGAGCCATTCTTGTGAAATCATGGTCAAGACTTGACCAAATGATGATTGTGGCTTTAAAATAAGATGTTGACCAAAATTTTTGACTTTTGACTGCCAAATGACCATTTTGCCCCTACAGTTGACTGTTGAGCAAATGGGACTTTTGACTGTGCAACTTGACCTTGTAAGCCTTGAAACTTGACATGTAGGTGCTTGACAATGTTTATGAGCATATGGGACTTGATTTAGCCCTTGAAAACCTCAACTTCCTTGCAAGAACCAAAACCCTAATTTGACTGGCTTAGGAGGACGGTTGATTGTGTAGCCTTTGAGTAGACTTGAACCATTTGTGGATGATTCTTGTCAAAACTTTGAAGATTATGGGAGGGAAAATTTTGGGGTACAACATATACCTTTCGATTCACTTCCCCTAAGTTGTAGCAACCTTCGATTCATGCATCACTATCATATACTCTCTTTCGATTCAGTGACTGCCCAAACCAAGCAGTAACAGAACTAGCTTCAGGAAGATCCCTGCAAAGCTCCCTCCACCATCAAAGAAGTCACCTACAACTCTTTCGGTTAAACACTTCAAGAGGTAAGTTCTCTCTAAACTTGGAACTCTTTCATTTAAACATCATATGCACACACCAATAAAGAAAAATGTAGATATTTCTAGACCATGTTTTAGCATTAGATTCTGACTGCCCATATGCTGAAAACTCAACCTTAATTAGTTATACTTTGGACTTTGAGACCCATAGTTTTTTGTGCTAACCCCTGGACTGTAGTTATGTTTGGATGTTGCATTTTAAAAACTTGAGACGGGTTTGTTATACCCTTCGATTGGCTAACTGCACAAGCATTTCGAATCATAATTTGAGGGCCTAATATGCTTACAAGGAGTCAGCAAGGAGCCTGTGGAAAAGCCAGAACCTTGTTGTTTCAAGGCCTCAGACGAAAGCCATAAGCTTTTCGTTTCCAAGCCTCAAACGAAAGATAGAACCCCATTGACTCCAACCCCCAGTCGAAGGAGACAAAGGAAAATCGAAGGGCATAACCTCACTGACTCCAACCCCCAGTCAAAGGAGACAAAGGAAAATCGAAGGGCATGACTCCACTGACCCCAACCCCCAGTCGAAGGAGACAAAGGAAAATCGAAGGGCATAACTTCACTGACTCCAACCCCCATTTGAAGGAGACAAAGGAAAATCTAAGGGCATGACTTCACCGACTCCAACCCCCAGTCGAAGGATACAAAGGAAAATCAAAGGGAATGACTCCACTGACTCCAGACCCCAAATCGAAGGAAACCAAAGAACACAGAATCGAAGGGTGTTCCTGCCTAAATCGAAAGACCTTTTTTTTCTTGCCTTTATTTTATTTTTGCCTTTATAATTTCATGCTATTCAATATGGTTGTAATAGTGTAGGTTTTTATCGTTTTGCATTTTATTATTTTTGTATGCTTGCTAGTAAAATAGGAAATGTATGGCAAGATAAAATCAACAATTAGACAACCCCTAATCAAAGACTAAATGCATGCGAATCAAACACACTATTCATACATGCACCCCTAGGGTAATTCCACTTGTTGCCTTATAAAAAATTGTCATGTTATGCATGTGGGATGTCTTAGCAAAAACAATCAAAATACAAGATCATAGTCCCTCGATGACGCTACAAATGTTTCCTTACAAGTTATCTTATTCCCTACAAGAAAATGCTAAGATATCTCACAACATTGTTATCATGACTATACGATGACCCACGTCCGTCCCTTCACATCCAACGATGGGGCTTCTTACCAAATCAATGGTAAGATAGCAACATCTAAAGGAGGAGGAAAAACACATCTAGACCTTTTGAGTAGGTAGATTACTTTTAGTTACTTGCTCAATTTCAAAACAAACATCCTTGCTATTTTCAAAAACAATCACATACACTTTCAAAACACTTTCCAAACATGAAATATTTTCAAAAGCTCAACACTTTGTATACGTTCTTATGAACGAGAACTATTACAAAGTTTTCCTAAACGATGGCACCTTTTCAAAATACTTTCAAAAACCACACAAAGCACATTTTTCAAACAAAAGCAACTGATCTAGCAAGTAACTAAGAGCCCATGGAAAACCATGGATGAAAAGGGTGCTAATACCTTCCCTTTTCATAATCTACCCCCCGAACTCAAGAAAATATCTCAAAGGTCTTTCTTGTGCTTTTTCACCTTTCCTTTTGGATAAAAGAAAAGTCAGTAGCGACTCTTGCTAACCACAACATTTGCGATAAAACGCAAAAACCTCAAGTCAGTTCTCCCACTGTATCATAGAACTGGTGACTCTGCTGGGGATTAAATAAGAAGTGGGGTTACCTTAGGGTTTAGATCTCATTTACTTGCTTACATTGTTTGACTTGTTTGCTTTACATTATGGTTCTTTGTTTGGGTTCGAATCCTCTACCCGGATTTGGGAAATGTTATAGGTAAATAGCAATACGTTGTGAAAACTGTACGGGGTATATCGACATGGTCTAAGCAATAGCTATGTTAGTGTACATATTTGTGGATACCGGTAGCATTTGAGTTAATCAAAGAGAATACGGGGCCACTGAGTGATGTCATGAAGCACTAATGAACTTCTAGAACCCCTTACTTGACCAACTTGGCCTTTAGGATGTAGTGAGATGACCGGCTTTGGTGCAGTCCGAAGTTGGTAGATAATTGATACTACACTCATTGAAGTTTGGTTTCTTGGGATATTTTGGTCGCCATTAAAGAGGCTTGAGCTGAAACAATGACCAAGGAAACAATCCAGTGATATTGAGCTCCTTAGAACCTGGTTACTATTATTAGGACAGGTTGAGCCAACTAAACTTTAAGAGGGTACTTACCTGTAAAACCCCATGAAAGCCTAAACTGAGAACTTGTTTGATTTGCTTGTATATGCATACTTGTACATAACATCATGGACATCATGAACATCATATGCATCCACTAACCATTTCAAGGATTTTGGAGATTCATCTTTGTTCTTATTTTGTAGGATATGGATTCACTTCGCAGGAAAACTATCCAAATCAACCTTGTAAGAATTCCTCCACAACTCAAGGAGCTAGCTTAAAGGATCCATGAGAACTCTCCATTCACCGAGAGGCATGGTCGTCTACTCAACTTGGTCACCTCCAACACAGAGTAGGATATGATGAAAGTGCTCTTCCAGTTCTTTGATCCTTTGCATCATTGCTTCACATTTCCTGACTATCAGCTTGTGCCCACTTTGGAAGAATTCTCTCAACTCTTGAGAATTCCTATTATCAATCAACTACCTTTCAACGGTACGGAAAGAGATCCAAAGCCAGAAGATATTGCTCAAGCTCTGCACTTGCACTCATCTGATGTCACAACTCATTGGGAGACTAGAAGTGGTGTCAAAGGTTTCTTAGCAAAGTTTCTGTTTGAGAAAGCCCAAAGCTGTTGGAATTCCCTAGACTTGCAAGCTTTTAAGGAGATTGTGGCTCTTCTTATCTATGGGATGGTCTTGTTCCCTAATCCTGACCAACTCATAGATGTGAGTGCCGTCAAAATCTTCATGTCATGCAATCCGGTGCCTACATTGCTAGGGGATATCCTACACTCTTTTCACACTCGCACGATGAGGAAAAGAGGTGTCCTTATATGTTGAACTCCCCTCCTGGAAAGATGGTTTATTTCTCATCTTCCCCAATCAGTCTTAAAGAATGAGCAAGGATTAAGGTGGTCACAAAGGTTAATGACGCTCAAACATTCAGATATTCATTGGTGCTCTCGATCCAAAGAGAATGTTATCATTGTTGACCGTTGTGGGGAATTCCCTAATGTTCCTCTACTTGGAATTATGGGAGGCATCACCTACAACCCATTCTTGGCTCTAATATAGTTTGGTTATGCTCGAAGGGATGACCCACATGATATGCTAATTCAAGGCTTGGTATTCGACTACGACAACAACGATCAAGGACTTCGCCAGAGATTCATCTGAGCTTGGAGGATGCTAAACAAGGTGGACAGTAAGACTTTGGGACATAAGAATTCCATACCTCTTGAGCCTTACCTCAAGTGGGTACGAACCCGCGCTCAAAGTCTTATGATGCCTTATCCTTCCATTCTCCCAGTGATTATTGAGCCTGTTAAGGAAGGAGAAGTTCCATACACTATCCTACATCCTGACATGACCATATCTCTTGAAGACCTACAAAGGGATTGGATACAGCTCAAAGGAGAGCGAGATACTTTCGAAGCCCAATTCTACGCAAGCGAGAAGAAGGTTTTGGAACTTACTAGGATACTTCATGAGGAGCAGACTCTAAATGCCTACATAACACCAAAGAGGATGTGCACTACTTTTTTATCTTAGAGTGTTGTATTATTTTGCCCAAGGGGCATTGATGTACTCAAACTCTATATTTTAATATAACGTGTGTTTCTTTTTTTTAAAACAAATTTGAATTTTTAAATCCTTGAAAGCATTGCATGTATACATATCATTCATCATAACATAAACAGGTCTTTTGCAACGAGTTTCCTCATCTCTCTACTGTTTATTTCAGTAAGATGGATCTCGAACAGACGGTCAAAGATCTTCAAGCTCAAAACATACAGTTTCAACAGTTACTCATGACCCTAGCCAAGGGGCAAGATGAGTTGAAGACTCTGTTAGCTGAAGAAAGAAAGAAGAAAACAAAGAAAGCCACTGGGGTTTTGAATATGGGGAGAAGGTTTCAGGGACAGACTAGAAGAACCTTGAATTTTGTAACCACTTTCAGGGAAAGAGAAGGGAAAGGAAAAGAAACAGCAGTTTCGTTAGAATCTGAAGAGGAGGAAGAAGAGGAAGACTACTATGAGGAACAATACTGTCTGGCTGATGATAAGTACAGACATCTTGAAGAGCGTTTAAGCGCTATGGAAATACAAAGGGTATCAGGTCTGGACTTTGAAGAATTGGGGCTAGTATCGGGAATTGTGATCCCACCAAAGTTCAAAGTGCCTTTGTTTGCAAAATATGATGGAGTGTCATGTCCTAAAATGCACCTCCGATCATACGTGAGAAAGATGCAGCTGCACTCTGCCGATAAAGACCTGTGGGTGCATTTTTTCCAAGATAGTTTATCCAGAACACAACTCGATTGGTTTTACCAATTGGAAAGGGCCGACGTCCACAACTGGGAAGATCTTGCCGCAACTTTCTATAAACAATACCAGTATAATGCAGATTTGGCGCCTACCCGTAGTCAACTTCAGAGTATGGCTATGGCTATAAATGAGGGTTTCAAAGATTACGCGCAAAAATGGAGAGATCTAGCTGGGAGAGTGCAACCCCCTCTGTCTGAAAGGGAGTTGGTGGATATGTTCTTAGGCACTCTATCGGGCCCTTTCTTCAACCATTTGATTGGGAGCTCATCTGCTAGGTTTTCTGAGTTAATACTAATCGGAGAGAGGGTGGAAGCTGGCATAAAAAGTGGAAAGATTCAGAAGGATTCGTCTGCCTTTACAGCTGTGAGAAAGCCTTTCACCGGGAAGAAGGAGGTGTCTGTTGTTTACCCACAAAGGAACCAAGGGAGAGATGAGCGTCGACCAATGGTAGGGGCCGTTATGATCCCAAAGCC
This sequence comes from Vicia faba, assembly GCA_948472305.1. Taxonomy (NCBI): domain Eukaryota; kingdom Viridiplantae; phylum Streptophyta; class Magnoliopsida; order Fabales; family Fabaceae; genus Vicia; species Vicia faba. The sequence goes on along the minus strand of CATIWC010000918.1, from coordinate 95,327 downwards.
TACATCTGATCAACCAAGAAGTAACCAACCAAGGGTGGAAAGGCCAGTCCGACAATTCACCAGGATTAATATGACTCTAGCCCAGGTTTTACTACATCCTCTAAAATCTAATCTAGAAACTTTAAAAGAAGCTCCAAAAAATCCCAACACTGTGTCCCCTCATTATCACCCAAATGCCAGATGCGCATATCATTCCGAAAGTCTGGGTCACGACACTAACAATTGTTGGGCCTTGAAAAACAAAATTCAAGACCTCATAGATGCAAAAGAAATTGAATTTGATGCACCCGAGAAGCCAAATGTCATTTCCGCTCCGATGCCTAGGCATGGTCACAACGCCAATGCTATCGAAGAAGATTTGTTTGTTGCTACTGTGGATGAACTCTTGACTCCGCTCCCAATCATTAAGATAAACTTGTTGAAAGCTGGTGTTTTCCCAGGTTGTAATGAAGACTGCCATCATTGCGTATCCTCACCAACTGTTTACCCTCTGTTGAAGACAGGTATTCAACGCCTGATAGACCACCAAGAGATTCTATTTGAAAATACTCATGTTTCACCTATTCTTGTTGAAGACGTTTCAATCATAACCATCTCCGCCAATCCTTCCAGGGCCCCCAAAAGACCCGTTAGGATTACATCGGTTCCAAAGACTACTCCTCTTATAATCACAGTGCTCGGGCCGGTCCCGTATGAATCAGATAAAACAGTATCGTGGAATTACGGTGGAGAAATCTACTACCACGGTATTAAACAAGATGGGCTGACAGCCGAAGAAGTGAGCTCCGAAGAAGTAGACTCCGACATTAGCAATATTGTTGGAACCAGTAAGATTACCCGTAGTGGTAGAATCTTATCTCCAGAAATTGCCCCTCCAAAGGCAGTTTTTGGACCCGTGGTTGTTCCAAAGATTACCTTCATACCAATAACCATATCTGCAAGTCCTCCTACTGGAAAAGACGACACAACACCTGCTGTTATCCCTACCAATACTTCTACTGGTGATGTTCGAGGAAAAGGTATTCAAGAAGAGCCTGTCTGGACGAAGCCTCAACCACTAGCTATCCCTGAAACCTCCGAGAAGGAAATGGAGGAGATCCTGAGGATAATAAAGAAGAATGACTATGACGTGGTTGAACAGTTGGGACAAACCCCCTCCAAGATCTCCATGCTAGCATTGCTGATGTGCTCTGAGGCACATGTGAAAGCTCTGGTGAAATTTATGAAGACAACCCATGTGCCATAAGAGACGTCTGCTGACCAATTCCAAGATTGTGTGGCTAGTTTGACAGCTGATAACGGCCTAGGCTTCTCTGATGCTGATTTGACACCGAGAGGGAGAAAGCGCAATGAGGCATTACATGTCTCTGGAGTGTATAGGGATGACTCTGGCCCATGTCTTGGTGGACACGGGCTCATCTTTGAACGTTTTACCGAAGAAAGCTCGTGACAGATTGGATTGCGAAGGGCTGACATTGAAACCCAGTAACATAGTTGTGAGAGCTTTTGATGGCTCAAAGAGGATGGTCCACGGCGAGGTGGACATCCCCATAAAGGTGGGAGCTCATACTTTCAACTCAACCTTCTATGTAATGGACATCTGCCCCTCTTACTCATGTCTGTTAAGATGGCCCTGGATCCATAATGCCGGTGTTGTCACCTCTACACTACACCAGATGCTGAAGTACCTGATCCATGGAAAGATTATCACTATCCACAGAGAGGAAGAGTACATGATTAGCCACCTAAATTCTTTCAGGTATATGGAATTGGATGGCGAGTTCATTGAAACTCCTTTTCAACATTTCGAAGAAGTTTCTCAAAAGGTAGCATTAACCAAGGAGGAATCCCAGACCCCCAAGATCACAAGACCTCCGCTTCGGATGTCATCTCTAAAGGACGCCAAGGCAGTAGTAGAGGAGGGTGGATGCACCATCTGAGGACAGATTCTGGACTTTCCGTATAAATCTGACAAGTTTGGCTTAGGGTTTACTTTGAATGCTCAGAAGGTTGTGCACCGTGCCGTGCCGGAGGGCCACCTCTGAAGATTAGCAACCAAGAAGCCAACGCAGTGGAAGATGGTGAAGAAGATGGCAGCTTGGAGGATTGGATATTTCCTACTGTCAACGGAGGAATTCGCAATTGGGAAGCCAGAGACTTTGTCCCAATAACTTTCATATCTCAGTAATTTATCTTTTACATTTATATTGGACTTGTAATATTCACAAACAATTCTCACATTAAAAACCTTGTGTCTTACCCGAGGCACAATGGTCTATTTGTAAGGGTTTTTATTTCATCTTCATATGACATTCAATGAATCATGGACGTTTTTTCACATACAAACCTTTTGTGCTCATTTTCTTTCTTTTACATTTTATTGTTTAAAGATGGCTATACCCTTACACACACCCACACTCACAAATGCAGGTACCCCTCCATTCCGGATCCCATGGGTAACGATACTGCTATGGCCTTTAGTGACTCTGAAGATCTAATCTACCAAGCCGAATACGAAGGTGAGGAAGATTGTGAAGTACCAGGGGAATTGGCCAGACTACTACAACAAGAGGAAAGAGTTATTCAACCTCATGAGGAACCGTTGGATACAATCAACTTGGGTACCGAGGAAGATAAAAAGGAAATCAAGGTGGGTGCCAATCTAGAGCCGAGTGTCAAGGAGCGTCTAATTCAGCTATTACATGATTATGTTGAGATCTTTTCCTGGTCATACGAAGACATGCCAGGACTTGATACAGACATCATGGTACATCGTCTACCCACAAGAGAAGACTATCCACCAGTGAAACAAAAAGTCTGCCGCATAAGACCTGACATGTCAGAGAAGATCAAAGCGGAAGTCATGAAACAGTTCAATGATGGATTTTTGGTTGTCGCTTCCTATCCTCAATGGGTTGCCAACATTGTTCTTGTGCCTAAAAATGACGGCAAAGTACGAATGTGCATGGATTATAGAGATTTAAACAGGGCCAGCCCTAAAGATGATTTTCCACTTCCCCACATCGATATCCTGGTTGACAATACAGCCCAGCACAAAGTATTTTCCTTCATGGACGGATTCTCAGGTTATAACCAAATCAAAATGGCACCCGAGGACATGGAGAAAACTACATTTGTCACACAGTGGGGCACATTCTACTACAAAGTGATGCCATTCGGACTGAAGAATGCTGGGGCAACCTATCAATGCGCCATGGTAGCCTTATTTCATGATATGATACATCATGAGATAGAGGTCTATGTAGATGACATGATAGCCCGATCACAAACTGAAGAGGAGCACCTTGATCACTTGCAAAAGTTGTTTGTGAGATTGAAGAAGTAAAAACGAAGGTTGAATCCAAACAAGTGTACATTCGGAGTCCGGTCCAGTAAACTCTTAGGTTTTGTTGTCAACAACAAAGGCATCGAGTTTGATCCTGCCAAGGTTAAAGCGATACAAGAAATGCCTGCTCCTTGTACTGAGAAGGAAGTCAGAGGATTCTTGGGACGCCTGAACTATATTGCCAGATTCATTTCTCACCTAACAACTACTTGTGAGCCAATCTTAAAACTATTGAAGAAAGATTAAGTAGTCAGATGGAATGATGAATGCCAGATTGCTTTTGACAAGATCAAAGAGTACTTACAAGAGCCTCCTGTTTTGATGCCACCAGTCGAGGAAAGACCGCTGATCATGTATCTGGCCGTTTTAGAGAACTCAATGGGGTGTGTATTGGGGTAGCATGACGAGTCTGGCCGAAAAGAGCACGCTATTTACTACCTGAGCAAAATGTTTACCGACTGTGAAACCAGATATTCACTTCTCAAGAAAACTTGTTGCGCTCTGGCATGGGCTGCTCGTCGGCTAAGACAGTATATGTTGACTCATACTACTTTGTTGATATCTAAGATGGATCTGATAAAGTACATCTTCGAAAAGCCTGCTCTATCTGGGAGGATAGCTAGATGGCAGATGATCCTAACAGAATATGACATACAGTACACTACCCAGAAAGCTATAAAGGGTAGTGTGCTAACTGACCATCTTGCCCATCAAGCCGTAGAAGATTATCAGTCCATGAAGTTTGAATTCTCGGATGAAGACATCATGACATTAGACAACTGTGAAGAAATCAGACCATATGACGGACCTGAACAAGGATCCCAATGGACCCTATTCTTTGATGGATCATCCAATGCACTTGGTAATGGTATCGGCGTTGTACTCATATCTCCAGAAGGATGTCACACTCCCTTTACTGCCAGACTTTGCTTCAATTGTATAAACAATATGGTGGAGTATGAAGCATGCATCTTTGGTCTCAAGGCTGCCATAGACTTGGGAATCAAATCTTTAGATGTGTTTGGAGATTCAGCTTTGGTCATCAGTCAGATCAAAGGAGAATGGGACACCAAGCACCCAAACCTTATCCCTTACAAAGAACATGTCTCGATATTGCTACCACATTTAGATCAGATCACCTTCGAGCATTTCCCGCGAGAAGAAAATCAGCTAGAAGATGCTCTAGCCACAATGTCATCTATGTTTAAACTTAATTGGGATAACGAGGCTCCCCAGATCACCATTGAACGAATGGACGAACCAGCACACTGTCACGAGATTAATACTGAAGAAGTATTGGACTAGCCTTGGTTTCATGAAGTCAAGAGGTATCTCGAGGCTCAAGAATATCCAGAAGGAGCTTCAATCAATGATAAAAAGTTCTTAAGGATATTCTCTGCTAAGTTCTTCCTGAGTAATGGCATCCTGTACAAACGCAATCATGACTCCATTCTGCTCCGGTGTGTGGATAAGATTGAAGCTGAAAAGATCATGGCTAAATTACACGAAGGTACTTTTGGCACCCACTCTAGTGGGCATACGATGGTGTTGTACCCCAAAATTTGCCCTCCCATATTCTTCAAGTTTTGACAAGCATCATCTCAATTTGCTCAAGTATACTCAAGGGCTGCACAGTCAAACATCCTCCTAAGCCAGTCAAATTAGGGTTTTGGTTCCTTCAGTGAATTTGAGGTTTTCAAGGGCTCAAACAAGTCTCATGTGCCTATATACATTGCCAAGCATCCATATGTCAAGTTGCAAGACTCACAGCATCAAGTTGCACAGTCAAAAGCCCTAATTGCTTCACAATCAAATGCAGGGGTAAAATGGTCATTTGGCAGTCAAAAGTCAAACATTTTGGTCAACATCTTATTTTGAAGCCACAATCATCATTTGATCAAGTCTTGATCATGATTCCACAAGAATGGCTCAAAAATCATCAAGATGCAAAAGTTTCCATTTTTGGACAGTTGAAAAGTCAACTGTAACTTGACCAAGGCATAAATTTTTCATGGTTCATCATAAAAATCCCATCCAATGCTCATTTTGAAGGGGATGACATTTCCTACAACTCATATTCACATTCCAAGTCCAAGAAATGCTCTCACAAAAAGTTATCAATTTCAACATTATAGGTCATTTTCAAAAGTCAACAAAAAGGCATTTTATGTCAAAGACCATAACTTGGGATTGGTAAATCAAAATGAAATGGAACCAAAGGAATTGGTTAGAGGACTTCAAAACCTTTCCAAAATGTCCAAGAACATGTTCATATGATCAAAATTGAGCAAGATATGCATTGGAGAAGTTGGGAAATTTTTGTGAAATGGCAAAAGTCAACTATCCTTAAAACATCAATTTTTGACAAAAGGGCCCACTTTCTTCCACTTGATTCATCCTTGTCATACCACCCACGTGTCCCATGATTAATTTCAAGATCAAACATTTATTTTTCCATTTTATTTAATTTTTATTGATTTAATTCATTTTAAATCCATAATAATTCAAATAAAATCAAAGAATTAATGGAATGGCATCTTGGTGACTTGAATAGCTTTCATGTGTCATATGACAGCTACCAAAATCGTGCCAGGCTATTTTGAGCACAAAATCATGGTTTTTCTTCAAAACTTGGAAAGTCCTTTAATGGTGTTAAAACAAAATCCAAAAACTTAATTGCACAAGGGTCCAAACCTAGCTGTTGACCTAATTCCATTCATACATACATAAGCAAGCCTTCCCAACCTCATTCACGACCTGAACATTGCACAAACGGCCAAACCACATTCAAAAAAATCAAGAAAAAAGTCAAATCTAAATTCCACCTTCCAGGCCCTTTCAAGGAGATTTAAAGGTTCAAATACATTGCTGGGAGTCTCCAGAACGCATAGCAATCACAAACAAGCCTTGACACTCCAAGAATACGCCAGAATAAGTCACACGGTTTGATTATATTTTCACAATCATAAATCATAATTCATGCATATTTAATGGGATTTTTTGTATGCTTTGCATTGCTCTAACCCTTCTGAAGCTTTTGGTATAAGACAATTGCATTATGGTATCCTAAAACAGGAAACGCCATTGTTGAATTTTAGGTTTTCCAAGCTTGAAATTTGGGGATTTAGTAACCAGGAAAAATTGAGCTTCATGATGCACATGACTGAATTCGTGAGAGTCATAGGAATTGAACAAGACTATCGCGCCCTATTTATATAATCCATGGAGGTATTCGCTATTTTTTATAGTTGCAGGTTGTGGGGGTTTAAAACCCACGCTATCTAACTCCATTTTTTGCAGGAAAAGGAAGAAGACGATTACGTGCTTGCATCCCATTGGCTCATTCAAAATATGCGTGCTACTTTTCTTTTGTTCAGCATATAACGTGTTTATTTTATATTATATTTGTTTCTTGTTAGTCTAACAAACGCGTTCAAGTGGTTGAGTGGTTGGCCAGGTGTTCTGCAAACGTTGGGACCTGGGTTCTATTCCCAGGTCCCCCCCAAATTCCATATTATTTTTCATAACGTAATTGCATGCAGATATTCAAAGGTATCCCACCATGGACTCCCATTCATCCAAGCGCCAAGTGGCCTCAAACCCAGATCCAAAGGCCAAAGGGTGATCCACACCATGTTCCCAGTCAATGCTTCCACACTTGATCCGGAAGTCAACGCAGGCTTGGCAATCAATGGGCCTCAGATTTCTAAGCAAACCCCCTTGCTGGCCCATCACCCCCTCTTTTGGGTTTGCATTTTTTTTATTATTTGTTTTTCTTTCTTTTAATTGCTTTATTTATTTCTATTGTTTTTTTTTAATTAATTACTCACCAACCAATTAATTAACATTTTTTCACCATAAAATTCAGAAAAACAAAAAAAACATTTTTATTATTTATTAACTTATTTTGTAAATAAATGCAAGTTAATTAATTTAGTCTTTTTATTAATTAGGTTTAATTTCAATCCTTTTTTAAAATAAATAAAAACAAATTTAGACTTAGGCTTTTCTTTTGACATTTTTAATTCTTTTTTTAAACATAAAAAACACAAAAACATTTTTTCTTTAATTAAATAATTAATTAGTTAATTAGGTTTAATGTTTAATTTAATTCTAAAAAGGGTCAAAACCCTAAGACGTTCCCGATTCAATCTTCTTTCGCGCTTTAATTTCTTTTGATTATATTTATGTATCTGTACAGAGTATGTAATAGTTAATTAGGATTTTATCTCCTTATTTAAATTGTCGCACTTTATTTTCCAAAACGGGTTTTTGTTTTTGGCGATGTATAGACCCGCGCCTTGTAATAGTTAGATTTACCTTTCCGCAATTTATTTTCTGCACTCCTAACTGTTAATTATGCCTGCAAGAATGTATGACAAATAAAATCAATCCGTAGCTCACAAATATCATGTTCAAAGATAAACATAAACTGAAATTGAACACACATGCACATGCCACCCCTAGGGTACGCCTCACTGGTTGCCTCGAAAGTGGTCGTCAAGTATAGGGTGTTTTAGAGGTCGCCCTCCTGTCTAAAGATCTTGTTGCCTCGAAACGGTTGCCTCGGATAAAAAGGATCTAGGACACTAGGGTTACTTCTAAGGTGTCCTACTATTGCTTCGGTGACCACACATGTCCCTTAATCGAATTGACCTGAATCCCTCCGACGACGGTGCTACCTACTTCTCAATAGTGGGATAGTACTGTCTAAAGGACTCTTACACAGCCTAATTCCTTAGAGTAGGTAGATTCTCATGGGTACTTGCTCTTTCAAACAAATAAAAACATCTTTTTGCACCCCACACTTTCAAAAGGTTTTCAAACAAAACACTTCATACACTCTTGAGGACTGATACAAGAGTTACTTAGAAGTTTTCCAAATGAACTTTTTCAAAACCCATACACACTTGAAAAGCAAACAAATTTTGAAAACATAAGAGCAAGTACCTAAGAGCCCGTGGATAACCACGGATAGAAAGGGTGCTAACACCTTCCCTTTCTATAATCTACCTCCCGAACCGAGAAACATTCTCAAAGAAGGAATTTTGTTGTGCTTTTGTCCTTTCCATGTTGGAGAACATAAAAGATGGTGGCGACTCTTGCTTACCGCGACATTTCGCGAAACCAGCTAAAAACAGTCAGTTTTATTCCCACCGATCACAGATGGCAAAGAAAATCCTACGGGCAGGCTATTATGGTCTACCATGGAAGCAGACTGCTATCAACACTCTCGGACCTGTCATAAGTGTCAAATTTATGCGGACAAGGTGCACGTACCTCCGGTTCCTCTAAATGTCTTGACGGCTCCTTGGCCCTTTGCTATGTGGGGAATCGATATTATTGGGGAGATCAAGCCTACAGCCTCCAATGGACACTGTTTCATTCTAGTGGCCATTGATTATTTCACAAAGTGGGTCGAAGCAGCTTCCTTCGCATCCGTCTCTAAGAATGTTGTTGCCCGCTTCATCAAGCATAATCTCGTATGCCGGTACGGTATCCCAAAAAGGATCATCACTGATAATGGTACCAACCTTAACAATACTATGATCACTGCCTTATGCGAGCAGTTCAAGATTCAACATCGCAATTCATCCCCCTATCGGCCAAAGATGAATGGTGTTGTCGAAGCTGCAAATAAAAACATTAAAAAGATCATATAGAAAATGACAGTCACCTACAAGGACTGGCATGAGATGTTACCATTTGCTCTCCGTGGGTACCGTACCACGACTCGCACATCAACTGGGGAAACACCTTATTCTTTGGTTTATGGCATGGAGGTTGTCTTGTGTATTGAGGTTCAGATCCCCTCTTTGAGAATTATGAAGGATGCAAGTTTGAATGAGGACGATTGGATCTAGACTCGACTCGATCAACTAAACTTAATTGATGAAAAGAGACTTACTGCTGTCTTCCATGGTCAGATGTATCAAAAACAGATGATCAAGGCTTTCAACAAGAAAGTCATACGCCAGGTATATCAAGTTGGAGATCTAGTGATCAAACGCATCATTTTGCCACAAAGTGATCCCAGAGGCAAATGGGCTCCTACCTATGAAGGGCCATTTGTAATCAAGAACATATTCTCCGATGGGGCGATGATCTTAACCACCATGGACGGTGACGACCTGCCACACCCAGCGAATGCGGACATAGTCAAAAGATACTACGCATAAGAGACTCGCTAGGTTGACACACCTAGGAAAAAAAAGGGCATCCCGACGAACCAAAAGGATTCGGGCAAAAATTAGGGATAAAATATAAAAGATTTGTACACCCGGCAAGTTGAAAACCTGAAAAGGCGACTTAGGAAAAAAGGGGTTTCCCGGTGGACTGAAAACCCGAAAGGGCGGTCCAGGCAAAAGTTAGGGAATTAAAGCGTATGACTATGTCCCGTCGGATCACTTTGAGGACAATCTCTTCCACTAACAAATTCGGAGTTTCTGATCAATCCAATCATCTTCGGACGAAGCAACAAATAGATAAGATATTCGGAGATACGAAGGCTATAGCAGAATGGGAACCCCATGGGATTATTACACATAGCTATCTTTCTTTGTATAAAGTCTTTCTTGCTTTTTTATGGCAGCATTCTCTTACTAGGATGATTGTCTCCTTTGTACAAAATGCTTATTCAAAGTCAATACAAAGATATCTCTTCGAAAGTACAGAAAACTATTTGTCTTTTTCTTTACACTTGTGTTTTATTCGCAAAAACGTCCAATGATTCATTAATGAACATATGCATTTGAACATAATTACTGTTTACAAATAAACAAAATGAGAAAGACAATTACTGATAGGTTGAAAGAGCTGGAAAAACATCTCTAGACTATTCCATAAGAAATCCCTATAATACTTCATTTAGATCCCCGATGGAACTAAAACTTCAAGTTATTAATCCCCGGTAGAGAGCGTCAATTTTCTCAGGATTCCTCAAAAAAATATATGGAATTGCTCTCACAACAGAATACAGTCAATACTTCAGCTTCCAGACATGAAAGATCAGCATGTCCCCGGCAGTTTTCAGGGATTTGATTTCCTCAATCAGACAACAATACAACAAATCAGCTTACATGCGCATACATTACATCCATATATTATAAAACATTGATAAAGCACATATATTGCATCATACATTTCATACAACATAACTTTGTGTTTCAGCTAACATTTTACCCTTTTCAGGATAAGATTAACAACTAGCATTAACAATATGCTCTCAGATACAGTTCAGATACGCTTCGGACACGGATGCCATTCTGATATTCATTCAGATTCAGACTTCAAGATATAGTACGGATACGCTCCAGACACGGATGCCATTCTGATTCTCATTCAGACTTCAAGTCCAGATACAGTTTAGATACGCTCCAGATACGGATGCCATTCTGATACTCATTCAGATTCAGCTTTCAGATATAATTCAGATACGCTCCAGATACGGATGCCATTCTAATTCTCATTCAGACTTCAAGTCCAGATATAGTTCAGATACGCTCCAGATACGGATGCCATCCTGATACTCATTCAGATTCAAACTTCAGATACAGTTCAGATATGCTCCGGACACGGATGCCATTCTGATACTCATTCAGATTCAGACTTCAAGATACAGTACGGATTCGCTCCAGACACGGATGCCATTCTGATTCTCATTCAGACTTCAAGTCCAGATACAGTTCAGATACGCTCCAGATACGGATTCCATCCTGATACTCATTCAGATTCAGCTTTCAGATATAATTCAGATACACTTCAGATACGGATGCCATTCTGATTCTCATTCATACTTCAAGTCTAGATACAGTTCAGATACGCTCCAGATACGGATTCCATCCTGATACTCATTCAGATTCAAACTTCAGATACAATACAGATACACTCCAAACACATATGCCATTCTGATACTCATTCAGATTAAGATGCAGCACAGATACGCTCCAGACACGGATTCCATTCTGATTCTCATTCAGACTTCAAGTCCAGATACAGTTCAGGTATGCTCCAGATACGGATGCCATCCTGATACTCATTCAGATTCATCTTTCATATATAATTCAGACACGCTCCATATACGGATGTCATCCTGATACTCATTCAGATTCAGCTTTCAAATACAATACAGATACGCTCCAGACACGGACGCCATTCTGATACTCATTCAGCTCTCAGATACAGTACATATACGCTCCAGACGCGGACGCCATTCTGATACTCATTAAGTTGCAACTCTCAGATACAGTTCAGATACGCTTCAAACACGAATGCCATTCTGATACTCATTCAGTTTCTCTTTCAGATTCGGAAATCACTTTTGGATGGCATCTACAAGCCCATCTCCAACAACTTTCTATCACCTCTCCAAATCGCATCTTTAAGCCCATTCCCTCTACCATCACATTACCGAGTGCAAATTTCTGGGCACTCTAGTGTCCAATCATCTTCCACCTTTGAGTCACGAATGGCAAAACTCGCCAATCTAACTCTTCAGGCTTAAGAATATTAAACAGGGACAGCTGTTGTACCCCCAAAATTTGCCCTCTCATTCTTCAAGGCCTTTCTCACAAGGATTCTCAAGGTTCAAGCATGCACAAGTACTTTGGAATTTTCCAGTACCAAAATTAAAAGGAAACTGTCAAAAAGGGAGAAAATAGATAAAAACATTATTTTGACAAAATTTGGAGAAATACAAGTGTTCTTCCTCTCAGCTCCTTCGATTGGCCTTTTGGCCTCTTTTGATGCAAGCTTGGCTTGCATCCTTCGACTCGGCATGGGCCTCTGGCACATTTTGGTTTGGATTCACAAGGAAAAAAGCCTCTTGTAATCTATTTCATTTCCGAGGCAAAAGGCTCTCTTTTATCATCCTTCGATTTGCACTTTTCGTTCCCTATATGCCTCTTTCGAATATGAACATTTTGTCCTCCTACATGCACCTTTCGATTGGACATGTTGGTTCCCTTTATACAAGCTTCGTTTGAACATAGATCTTTTACATGCTGGCATGAAGTCACAAGACAGGGACCCTCTATGTACACTCTTTCGTTTGACCACATGTAACCCCTGGCATGCAAGCCTTCGATTGGATATGAGCCACCTTCACACAAAAGTTGCGATTGGAGTTTTGGTTCCCTTCGAATCAGCATCTTTCAAACCCAACTCTGAATCCTTCGACGCAGTCTTCTTTAGTACATTTCTAGAACTCTTCGACACAAGTGGAAAATAGGATTTTGAAAGAACACTGATCAAATCTTTGGACTATGCTACATGATCTTACTTTACAGGCCTTAATGCTTGTATTTCACTCCATAATTAATTGCTTACATTATGGATTAACTTATTGTCCAGGTGATTAAGCCTTTGCCCAGAAGATTATTTTCTTGAAAGTGAACTTGTCAGTGCAAATCCTGTCCTAAGCCCATGCTTTGCTTAAATCCTATTTATACTTCACCATAAGTCATGGGAGTCAGCCCCTTTTAACCAACAACTTCAGTACTTCACCTTGGGATCTTGGAAAATCTGACTTAGCTTAATATTCACGTTTCAGCCAAGCCACCTTTTTGTTTAAACTCCCAAACCTTTTCTCTATAAATAGAGAAATCATTGACAAAGAAAGCGTCCAAATTTTTGCTAGAGATAAAAATCATAAAAAATCCTCAAAACACTCAAACTCTCCCATATTCTCAAACTCTCCAACATTCTCAAACCTTCAAAACTCTAAGATTTTTTTTTAATAAAAAAGCCTCAGTAGTATACCTTTCGATTCACTTCCCCTAAGCTGTAGCAACCTTCGATTCACGCATCACCATCATATACTCTCTTTTGATTCAGTGACTGCCCAAACCAAGCAGTAACAGAACTAGCTTCAGGAAGATCCCCTCAAAGCTCCCTCCACCATCAAAGAAGTCACCTACAACTCTTTCGGTTAAACACTTCAAGAGGTAAGTTCTCTCTAAACTTGGAACTCTTTCATTTAAACATCATATGCACACGCCAATAAAGAAAAATGTAGATATTTCTAGAACATGTTTTAGCATTAGATTCTGACTGCCCATATGCTGAAAACTCAACCTTAATTAGTTATACTTTGGACTTTGAGACCCATTGTTTTTTGGGCTAACCCCTGGACTGTAGTTATGTTTGGATGTTGCATTTTAAGAACTTGAGACGGGTTTGTTATACCCTTCGATTGGCTAACTGCACAAGCCTTTCGAATCACAATTTGAGGGCCTAATATGGTTACAAGGAGTCAGCAAGGAGCCTGTGGAAAATCCAGAACCTTGTTGTTTCCAAGCCTCAGACGAAAGCCAACCTTTTCGTTTCTAAGCCTCAAACGAAAGATAGAACCCCACTGACTCCAACCCCCAGTCTAAGGAGACAAAGGAAAATCGAAGGGCATAACCTCACTGACTCCAACCCCCAGTCAAAGGAGACAAAGGAAAATCGAAGGGCATGACTCCATGGACTCCAACCCCCAGTCGAAGGAGACAAATGAAAATCGAAGGGCATAACCTCACTGACTCCAACCCCCATTTGAAGGAGACTGTTGTACCCCAAAATTTGCCCTCCCATATTCTTCAAGATTTGTCAAATCAAAGCCACAAAATTCCCCAAGGGTTATGCAGCTCAACTGTCTCCTATACAGTCAAAACTAGGGTTTGAGTCCTGATCAAGAAAATGAAGTTTTCAAGGACCCAATCAAGTCTCATATGCCTACCAATGTGGTCAAGCATCCTCATATCAAGTTTCAAGGCATTCAGCTCAAGATTGCACAGTCAAAACCCTAGATTGCACTACAGTCAACTGTAGGGGCAAAATGGTCATTTGACAGTCAAAAGTTCAAATTTTTGGTCAACATATCATTTTGAAGCCACAAACATCATTTGATCAATGCTTGATCATGATTCTTAAAATTTGGCTCAGAAATCATCAAAGATGCAAAAGTTACTATATTTGGACAGCTGAAAAAGTCAACTGAAATTGACCAGGGCATAACTTTCACATGGATTATCAGAAAAATTCCATCCAAAGCTCATTTTGAAGAGAAAGAAATTTCCTACAATTCATCTTCATATTCCAAGTCCAAGAAATGCTCTCACAAAAAGTTATCAATTTCAACATTATAGGTCATTTTCAAAAGTCAACAAAAAGGGACTTTAAGTCAAAGGCCATAACTTGAGATTGGTAAATCAAAATGACATGGGACAAAAGGCATTGGTTAAAGGACTCAAAGACCTTTCCAAAATGTCCAAGAACATGTGAAAAGCTTAAAAATTGACCAAGGTAGGCCTTGTGGAAGTTGGGAAATTTTTGGGAATTTTGAAAAGTCAACATTGATGCAAATGATCCAAAAATGCAAATGGGCCCATTTTTCTTCCAAGTTTCTTCATGCCAAGCCTATGCACGACCACTAGGCCCAAAGGGAAGTATTTTCTCATTTTTTAATTATTTATTTGAATTTATATTAATATTAATTCAATTAAATTATTTAAATATGTGAAAAATATAAACTTGACCTAAAAAAATCTTTTTATGCATGATTTGGCTTCTATAATTCGTGCACATGCTAATAGGGAAAGATTTGGTGCTAATTGATCAGAATTGAACCAAAAACCATGAGAAAAGATTCAAAAAGATATGAAGAAATCCAATATTCAAAAGCCATGATTATGATGGATTTTATTCAATTTTCTTGACCTAATCATCTCACTACATAACCCTGATCATAAAGCTAATTGCCTTGGACTCTCAGCCGCGCTCAGAAGCAACATACAAACTTGAAAAATTGCTTAGAAACTCAAATTCTGAAATCAACCTTAGAGGTCGATTCAAGCCTTGATTTCCATCCCAAAAGCTCCCTTGACTAATTCTGAACGTGTACCAATCACAAACAACAAGCCAAAACGCCTGGAACCGGTATCACGAACTCAAACAGTTTCCAGAAAAATGCATGATCATGTTCTATGTTTAAGGCATTTTCATTGTTTTTTATTGATGCATTCATACTAATAAGCACATTCTGAAGCTAACCAACGTATTCAATTTTGTTTTTGTGCCATATATGCGAATCTACCATGTTTGGATATTAGGGTTTGCAGGTTTTAAAATTGGGGTTTTTGCAATCAAGAAAAATCAAAGCTTCAGACTATGGCTATGGAATTCAGTGCATTGAGACGAACCTAAACCAACATTCGCGAACAATTTATATGCACTATAGCGCTATTCGCTATTTCTTCTAAGGCTGCCTAAACCCACGCATAAAAAACCGTGGCCATTGTTTTGTGGTTTCAGAAAATTGAAGAAGATGACCTCGTGTCCAATGGTCATTGGTGCTTTTGAAATTCGCGCGTTTTTAACCCACTAACATTATGTTTTATTTATTATATTCATATGCTATTATATGTTAAATTAGAAGCGTTTGGTTCAGTGGTGCAGGTGTCACTTTGCAAAGTCCAAGACCTGGGTTCGAACCCCAGGTCTGTATCATTCTCAACAATATTTTTCCAAAGACGTTCCCATGCAATACTGGAATGAAGACGCACCATATACCCCGGACCAAGCCTTGACACGTCCCTCTGGAGATCAAACTAAAGGCTTAGATTTGAGGAACACGCTACACCTGGTCAGATGCATCACACATGATCCAAACAAAGTCAACAAATTCAAAGCTTAATGGGCCAGAATGCTAGGCCTGTACCTCACAAATTGGGGCCACCCCCCCTTGGTTTGCCTTCTCTTTCTTTCTATTTTTATTTTTTTTATTTTTATTCTTGTTTTAATTATTATTTTTATTACTGTTATTTAATTAATTATTTTTTAACAAAATATAAAAACATTACAAAAAAATCAAAAAAAGGGATAAAAACATAAAAAATATTTATTGTATTTATTTTCTTGTAAATAATTAATATGTAAATTATTTAGTTCAATTAGGTTTTTAACTTTAATTCCTTTTAATAAAATCCAAAAAATATAGAATTAGGTTAATTGATAATTTTTATACCTTTCAAATTTTCCTTTTTTTTATCACAATATTATTATTTATTTATTTTTTATAATCAAATTTGTACATAAATAAATTAGGGTTTAAATTAGGTTAAATTTCAATATCTTTCATAATAAACTTAAAAAAACATTAGAATTAGGGTTTGACGCTTCCTTTTTTAATTTTAATTAATTTCTCCTTTTAAATCTAAAAAACACAAAAAATACCAAAAACATTTGATTTTTTATTTTAATTCTCATTAACTTTAAATATTTTGCGAAAGGGTCCAACGCCCATTGTTTTTAATTATTTAATTTGCACATTTATTTTATGTCGTTTATTATAATTATGTACATGTCCCAAAGCATTGTAATTTAAATTTCTCGCACTTTTATTCGCTTTATTTATTTTTTCGCTAAATCGGGTCCGGTTTAATTTTTGGCGATGTGGACCCGCGCCATTTGTAATAGCTTTAGATTTACTTTCCCGCAAATATCTTAACTGTTAACAAAAGCATGAAAGAATGTATGGACTTAAAATAAAATCAAGCGTAGATCACAACAAACATGACAAGACAAATATCATTGAAAACGACACACGAATCGCACACACCACCCCTAGGGTACGCCTCACTGTTGCCTTTCGAAAGGTGATCGTCGAGTAGAGGATGTCTTAGTAAGTCCTCATGATCTGGGAACCTGGCATGAGGGTAGCTTCTAAGGTGTCTTCCTATTGCTCTGGTGATCACCACGTCCCGAACCTCGAATTGACCCGAACACCTCCAACGGTGGTGCTACCTACCTCTCAATGGTGGGATGGCACTACTTTTAAAGGACATTTACATAGACGAATTCCTTAGGGTAGGTAGGTTCTCAAGGATACTTGCTCTAACTTCAAAAACAAACAAAAATCTTTTCACCAACACATTTTCAAAAGCTTTCAAAGCAAATTTGTCAAACACTCTGACGTACGAGTCGAACTGAAATTTTTCAAAGAAACTTTTTAAAACCCACATTGAAAAGCAAACAAACCATTTTTGAAAACACAAGTGAGCAAGTATCTAAGAGCCCATGGATAACCATGGATAGAAAGGGTGCTAACACCTTCCCTTTCTATAACCTACCTCCCGAACCGAGAGCAATCTCTTTAAGGAATTTTTCTGTGCTTTTGTCCTTTCCATTTGGAGAAAATAAAAGACGGTGGCGACTCTTGCTTCCGCGACATTTCGCGAACCAGCGTTAAACAGTCAGTTCCAGATCCACCGATCACAGAACTGGCGACTCTGCTGGGGACTTAAACTTAAAGTGAGGTGTACCTTAGGGCTTAGTTCATAACTGTGTTTTCAATTGTTTTCCTTGTGTGCTTTAAATTGTGGGTTGCTTGGGAGTTCTATAGATCCTACACCCGGATCTGGGGGATACCTTTCTTAGAAAGTAGCAACAAGGCTGTGAGGGAACTGTGCGGGGTATACCGACATGGTTGAAACAGTCTGCTACGTTGATGTGGCACTTTGGTGTGTACCGGTAACCCTTGAGTTCAGTCAAGGAGAGTACGGGGCCTCCGCGTGGTGTCGTGAAGCATCAACAGACCTTAGGAACCTTAATTGAACTATCTTGGCCTCTTTAGGGTAGTGAGATAACTGACTTTGGTGCAGTCCGAGGTTGGTTGATACTCGATACTACACTCAATTGAGGGTTGCTTTCCTGGAATATTTCGGTCGCCAGTTCAGTGGCTAAATTGAAACGATGAACAATGAAAGCAATCCCGTGATATTGGGAACCTTAGAACCCGGTTACTTTGATTAGGACAGGTTGAACCCACCAACTTCAAGAGGGTAATACCTAGACCCCATGCTGGCCTAAACCCTAAGGGTTTCTCTTGTGTGACTTGCGTGCCTTCGTACTTGCCTACTTGCATGCTTGTTATCTGACCCTTGATGTCTTGCAGGTTTTGTTCATAGTCCTTAATTGGGTCTTATAACAGGATATACTAACCACTTGCAGGTTCTGTTTATAGTCCTTAACTAGGACTCATGACAGGGTTTACCAAATTTCTTGCAGGTGTTGTTTATAGTCCTTAACTGGGAATCATAACAGGGTTTACTAGATCTCTTGCAGGTTTTGTTTATAGCCCTTAATTGGGACTCATAACAAAGTATACTGAATTTCTTGCAGGATCTGTTTATAGTCCTTAATTGGGACTCATAGCAGGGTTTACCTACATCACCCGATGCATAGCATGACATCATACCATTGCATACATCCTAACCCATTTCAAGGATCTCAAGGGCTTGTGATGCAGGTCATGATGAACAACTATCCTAGCAAGGGGCAAAGAGGATTTATTTTCCTCTAGCCAAGGTTGTCAGGGGCTATGACCCACTGGATATGGTGAGCCTTTGACCCTTGACGAAGGACTCTCAACAAAATGAAGTTCTTTCAATCAAGCCACCGGTTCCAAATACTAACAAATTTCTCTGTTTACCCTGCGAGGTCCTTGAAATCATTGCATGCATGTCATACATCTCATTGCATTGCAGGTATCCCTTTGACAGGTTGCTTACCCTTCTCCGCTGTTTATTTCAGCCGCTCGTCATGAATCCTGAATCATCAGCCGAGCAGACTATCAAGGATCTCCAGGCTCAGAACGCCCAATTCCAAGAGCTGATCATGAATTTGACTCAGGGGCAACAAGACCTGAAGGCTCTGCTTTTGAAGAAGGACAAGAAAAAGAAGAGGACTGTTGTGTTCAGCCCTAGACGCAGATCTGGGAATACACCGCAAATTGAAACTGAGAGGACAACCCCGTCTGTGGGAAAAAGCAGTCATCCAGAAGAAAGGGTGCCCAGTCCGGAGGTCTCTGACAATGAAACAGATTTCGACGACGAACAGTACCCTCCGGCTGAGGACAAGTACAAACAGTTGGAGGATAGGATGAAGGCTATGGAGGTTCAACAAGTACCTGGGCTGGATTTCGGAGATCTGGGTTTGTCAACCGGTGTGATTATCCCGCATAAGTTCAAAGCACCATCCTTCTCTAAGTATGACGGGGCATCTTGCCCCAAGCTGCATCTAAGGTCCTATGTTCGGAAGATTCAGCCATATACGGTGGACAAGAATTTATGGATCCACTTCTTCCAGGAGAGTCTTTCAGGGACTCATCTCGAATGGTTCTATCAGCTGGATGGGACCAAAGTTCGTAACTGGGAGGAGTTGGCTACTGCTTTCTACAAGCAGTATCAGTATAATGCCGACCTTGCTCCTACGCGTACCCAACTCCAGAGTATGTCGTTAGGATCAAGTGAAGGTTTTAAAGAATATGCGCAGAAATGGAGGGATCTTGCTGGAAGGGTACAACCACCTCTGATTGATCGGGAACTTGTTGATATGTTCTTGGGGACCCTGTCTGGTCCGTTCTACAACCACCTAATTGGGAATTCGTCTGCCGGATTCACAGACCTTATCTTGACTGGAGAGCAAATAGAAGCTGGTATCCGGTCTGGGAAAATTCAAGAGGCTGCACCTGCTGATAAAAAGCCTCATCATGGAAAGAAAGAATCCAATGTCGTGCACGGTAAAAAGAGCCGTCATGAGGCAGGGGCAATCCAGATTTCCAATCCCGGACCTACTCAACAAGGACAGGGGCAGCAGCGCAAGGAGAAACGGCAGTACACCAAACTCAACATGTCGCTGGATCAAGCATTGCAACAAATGTTGAAGGCAGGGCTAATCACCTTAAGGGCTCCTCTTCGGAATCCGAACACTTCTGCACCCAACTATCATCCCAACGATAGGTGCGCATATCATTCAGATAGCCCGGGGCATACTACAGACAATTGCTGGCCTCTCAAGAATAAGATTCAAGATATGATCGACGCTGGAGAGATTCAGTTTGAAGTGCCAGAGACTCCGAACATAATCACTGCTCCGTTGCCCAATCATTGAAGACCTTTTGTTTATTTGAATTTTTGAGTTGTATTTTTCTTTGCTTATACAAACAATTAATGTCATAACAAACTCTTTTATTCTATCAATGCATCGCATATGTCTGTTTTGGGGAATTAATACAATTATTTTTGTTATATTCTTTTCATATTTTTTCTGATGTCAACTCTTGGTTAATAATTCTGAGCCTCTTGAGGGAGGATGACGAAAACGATACCGCGATCATTATAGTATGCTTTTGAACAAACCCCGCTGATGAGGTACAGGCATTGTTTCAACCCCTAAACACTGGAGTTATAAGGATGATAATCCCTCGTCAACCCATCAGAGCCAAAGGAGTAGGAGTTTTTATTTTCGAAAATCAAAACCCTTAATCATAACCTGGGGCAGGGTAGTTCTCTCAGTTGATCCAAGTGCATAACGAATGGCACCTAAGAGATCTTTACAAAACGAACAAAGACAGTGATGGTTCAGAACAATCAAAAGGACAGGCAGTCCTCATCAAAATTCATAAATGAAAAGCCCAAAAAAGTCTAAACCCATGAAGGAGACTTACAAAACTGGGGCATCCCGCTGACTGTGATTCCAAAAAAGGAAACAGTTCAGGCAAAAAAATAGGGATAACAAAAGTCAGACAAGAAAGAGGTCTTACAAACCCTCAGCAAAAAAAAAAGGAACGACTGCCTATGCAAAACGAGTTATCAACATCTGAACCATTATTGGAAAATCAGAACAAAGACTCAAACAAGGTCTAACGCACGATCAACTGAGTTTAGGTTGGAGAACATCACGAAGAGCGGGTGGGTACAAATAAAATTTGAGCCTTTATCCTTTGTTTCTTAAACCGTGAACCAGGCCACGTTATAACCCGTAAAAGTCCTAGCTGAAGCACGGGTTAATTCGAAAGCATACTGTTACGAAAGGTATCCTGACTCCTGAAGGCCTACGGTAAATACGGAGTTGACATCATGTTTTACAAACAATTACTTGTTTTATGAAAAAGAATGCATCTTCAAAATCTTCAAGACAGACATAGGTTTTGCATTTTTAACATAACCTTGTTTGCATATGACTTGTTGTTTGAACAGCAGGGAAATTCGCACGATGAATGCCTAATGAATAGAAGCACTTCCAATCAAGAGGCACGGCATGAGCATGGTCTACCATCTGGGGCAATCCAGTCAAGATCTAGAAAATCTCTCAAAAGGCCAAATAGCCTGGGGCAAATCTCCCCCTGGGTCACTTGGGGTATTTCAACAATAAATCTTGCCTAATCAAACACCTTCTGATGGTATGACAAAATACTTCTAACAGGGGCAACTCCCTATATTCTAAGAGCGTGGACATAGTCGAAAAACACTACGCAAAATCAAAGACCCGCTAGGTTGACATACCTAGGCAAAAATAAGGGCTTCCCGGCGAACCAAAAGGGTTCGGGCAAAATGAGGGATGAAATGAAAAATCCATACACCCGGCAAGTCGAAAACCTGAAAAGGCGGCTTGGGCAAAAATGGGTATCCCGGTGGACCGAAAACCCGAAAGGGCGGTCCAGGCAAAAGTTAGGGATCAAAGCGTACGACTATGTCCTGTCATCTTATCACCTGACTACCAGAAGAAGGTTGGTCCATCAACAACTATCATCACCCCACAGATGTCCTCTCCCACCTCAGAAACAGGGGCAATGATGAGTTGCCCAAGCGATCTAATTGCTCTGTCCACAAGATATAAGGGAGGTTCAGCTAAAGACCATAACTAGGCATCTTAATTCCCCAGAGAGTAAGTCATCAGTCAGTGCATTCTTCTCCAAACAGAGTTATCAAATCTCAAGGAAGTTAAGTATCCTCCAGTAGATCTCAATACTTCCCCCCAGCAGCATACAGTCTTAACAAGCATCCCCAGCATTCTTGATTTAAGATTGTTCCCCGGCGTTCTATCAAACATTTAAAGGAATCACTTCCCCGCAGCCAAAACTTCGCCAAGAGAGTCCAATCCAGTTCCCCAGGAAGGTTGGAATTCATATCCCCAAGTAGTAAGCTTATCCCCAGTAAATTCGGGAAGCTTATCCCCCTCAGAGCACGAACGCGTCGTCCGGCTTTATTCAAAGAGTTATTTCCTTAACAGGATATAACTGGGTTATCCTCAGCCAAAAGCCACGGAAAGATCGTCGTTGACACAGTCTTCCTATCCCCAGCGAAGTCCATTCATACTTCCAATCCAGCAAGGTATCCTCAGTGAGTCATCCTCAACAAATCAGCAAAAGCATCCCCCCACAGAGTATTTCTTCCCAACATAGTCGCTAGAAGATCTTTTTCTCCCCGCAGAATCCTCCATTCGCCAAGTTTATTCCCCAACGGAGTTATCTTCGTCTATTGGAATTCTTGCAACTATTCTTCAACATCAGCCCAGGATACGACTTCCCGGCACCCGTCAAGGATTTATTTTCTTAGACAAACATACATTCATAAAACGTCACATACATCATTATAGCATGCATATGCATCATACTACACGAATCTCATTGATTTTGAAGACATACAGTTCATGCATCATGATTTTGCATACAATTATGTTTTGCCTTTTCAGGAAAAAGATCAATACAAAAATGACTACTACCAACTAATCGCAATTCATTCTCGATATAGTTTCAGATGTAAACCCATCGATGGTGACGTTCTGATACTGCTTCCAGATTCCCTTCTAGATATAGTTTCAGATGTAAACCCAGCGATGGTGACGTTCTGATACTGCTTCCAGATTCCCTTCTAGATATAGTTTCAGATGTAAACCCAGCGATGGTGACGTTCTGATACTGCTTCCAGAATTCCTTCTAGATATAGTTTCAGATGTAAACCCAGCGATGGTGACGTTCTGATACTGCTTCCAGATTTCCTTCTAGATATAGTTTCAGATGTAAACCCAGCGATGGTGACGTTCTGATACTGCTTCCAGATTTCCTTCCAGATATAGTTTCAGATGTAAACCCAGCGATGGTGACGTTCTGACACTGCTTCCAGAATCCCTTCTAGATATAGTTTCAGATGTAAACCCAGCGATGGTGACGTTCTGATACTGCTTCCAGATTTCCTTCTAGATATAGTTTCAGATGTAAACCCAGCGATGGTGACGTTCTGATACTGCTTCCAGATTTCCTTCCAGATATAGTTTCAGATGTAAACCAGATATGGTGACGTTCTGATACTGCTTCCAGAAGTCCTTTTTAGATGTTTCCCTCTCCGACAATGAGTGTGAGGTGATATTCTCCCTATGGTTCCCTCTCCAACGGTGTGTGAGGTAGTAATCCCTTTTCAGATGTTTCTCTCTCCGACGATGAGTGTGAGGTGATATTCTCCCTATGGTTCCCTCTCCAACGGTGTGTGAGGTGGTAAGCCCTTTTCAGATGTTCCCTCTCTGACGATGAGTGCGAGGTGATCATTCCTTTCAGACTGTAATTGCCTATGGTTCTCTGCCCAATACTGCGAAGATAATAATTCCCATCAAGATTTTTCTCAACGAGCGTTATTGAGATTAAAGTCACCCAAGGTCCTCTTATCGTTCGTGCTGAGACAGTAACCATTCCGGGTTCATTCATCAGCGTTTGAAGCTCCAGACCCAGCTCCTGTAACCAGTCAGGACATATCTATACCAAGCATCTAAAACCAACGCCTGCGACGTGTCAGGTACTCACTCTCTCTTTTGCAGGTATGCGGGTTCTCGCTAAGGAATCTCCCCCGCAATCAACATTCAGATGGCATCTATAAGCCCATCACCCTAGCCAGCAATCTCCAAATGGCATCTATAAGCCCATTCCCCTCATTATCACTGCTACTATGTGAGCGCAAATTTCTGGGCACTCTAGTGTCCAATCATCTTCTACCCTCGGATTACGAAAGGCACGTCAGCCAATCTGCATCCTCAGGTCTAAGAAGATTGAACAGGGGCAACTGTTGTACCCCAAAATTTGCCCTCCCATATTCTTCAAGATTTGTCAAATCAAAGCCACAAAATTCCCCAAGGGTTATGCAGCTCAACTGTCTCCTATACAGTCAAAACTAGGGTTTGAGTCCTGATCAAGAAAATGAAGTTTTCAAGGACCCAATCAAGTCTCATATGCCTACCAATGTGGTCAAGCATCCTCATATCAAGTTTCAAGGCATTCAGCTCAAGATTGCACAGTCAAAACCCTAGATTGCACTACAGTCAACTGTAGGGGCAAAATGGTCATTTGACAGTCAAAAGTTCAAATTTTTGGTCAATATATCATTTTGAAGCCACAAACATCATTTGATCAATGCTTGATCATGATTCTTAAAATTTGGCTCAGAAATCATCAAAGATGCAAAAGTTACTATATTTGGACAGCTGAAAAAGTCAACTGAAATTGACCAGGGCATAACTTTCACATGGATTATCAGAAAAATTCCATCCAAAGCTCATTTTGAAGAGAAAGAAATTTCCTACAATTCATCTTCATATTCCAAGTCCAAGAAATGCTCTCACAAAAAGTTATCAATTTCAACATTATAGGTCATTTTCAAAAGTCAACAAAAAGGGACTTTAAGTCAAAGGCCATAACTTGAGATTGGTAAATCAAAATGACATGGGACCAAAGGCATTGGTTAAAGGACTCAAAGACCTTTCCAAAATGTCCAAGAACATGTGAAAAGCTTAAAAATTGACCAAGGTAGGCCTTGTGGAAGTTGGGAAAGTTTTGGGAATTTTGAAAAGTCAACATTGATGCAAATGATCCAAAAATGCAAATGGGCCCATTTTTCTTCCAAGTTTCTTCATGCCAAGCCTATGCACGACCACTAGGCCCAAAGGGAAGTATTTTCTCATTTTTTAATTATTTATTTGAATTTATATTAATATTAATTCAATTAAATTATTTAAATATGTGAAAAATATAAACTTGACCTAAAAAAATCTTTTTATGCATGATTTGGCTTCTATAATTCGTGCACATGCTAATAGGGAAAGATTTGGTGCTAATTGATCAGAATTGAACCAAAAACCATGAGAAAAGATTCAAAAAGATATGAAGAAATCCAATATTCAAAAGCCATGATTATGATGGATTTTATTCAATTTTCTTGACCTAATCATCTCACTACATAACCCTGATCATAAAGCTAATTGCCTTGGACTCTCAGCCGCGCTCAGAAGCAACATACAAACTTGAAAAATTGCTTAGAAACTCAAATTCTGAAATCAACCTTAGAGGTCGATTCAAGCCTTGATTTCCATCCCAAAAGCTCCCTTGACTAATTCTGAACGTGTACCAATCACAAACAACAAGCCAAAACGCCTGGAACCGGTATCACGAACTCAAACAGTTTCCAGAAAAATGCATGATCATGTTCTATGTTTAAGGCATTTTCATTGTTTTTTATTGATGCATTCATACTAATAAGCACATTCTGAAGCTAACCAACGTATTCAATTTTGTTTTTGTGCCATATATGCGAATCTACCATGTTTGGATATTAGGGTTTGCAGGTTTTAAAATTGGGGTTTTTGCAATCAAGAAAAATCAAAGCTTCAGACTATGGCTATGGAATTCAGTGCATTGAGACGGACCTAAACCAACATTCGCGAACAATTTATATGCACTATAGCGCTATTCGCTATTTCTTCTAAGGCTGCCTAAACCCATGCATAAAAAACCGTGGCCATTGTTTTGTGGTTTCAGAAAATTGAAGAAGATGACCTCGTGTCCAATGGTCATTGGTGCTTTTGAAATTCGCGCGTTTTTAACCCACTAACATTATGTTTTATTTATTATATTCATATGCTATTATATGTTAAATTAGAAGCGTTTGGTTCAGTGGTGCAGGTGTCACTTTGCAAAGTCCAAGACCTGGGTTCGAACCCCAGGTCTGTATCATTCTCAACAATATTTTTCCAAAGACGTTCCCATGCAATACTGGAATGAAGACGCACCATATACCCCGGACCAAGCCTTGACACGTCCCCCTGGAGATCAAACTAAAGGCTTAGATTTGAGGAACACGCTACACCTGGTCAGATGCATCACACATGATCCAAACAAAGTCAACAAATTCAAAGCTTAATGGGCCAGAATGCTAGGCCTGTACCTCACAAATTGGGGCCACCCCCCCTTGGTTTGCCTTCTCTTTCTTTCTATTTTTATTTTTTTTATTTTTATTCTTGTTTTAATTATTATTTTTATTACTGTTATTTAATTAATTATTTTTTAACAAAATATAAAAACATTACAAAAAAATCAAAAAAAGGGATAAAAACATAAAAAATATTTATTGTATTTATTTTCTTGTAAATAATTAATATGTAAATTATTTAGTTCAATTAGGTTTTTAACTTTAATTCCTTTTAATAAAATCCAAAAAATATAGAATTAGGTTAATTGATAATTTTTATACCTTTCAAATTTTCCTTTTTTTTATCACAATATTATTATTTATTTATTTTTTATAATCAAATTTGTACATAAATAAATTAGGGTTTAAATTAGGTTAAATTTCAATATCTTTCATAATAAACTTAAAAAAACATTAGAATTAGGGTTTGACGCTTCCTTTTTTAATTTTAATTAATTTCTCCTTTTAAATCTAAAAAACACAAAAAATACCAAAAACATTTGATTTTTTATTTTAATTCTCATTAACTTTAAATATTTTGCGAAAGGGTCCAACGCCCATTGTTTTTAATTATTTAATTTGCACATTTATTTTATGTCGTTTATTATAATTATGTACATGTCCCAAAGCATTGTAATTTAAATTTCTCGCACTTTTATTCGCTTTATTTATTTTTTCGCTAAATCGGGTCCGGTTTAATTTTTGGCGATGTGGACCCGCGCCATTTGTAATAGCTTTAGATTTACTTTCCCGCAAATATCTTAACTGTTAACAAAAGCATGAAAGAATGTATGGACTTAAAATAAAATCAAGCGTAGATCACAACAAACATGACAAGACAAATATCATTGAAAACGACACACGAATCGCACACACCACCCCTAGGGTACGCCTCACTGTTGCCTTTCGAAAGGTGATCGTCGAGTAGAGGATGTCTTAGTAAGTCCTCATGATCTGGGAACCTGGCATGAGGGTAGCTTCTAAGGTGTCTTCCTATTGCTCTGGTGATCACCACGTCCCGAACCTCGAATTGACCCGAACACCTCCAACGGTGGTGCTACCTACCTCTCAATGGTGGGATGGCACTACTTTTAAAGGACATTTACATAGACGAATTCCTTAGGGTAGGTAGGTTCTCAAGGATACTTGCTCTAACTTCAAAAACAAACAAAAATCTTTTCACCAACACATTTTCAAAAGCTTTCAAAGCAAATTTGTCAAACACTCTGACGTACGAGTCGAACTGAAATTTTTCAAAGAAACTTTTTAAAACCCACATTGAAAAGCAAACAAACCATTTTTGAAAACACAAGTGAGCAAGTATCTAAGAGCCCATGGATAACCATGGATAGAAAGGGTGCTAACACCTTCCCTTTCTATAACCTACCTCCCGAACCGAGAGCAATCTCTTTAAGGAATTTTTCTGTGCTTTTGTCCTTTCCATTTGGAGAAAATAAAAGACGGTGGCGACTCTTGCTTCCGCGACATTTCGCGAACCAGCGTTAAACAGTCAGTTCCAGATCCACCGATCACAGAACTGGCGACTCTGCTGGGGACTTAAACTTAAAGTGAGGTGTACCTTAGGGCTTAGTTCATAACTGTGTTTTCAATTGTTTTCCTTGTGTGCTTTAAATTGTGGGTTGCTTGGGAGTTCTATAGATCCTACACCCGGATCTGGGGGATACCTTTCTTAGAAAGTAGCAACAAGGCTGTGAGGGAACTGTGCGGGGTATACCGACATGGTTGAAACAGTCTGCTACGTTGATGTGGCACTTTGGTGTGTACCGGTAACCCTTGAGTTCAGTCAAGGAGAGTACGGGGCCTCCGCGTGGTGTCGTGAAGCATCAACAGACCTTAGGAACCTTAATTGAACTATCTTGGCCTCTTTAGGGTAGTGAGATAACTGACTTTGGTGCAGTCCGAGGTTGGTTGATACTCGATACTACACTCAATTGAGGGTTGCTTTCTTGGAATATTTCGGTCGCCAGTTCAGTGGCTAAATCGAAACGATGAACAATGAAAGCAATCCCGTGATATTGGGAACCTTAGAACCCGGTTACTTTGATTAGGACAGGTTGAACCCACCAACTTCAAGAGGGTAATACCTAGACCCCATGCTGGCCTAAACCCTAAGGGTTTCTCTTGTGTGACTTGCGTGCCTTCGTACTTGCCTACTTGCATGCTTGTTATCTGACCCTTGATGTCTTGCAGGTTTTGTTCATAGTCCTTAATTGGGTCTTATAACAGGATATACTAACCACTTGCAGGTTCTGTTTATAGTCCTTAACTAGGACTCATGACAGGGTTTACCAAATTTCTTGCAGGTGTTGTTTATAGTCCTTAACTGGGACTCATAACAGGGTTTACTAGATCTCTTGCAGGTTTTGTTTATAGCCCTTAATTGGGACTCATAACAAAGTATACTGAATTTCTTGCAGGATCTGTTTATAGTCCTTAATTGGGACTCATAGCAGGGTTTACCTACATCACCCGATGCATAGCATGACATCATACCATTGCATACATCCTAACCCATTTCAAGGATCTCAAGGGCTTGTGATGCAGGTCATGATGAACAACTATCCTAGCAAGGGGCAAAGAGGATTTATTTTCCTCTAGCCAAGGTTGTCAGGGGCTATGACCCACTGGATATGGTGAGCCTTTGACCCTTGACGAAGGACTCTCAACAAAATGAAGTTCTTTCAATCAAGCCACCGGTTCCAAATACTAACAAATTTCTCTGTTTACCCTGCGAGGTCCTTGAAATCATTGCATGCATGTCATACATCTCATTGCATTGCAGGTATCCCTTTGACAGGTTGCTTACCCTTCTCCGCTGTTTATTTCAGCCGCTCGTCATGAATCCTGAATCATCAGCCGAGCAGACTATCAAGGATCTCCAGGCTCAGAACGCCCAATTCCAAGAGCTGATCATGAATTTGACTCAGGGGCAACAAGACCTGAAGGCTCTGCTTTTGAAGAAGGACAAGAAAAAGAAGAGGACTGTTGTGTTCAGCCCTAGACGCAGATCTGGGAATACACCGCAAATTGAAACTGAGAGGACAACCCCGTCTGTGGGAAAAAGCAGTCATCCAGAAGAAAGGGTGCCCAGTCCGGAGGTCTCTGACAATGAAACAGATTTCGACGACGAACAGTACCCTCCGGCTGAGGACAAGTACAAACAGTTGGAGGATAGGATGAAGGCTATGGAGGTTCAACAAGTACCTGGGCTGGATTTCGGAGATCTGGGTTTGTCAACCGGTGTGATTATCCCGCATAAGTTCAAAGCACCATCCTTCTCTAAGTATGACGGGGCATCTTGCCCCAAGCTGCATCTAAGGTCCTATGTTCGGAAGATTCAGCCATATACGGTGGACAAGAATTTATGGATCCACTTCTTCCAGGAGAGTCTTTCAGGGACTCATCTCGAATGGTTCTATCAGCTGGATGGGACCAAAGTTCGTAACTGGGAGGAGTTGGCTACTGCTTTCTACAAGCAGTATCAGTATAATGCCGACCTTGCTCCTACGCGTACCCAACTCCAGAGTATGTCGTTAGGATCAAGTGAAGGTTTTAAAGAATATGCGCAGAAATGGAGGGATCTTGCTGGAAGGGTACAACCACCTCTGACTGATCGGGAACTTGTTGATATGTTCTTGGGGACCCTGTCTGGTCCGTTCTACAACCACCTAATTGGGAATTCGTCTGCCGGATTCACAGACCTTATCTTGACTGGAGAGCAAATAGAAGCTGGTATCCGGTCTGGGAAAATTCAAGAGGCTGCACCTGCTGATAAAAAGCCTCATCATGGAAAGAAAGAATCCAATGCCGTGCACGGTAAAAAGAGCCGTCATGAGGCAGGGGCAATCCAGATTTCCAATCCCGGACCTACTCAACAAGGACAGGGGCAGCAGCGCAAGGAGAAACGGCAGTACACCAAACTCAACATGTCGCTGGATCAAGCATTGCAACAAATGTTGAAGGCAGGGCTAATCACCTTAAGGGCTCCTCTTCGGAATCCGAACACTTCTGCACCCAACTATCATCCCAACGATAGGTGCGCATATCATTCAGATAGCCCGGGGCATACTACAGACAATTGCTGGCCTCTCAAGAATAAGATTCAAGATATGATCGACGCTGGAGAGATTCAGTTTGAAGTGCCAGAGACTCCGAACATAATCACTGCTCCGTTGCCCAATCATTGAAGACCTTTTGTTTATTTGAATTTTTGAGTTGTATTTTTCTTTGCTTATACAAACAATTAATGTCATAGCAAACTCTTTTATTCTATCAATGGATCGCATATGTCTGTTTTGGGGAATTAATACAATTATTTTTGTTATATTCTTTTCATATTTTTTCTGATGTCAACTCTTGGTTAATAATTCTGAGCCTCTTGAGGGAGGATGACGAAAACGATACCGCGATCATTATAGTATGCTTTTGAACAAACCCCGCTGATGAGGTACAGGCATTGTTTCAACCCCTAAACACTGGAGTTATAAGGATGATAATCCCTCGTCAACCCATCAGAGCCAAAGGAGTAGGAGTTTTTATTTTCGAAAATCAAAACCCTTAATCATAACCTGGGGCAGGGTAGTTCTCTCAGTTGATCCAAGTGCATAACGAATGGCACCTAAGAGATCTTTACAAAACGAACAAAGACAGTGATGGTTCAGAACAATCAAAAGGACAGGCAGTCCTCATCAAAATTCATAAATGAAAAGCCCAAAAAAGTCTAAACCCATGAAGGAGACTTACAAAACTGGGGCATCCCGCTGACTGTGATTCCAAAAAAGGAAACAGTTCAGGCAAAAAAAATAGGGATAACAAAAGTCAGACAAGAAAGAGGTCTTACAAACCCTCAGCAAAAAAAAAGGAACGACTGCCTATGCAAAACGAGTTATCAACATCTGAACCATTATTGGAAAATCAGAACAAAGACTCAAACAAGGTCTAACGCACGATCAACTGAGTTTAGGTTGGAGAACATCACGAAGAGCGGGTGGGTACAAATAAAATTTGAGCCTTTATCCTTTGTTTCTTAAACCGTGAACCAGGCCACGTTATAACCCGTAAAAGTCCTAGCTGAAGCACGGGTTAATTCGAAAGCATACTGTTACGAAAGGTATCCTGACTCCTGAAGGCCTACGGTAAATACGGAGTTGACATCATGTTTTACAAACAATTACTTGTTTTATGAAAAAGAATGCATCTTCAAAATCTTCAAGACAGACATAGGTTTTGCATTTTTAACATAACCTTGTTTGCATATGACTTGTTGTTTGAACAGCAGGGAAATTCGCACGATGAATGCCTAATGAATAGAAGCACTTCCAATCAAGAGGCACGGCATGAGCATGGTCTACCATCTGGGGCAATCCAGTCAAGATCTAGAAAATCTCTCAAAAGGCCAAATAGCCTGGGGCAAATCTCCCCCTGGGTCACTTGGGGTATTTCAACAATAAATCTTGCCTAATCAAACACCTTCTGATGGTATGACAAAATACTTCTAACAGGGGCAACTCCCTATATTCTAAGAGCGTGGACATAGTCGAAAATACTACGCAAAATCAAAGACCCGCTAGGTTGACATACCTAGGCAAAAATAAGGGCTTCCCGGCGAACCAAAAGGGTTCGGGCAAAATGAGGGATGAAATGAAAAATCCATACACCCGGCAAGTCGAAAACCTGAAAAGGCGGCTTGGGCAAAAATGGGTATCCCGGTGGACCGAAAACCCGAAAGGGCGGTCCAGGCAAAAGTTAGGGATCAAAGCGTACGACTATGTCCTGTCATCTTATCACCTGACTACCAGAAGAAGGTTGGTCCATCAACAACTATCATCACCCCACAGATGTCCTCTCCCACCTCAGAAACAGGGGCAATGATGAGTTGCCCAAGCGATCTAATTGCTCTGTCCACAAGATATAAGGGAGGTTCAGCTAAAGACCATAACTAGGCATCTTAATTCCCCAGAGAGTAAGTCATCAGTCAGTGCATTCTTCTCCAAACAGAGTTATCAAATCTCAAGGAAGTTAAGTATCCTCCAGTAGATCTCAATACTTCCCCCCAGCAGCATACAGTCTTAACAAGCATCCCCAGCATTCTTGATTTAAGATTGTTCCCCGGCGTTCTATCAAACATTTAAAGGAATCACTTCCCCGCAGCCAAAACTTCCCCAAGAGAGTCCAATCCAGTTCCCCAGGAAGGTTGGAATTCATATCCCCAAGTAGTAAGCTTATCCCCAGTAAATTCGGGAAGCTTATCCCCCTCAGAGCACGAACGCGTCGTCCGGCTTTATTCAAAGAGTTATTTCCTTAACAGGATATAACTGGGTTATCCTCAGCCAAAAGCCACGGAAAGATCGTCGTTGACACAGTCTTCCTATCCCCAGCGAAGTCCATTCATACTTCCAATCCAGCAAGGTATCCTCAGTGAGTCATCCTCAACAAATCAGCAAAAGCATCCCCCCACAGAGTATTTCTTCCCAACATAGTCGCTAGAAGATCTTTTTCTCCCCGCAGAATCCTCCATTCGCCAAGTTTATTCCCCAACGGAGTTATCTTCGTCTATTGGAATTCTTGCAACTATTCTTCAACATCAGCCCAGGATACGACTTCCCGGCACCCGTCAAGGATTTATTTTCTTAGACAAACATACATTCATAAAACGTCACATACATCATTATAGCATGCATATGCATCATACTACACGAATCTCATTGATTTTGAAGACATACAGTTCATGCATCATGATTTTGCATACAATTATGTTTTGCCTTTTCAGGAAAAAGATCAATACAAAAATGACTACTACCAACTAATCGCAATTCATTCTCGATATAGTTTCAGATGTAAACCCAGCGATGGTGACGTTCTGATACTGCTTCCAGATTCCCTTCTAGATATAGTTTCAGATGTAAACCCAGCGATGGTGACGTTCTGATACTGCTTCCAGATTCCCTTCTAGATATAGTTTCAGATGTAAACCCAGCGATGGTGACGTTCTGATACTGCTTCCAGAATTCCTTCTAGATATAGTTTCAGATGTAAACCCAGCGATGGTGACGTTCTGATACTGCTTCCAGATTTCCTTCTAGATATAGTTTCAGATGTAAACCCAGCGATGGTGACGTTCTGATACTGCTTCCAGATTTCCTTCCAGATATAGTTTCAGATGTAAACCCAGCGATGGTGACGTTCTGACACTGCTTCCAGAATCCCTTCTAGATATAGTTTCAGATGTAAACCCAGCGATGGTGACGTTCTGATACTGCTTCCAGATTTCCTTCTAGATATAGTTTCAGATGTAAACCCAGCGATGGTGACGTTCTGATACTGCTTCCAGATTTCCTTCCAGATATAGTTTCAGATGTAAACCAGATATGGTGACGTTCTGATACTGCTTCCAGAAGTCCTTTTTAGATGTTTCCCTCTCCGACAATGAGTGTGAGGTGATATTCTCCCTATGGTTCCCTCTCCAACGGTGTGTGAGGTAGTAATCCCTTTTCAGATGTTTCTCTCTCCGACGATGAGTGTGAGGTGATATTCTCCCTATGGTTCCCTCTCCAACGGTGTGTGAGGTGGTAAGCCCTTTTCAGATGTTCCCTCTCTGACGATGAGTGCGAGGTGATCATTCCTTTCAGACTGTAATTGCCTATGGTTCTCTGCCCAATACTGCGAAGATAATAATTCCCATCAAGATTTTTCTCAACGAGCGTTGTTGAGATTAAAGTCACCCAAGGTCCTCTTATCGTTCGTGCTGAGACAGTAACCATTCCGGGTTCATTCATCAGCGTTTGAAGCTCCAGACCCAGCTCCTGTAACCAGTCAGGACATATCTATACCAAGCATCTAAAACCAACGCCTGCGACGTGTCAGGTACTCACTCTCTCTTTTGCAGGTATGCGGGTTCTCGCTAAGGAATCTCCCCCGCAATCAACATTCAGATGGCATCTATAAGCCCATCACCCTAGCCAGCAATCTCCAAATGGCATCTATAAGCCCATTCCCCCCATTATCACTGCTACTATGTGAGCGCAAATTTCTGGGCACTCTAGTGTCCAATCATCTTCTACCCTCGGATTACGAAAGGCACGTCAGCCAATCTGCATCCTCAGGTCTAAGAAGATTGAACAGGGGCAACTGTTGTACCCCAAAATTTGCCCTCCCATATTCTTCAAGATTTGTCAAATCAAAGCCACAAAATTCCCCAAGGGTTATGCAGCTCAACTGTCTCCTATACAGTCAAAACTAGGGTTTGAGTCCTGATCAAGAAAATGAAGTTTTCAAGGACCCAATCAAGTCTCATATGCCTACCAATGTGGTCAAGCATCCTCATATCAAGTTTCAAGGCATTCAGCTCAAGATTGCACAGTCAAAACCCTAGATTGCACTACAGTCAACTGTAGGGGCAAAATGGTCATTTGACAGTCAAAAGTTCAAATTTTTGGTCAATATATCATTTTGAAGCCACAAACATCATTTGATCAATGCTTGATCATGATTCTTAAAATTTGGCTCAGAAATCATCAAAGATGCAAAAGTTACTATATTTGGACAGCTGAAAAAGTCAACTGAAATTGACCAGGGCATAACTTTCACATGGATTATCAGAAAAATTCCATCCAAAGCTCATTTTGAAGAGAAAGACATTTCCTACAATTCATCTTCATATTCCAAGTCCAAGAAATGCTCTCACAAAAAGTTATCAATTTCAACATTATAGGTCATTTTCAAAAGTCAACAAAAAGGGACTTTAAGTCAAAGGCCATAACTTGAGATTGGTAAATCAAAATGACATGGGACCAAAGGCATTGGTTAAAGGACTCAAAGACCTTTCCAAAATGTCCAAGAACATGTGAAAAGCTTAAAAATTGACCAAGGTAGGCCTTGTGGAAGTTGGGAAAGTTTTGGGAATTTTGAAAAGTCAACATTGATGCAAATGATCCAAAAATGCAAATGGGCCCATTTTTCTTCCAAGTTTCTTCATGCCAAGCCTATGCACGACCACTAGGCCCAAAGGGAAGTATTTTCTCATTTTTTAATTATTTATTTGAATTTATATTAATATTAATTCAATTAAATTATTTAAATATGTGAAAAATATAAACTTGACCTAAAAAAATCTTTTTATGCATGATTTGGATTCTATAATTCGTGCACATGCTAATAGGGAAAGATTTGGTGCTAATTGATCAGAATTGAACCAAAAACCATGAGAAAAGATTCAAAAAGATATGAAGAAATCCAATATTCAAAAGCCATGATTATGATGGATTTTATTCAATTTTCTTGACCTAATCATCTCACTACATAACCCTGATCATAAAGCTAATTGCCTTGGACTCTCAGCCGCGCTCAGAAGCAACATACAAACTTGAAAAATTGCTTAGAAACTCAAATTCTGAAATCAACCTTAGAGGTCGATTCAAGCCTTGATTTCCATCCCAAAAGCTCCCTTGACTAATTCTGAACGTGTACCAATCACAAACAACAAGCCAAAACGCCTGGAACCGGTATCACGAACTCAAACAGTTTCCAGAAAAATGCATGATCATGTTCTATGTTTAAGGCATTTTCATTGTTTTTTATTGATGCATTCATACTAATAAGCACATTCTGAAGCTAACCAACGTATTCAATTTTGTTTTTGTGCCATATATGCGAATCTACCATGTTTGGATATTAGGGTTTGCAGGTTTTAAAATTGGGGTTTTTGCAATCAAGAAAAATCAAAGCTTCAGACTATGGCTATGGAATTCAGTGCATTGAGACGGACCTAAACCAACATTCGCGAACAATTTATATGCACTATAGCGTTATTCGCTATTTCTTCTAAGGCTGCCTAAACCCATGCATAAAAAACCGTGGCCATTGTTTTGTGGTTTCAGAAAATTGAAGAAGATGACCTCGTGTCCAATGGTCATTGGTGCTTTTGAAATTCGCGCGTTTTTAACCCACTAACATTATGTTTTATTTATTATATTCATATGCTATTATATGTTAAATTAGAAGCGTTTGGTTCAGTGGTGCAGGTGTCACTTTGCAAAGTCCAAGACCTGGGTTCGAACCCCAGGTCTGTATCATTCTCAACAATATTTTTCCAAAGACGTTCCCATGCAATACTGGAATGAAGACGCACCATATACCCCGGACCAAGCCTTGACACGTCCCCCTGGAGATCAAACTAAAGGCTTAGATTTGAGGAACACGCTACACCTGGTCAGATGCATCACACATGATCCAAACAAAGTCAACAAATTCAAAGCTTAATGGGCCAGAATGCTAGGCCTGTACCTCACAAATTGGGGCCACCCCCCCTTGGTTTGCCTTCTCTTTCTTTCTATTTTTATTTTTTTTATTTTTATTCTTGTTTTAATTATTATTTTTATTACTGTTATTTAATTAATTATTTTTTAACAAAATATAAAAACATTACAAAAAAATCAAAAAAAGGGATAAAAACATAAAAAATATTTATTGTATTTATTTTCTTGTAAATAATTAATATGTAAATTATTTAGTTCAATTAGGTTTTTAACTTTAATTCCTTTTAATAAAATCCAAAAAATATAGAATTAGGTTAATTGATAATTTTTATACCTTTCAAATTTTCCTTTTTTTTATCACAATATTATTATTTATTTATTTTTTATAATCAAATTTGTACATAAATAAATTAGGGTTTAAATTAGGTTAAATTTCAATATCTTTCATAATAAACTTAAAAAAACATTAGAATTAGGGTTTGACGCTTCCTTTTTTAATTTTAATTAATTTCTCCTTTTAAATCTAAAAAACACAAAAAATACCAAAAACATTTGATTTTTTATTTTAATTCTCATTAACTTTAAATATTTTGCGAAAGGGTCCAACGCCCATTGTTTTTAATTATTTAATTTGCACATTTATTTTATGTCGTTTATTATAATTATGTACATGTCCCAAAGCATTGTAATTTAAATTTCTCGCACTTTTATTCGCTTTATTTATTTTTTCGCTAAATCGGGTCCGGTTTAATTTTTGGCGATGTGGACCCGCGCCATTGTAATAGCTTTAGATTTACTTTCCCGCAAATATCTTAACTGTTAACAAAAGCATGAAAGAATGTATGGACTTAAAATAAAATCAAGCGTAGATCACAACAAACATGACAAGACAAATATCATTGAAAACGACACACGAATCGCACACACCACCCCTAGGGTACGCCTCACTGTTGCCTTTCGAAAGGTGATCGTCGAGTAGAGGATGTCTTAGTAAGTCCTCATGATCTGGGAACCTGGCATGAGGGTAGCTTCTAAGGTGTCTTCCTATTGCTCTGGTGATCACCACGTCCCGAACCTCGAATTGACCCGAACACCTCCAACGGTGGTGCTACCTACCTCTCAATGGTGGGATGGCACTACTTTTAAAGGACATTTACATAGACGAATTCCTTAGGGTAGGTAGGTTCTCAAGGATACTTGCTCTAACTTCAAAAACAAACAAAAATCTTTTCACCAACACATTTTCAAAAGCTTTCAAAGCAAATTTGTCAAACACTCTGACGTACGAGTCGAACTGAAATTTTTCAAAGAAACTTTTTAAAACCCACATTGAAAAGCAAACAAACCATTTTTGAAAACACAAGTGAGCAAGTATCTAAGAGCCCATGGATAACCATGGATAGAAAGGGTGCTAACACCTTCCCTTTCTATAACCTACCTCCCGAACCGAGAGCAATCTCTTTAAGGAATTTTTCTGTGCTTTTGTCCTTTCCATTTGGAGAAAATAAAAGACGGTGGCGACTCTTGCTTCCGCGACATTTCGCGAACCAGCGTTAAACAGTCAGTTCCAGATCCACCGATCACAGAGACAAAGGAAAATCGAAGGGCATGACTCCACTGACTCCAACCCCCAGTCGAAGGAGACAAAGGAAAATCGAAGGGAATGACTCCACTGACTCCAGACCCCAAATCGAAGGAAACCAAAGAACACATAATCGAAGGGTGTTCCTGCCTGAATCGAAAGACCTTTTTTTTCTTGCCTTTATTTTATTTTTGCCTTTATAATTTCATGCTATTCAATATGGTTGTAATAGTGTAGGTTTTTATCTTGTTGCATTTTATTATTTTTGTATGCTTGCTAGTAAAATAGGAAATGTATGGCAAGATAAAATCAACAAGTAGACAACCCCTAATCAAAGACTAAATGCATGCGAGTCAAACACACTATTCATACATGCACCCCTAGGGTAATTCCACTTGTTGCCTTATAAAAAAATTGGCATGTTATGCATGTGGGATGTCTTAGCAAAAACAATCAAAATACAATATCATAGTCCCTCGATGACGGTACAAATGTTGCCTTACAAGTGATCTTAGTCCCTACAAGAAAATGCTAAGATATCTCACAACATTGCTATCATGACTATACGATGACCCACGTCCGTCTCTTCACATCCAACGATGGGGCTTCTTACCAAATCAATGGTAAGATAGCAACATCTAAAGGAGGAGGAAAAACACATCTAGACCTTTTGAGTAGTTAGATTACTTTTAGTTACTTGCTCAATTTCAAAATAAACATCCTTGCTATTTTCAAAAACAATCACATACACTTTCAAAACACTTTCCAAACATGAAATATTTTCAAAAGCTCAACCTTTGTATACGTTCTTATGAACGAGAACTATTACAAAGTTTTCCTAAATGATGGCACCTTTTCAAAATACTTTCAAAAACCACACAAAGTACATTTTTCAAACAAAAGCAAGTGATCTAGCAAGTAACTAAGAGCCCATGGAAAACCATGGATGAAAAGGGTGCTAATACCTTCCCTTTTCATAATCTAGCCCCCGAACTCAATAAAATATCTCAAAGGTCTTTCCTGTGCTTTTTCACCTTTCCTTTTAGATAAAAGAAAAGTCGGTGGCGACTCTTGCTAACTGCAACATTTGCGATAAAACACAAAAACCTCAAGTCAGTTCTCCCACCGTATCACACATATGTACATTGTTAGCATAAATCTGACACTTGTGACAGGTTCGTGAATGTTGATGACAATCTGCTTCCATGGTAGACCAGTAGTATCTTGCCCGTATGATCTTTTTAGCTATCATGTTCCCACTAGAATGGGTGCCAAAGGTACCTTCGTGTAAATCAGCCATGATCTTATCTACCTCACTCTTGTTTATGCACCAAAGCAAAGTAAAGTCATGATTGTGCTTATAGAGAACCCCATTACTGAGGAAGAACTTAGCAGAGAATCTTCTCAGGAATTTATTGTCATTGACTGAAGCTCCCTCCGGATATTCTTGGGCCTCGAGATATCTCTTAATTTCATGGAACCAAGGTTTGTCCACTACTTCTTCAGTATCAATCTCGTGATAGTAAGCTAGTACGTCCATCCTCTCAATAGTGATCTAAGGAGCCTCATTATCCCACCTGACTTTGAACATGGATGACATAGTGGCTAGCGCGTCCGCTAGTTGATTTTCCTCTCGTGGAAAATACTCAAAGGTAATTTCCTCAAAATGTGGGATTAATGTTAACACATGTTCTTTGCAAGGGATGAGATTAGGATGCTTTGTGTCCCATTCTCCTTTGATCTGACTGATGACTAAGGATGAATCTCCAAATACACTTAAGGACTTGATTCCCAAATCTATGGCAGCTTTGAGACCCATAATACATGCTTCATATTCCGCCATATTATTAGTACAGTTGAAGCACAGTCTAGCGGTGAAGGCAGTATGGCAGCCTTCGGGGGATATGATCACAGCGCCTATGTTGTTGCTGAGTGTGTTGGAAGCTTCGTCAAAAACCATGGTCCATCGGGATCCTTGTTCAGGTCCGTCATATGGTCTGAGTTCTTCACAATTATTTACCACCATGATGTCTTCGTTTGGGAATTCGAAATTCATGGATTGATAGTCATCCACGGCCTGATGAGCCAGGTGATCGGCTAGCACACTTCCCTTTATTTCTTTCTAGGTAGTGTATTGAATGTCGTATTCAGTCAGGACCATCTGCCATCTTGCTATCCTCCCAAAGAGGGTGGGCTTATCGAATATGTACTTAATTGGATCTATCTTGGATATCAATAAGGTAATGTGAGCCAACATATGCTATCTTAGCTGGCGAGCAGCCCACGCCAGAGCGCAACAATTTTTCTTGAGCAGTGAATATCTGGTTTCACAGTCGGTAAACTTTTTGCTCAGGTAGTATATTGCATGCTCTTTTTGGCCAGACTCGTCATGCTGCCCCAGCACACACCCCATTGAATTTCCTAAGACTGTTAGGTACATGATCAGAGGTCTTCCCTCAACTGGAGGCATCAAAATGGTAGGCTCTTGAAGATACTCTTTGATCCTATCGAAGGCAGCCTGGCAGTCGTCATTTCATTCCACCACTTGATCTTTCTTTAATAATTTGAAGATTGGTTCACAAGTAACGGTTAGATGGGAAATGAACCTGGCGATGTAGTTTAGCCGTCCTAAGAATCCCTTGACTTCCTTCTCGGTGCGAGGAGCAAGCATTTCTTGTATTGCTTTTACCTTTGTAAGGTCCACTTCGATACCTTCGTCGCTGACAACAAAGCCTAAGAGTTTGTCGGACCTCACTCCAAAAGTGAATTTATTCGGATTCAGCCTTAGTTTGTATTTCTCCAGTCTTTCAAACAGTTCCTGCAGATGGTCAAGATGCTCCTCTTTAGTTTGAGATCTGGATATCATATCATCCACGTAGACCTCTATCTCGTGATGGATCATGTCATGAAATAAAGCTACCATGGCACGCTGATAGGTTGCCCTGACATTCTTCAACCCAAATGGCATAACTTTGTAACAGAACGTGTCCCACTGTGTGACGAAGGTCGTTTTCTCCATGTCCTCAGATGCCATTTTGATCTGGTTGTACCCGGAGAAACTATCCATGAAGGAAAATACTTTATGTTGTGCGGTGTTGTCAACAAGAATATCGATGTGGGGAAGCGGGAAGTCATCCTTTGGGCTTGCCCTATTCAAGTCTCTGTAATCCACACACATACGTACCTTACCGTCTTTTTTAGGAACTGGAACAATGTTGGTGACCCATTGTGGATAGGAGGTGACAGCTAAGAATCCGGTGTTGAACTGCTTCATGACTTCAGTCTTGATTTTCTTTGACATTTATGGCCGCATGCGACGGACCTTTTATTTTACCGGAGGGAGGTCTTCTTTTGTCGGCAGACGATGGACCACGATATCAGTGTCGAGTCCTGGCATGTCTTTATATGACCAGGAAAAGACCTCAACATAGTCATGTAGTAACTGAGTTAAGCGCTTCTTGACACTATGCTCTAGGTTAGCACCTACCTTGACTTCTTTCTTGTCCTCTTCAGTACCTAAGTCAATTGTTTCAACCGGCTCTTCATGGGGTTGTATGGTCCTTTCTTCCTGTTGCAATAACCTGGCTAGTTCCCCTGGTACCTCATAATCTTCCTCACCTTCGTCTTCGGCTTGGTAGATCATATTTTCAAAGTCACAATAGGCCATAGCAGAATCGTTATCCATGGGATCCTGAGTGGATGTGGATCTGCATTTTGATAGTGAGTGTGTGTAAGAGCATAGCTATCTTTGATAAAAATAAAAAGTAAAAAAGAAAGAAAAACAAAGAGTATAAAATTTTGCATGCAAAAACGTCCATGATTTATTGATGACATATGAAGATGAAGTAACAACCCTCACAAATGGACCATTGTGCCTCGGATAAGACACGAGGTTTTAAAGTCTAAATTGTTTAAATATTACAAGTCCGAAAAATTCAAAATACAATTACTCTTGAATAAAAGTAATGGGGACAAATTCTTTGGCCTCCCAATTGTTGAGTCCTTCGCTGATGGTTGGAAAAATCCACTCGTCCATGTCACAGCTGCCATCATTGTCTTCCACTGCAT
Organism: Vicia faba; assembly: GCA_948472305.1. Lineage (NCBI taxonomy): Eukaryota > Viridiplantae > Streptophyta > Magnoliopsida > Fabales > Fabaceae > Vicia > Vicia faba. The sequence goes on along the minus strand of CATIWC010000918.1, from coordinate 53,006 downwards.
TGACTCCCTAATTACTGATACGTAAAGGTGGTCCTCCAGCACGAGTTCGTCGAACAACTCTCTGGGCCTTCGAAGTAAAACCCAAACCAAATTTGTTGGATTTTTAGGGAATATCCAGAAGTTGAACCTAAATGGTGCATCCACCTTCCTCAACTACTGCTCTAGCATCCTTCAGAGAGGCCATTTTCAATGGAGGTCTGGTAACTTTTGGAGTCTTGGTAGTAGTCTTGGTTGCCGCAACTGTTTATGGGACCTCCTCAAAATTCTGACATGGGGTCTCAATGAACTCACCATCCATTTCCATGTACTTGAAAGAGTTCAGGTGGCTAACCATGTATTCCTCCTCCCCATGGACAGTGATGATCTTTCCCTTGATCGGGTACTTCAACATCTGATGTAGGGTAGAAGTGACGACACCAGCTCCATGGATCCAAGGTCGTCCCAATAGACAGGAATAGGAATGGCGGATATCCATCACATAGAAAGTTGACTCAAAAGTCTGAGTTCCAACTTTTTTAGGGATGTCTACTTCTCCGTGCATTATTCTCTTAGAACCATCAAAGGCCCTCACCACAATGTTGCTAGGCTTTAAAGTGAGTCCCTCGAAATCTAACCGGTCAAGAGCATTCTTCGGCAAGACATTCAGCGATGAACCCGTATCCACCAGAACGTGGGCTAACATAGTGCCCCTGCACTCAATGGAAACATGCAAGGAATCATCGTGTTTCCTTCCTTTGGGAGTTAAATTAGCGTTAGAAAAGCCCAATCTGTTATCAGCAGTTAGACTGGCCACACAATTCTCAAATTGATCAATGGAGGTCTCTTGGGGCACGTGGGCGGTCTTTAGAAACTTTACCAAGGCTTTGGCATGGGCCTCAGAACACAAAAGTAAGACCAACATTGATATTTTCGAGGGGGTCTGCCTCAACTGTTCCACGATGTTGTAGTCACTTTTATTGATTATTTTTAGTATCTCTTCCATCTCTTTGCTAGAAGCTTCAAGAATGACCTCTGGATATGTCTTCTTCTGGACAAGCTCAAATAATACCTCTTTGCCCCTTGTCTCGGCAGCAGGGATAACAGTAGGATTGTCAACGGGAGTATCACTGGGAATTCTGGTAGGAGCGGTAGTGGGAATAATTACAGGAGTAGCAATGGCCTTTGGAGAGATCTTAGATGAGAAGACTCTTCCACTTCTTGTTATCTTACTGGTCCCAATGATATTGACGACGTCAAGATCAGTGTCTTTTGCAACTTTGTCTTTGTTAGCCAATAGATCTTGCTTGATGCCATGATAATAGATGTCAGCCCCATAGTTCCAGGGAACAGCTTTATCCGAAGAATATGGGATTGGCCCCGGCATGGTGATGATTAGGGGAGCAGACTTTGGAACAGATGCAATCCTGACGGGTCTTTTGGTGGAGACCCTGGGAAGATTGTCGTAAATGGTGATTATTGAGACATCTTCACAGGAATTTCTGGTAAGGGGAACTTTTTCAAACAAGATTTATTTGTTAGCCATCAGGCACTGGACACCCATCTTCAGTAATAAACAGCCATTTGGTAGAGACATACATAATTGATAACTTTCATCACAACCTGGAAACAGACTGGCTTGCAATAGATTCCTTTTAATAGTAAAAAGGGGAGTAGTTAAATCATCCACAGAGGAAACAAAATAGTCATCATCAACAGCGTTGACACCTTGACCATGTTTGGGCATTGGATCCATTATTAAATTAGGTGTTTCTGGGGGGTCAAACTCAATCTCTTTCGCCTCGATAAGGTCTTGTACCTTATTCTTCAAGGCCCAACAATCGTTTGTATCATGCCCCGGGCTTTTAGAATGATAGGCACATCGAGCATTTGGGTTGTAGCGAGGAGAAGAAGTATTGGGGTTCTTGGGAGCTTCCTTTAGAATCACTAGATTGGACTTCAAAAGATGTGGAAAAACTTGGGACAAGGTCATGTTTATCCGGGTGAATCGTCTCATAGGCACCTCTGGCTTGCGTTGATAGTCTCTATGTTGATTTGGTACAGGATTAGAAATCATAACAGCCCCTACCGTCGGGCGACGTTCAATTTTGTTTTGATTCCTATGGTCATATGCAACACTGACCTCCTTCTTTCTGGTAAAGGGTTTCTTCATCGTGCTCGAGGATACATTTCTTTTAATTTTTCTGCTCTTTATACCGGGTTCTACCCGTTCACCAGTCATGATTAGTTCAGTAAATCCATCCGAAGAACTTCCGATCAAATGGTTGAAGAATGGACCAGATAACATGCCTAAGAACATATCCACCAATTCTTTGTCATATAGAGGGGGTTGGACTCATCCCGCGAGATCCCTCCATTTTTTAGCATAGATTTTGAAACCTTCACCAGCACCCATAGACATGCCTTACAATTGTGTTCGAGTTAGATCTAAGTCAACATTATACTGGTATTGCTTGTAAAAAGCGGCGGCTAAATCTTCCCAATTACGAATATTGGTTCCTTCCAATTGATAGAACCAATCCAACTGCGTCCCTGACAAGATTTCTTGGAAGAAATGTACCCATAGGTTCCTATCAGCAGTATGGGGTTGAATTTTCCTGACGTATGACCTTAAATGCAGCTTTGGACAAGAGACACTGTCATACTTAGCAAAAGTGGGGACCTTGAATTTATGTGGGAAAACAACCCCTGAGACAAGTCATAGATCTTCAAAATCCAACCCGGGTACCCTCTGGATCTCCATAGCATTGAGGTGATCCTCCAACTGCTTGTATTTATCATCAGCTGGGGGATATTGTTCTTCAGAGTAGTCCACTTCTTCCTCTTCTTCAGACTTTGGGTGGTCATTTCCTTCCTTGTTTTTTCCTTCTTGATTATCTCCTTCAGTCGACGAGGTTGCGAAATCTAGAGTTCGCTTGGTTGGTCCTTTGAACCTTCTTCCTAGATTCAAAACACCGACTGGTTTCTTCGCTTTCTTCTTCTTCTCTTTGATCAACAAAGTCTTCAAGTCCTCTTGTCCTTTAGCTAGGGCCAAGAACATTTGTTGGAATTGAGCGTTCTGCACTTGAAGATCTTTTACTGTCTGTTCAATATCCATCTCACTGAAATAAACAGTAGAAAGATAAGGAGACCTGTTGTAAGAAACCTATTTGTGTTATGATGAATTAAAATGCATATGCAAATGATTCCAAGGAAATTAGAGATTTAAATTTGTTTTAGACAAAAAAGGAACACACGTTGCATTAATAAATCTGAGTTTGAGCACATCATGCCTCTTTGGTCTCACAATGAAAGAAATAAAATACAAAAACTCCTAAGACAAAAATGTTGAACGCATCCTCTTTGGTGCGATGTAGGCGTTCAAACTCCGCTCTTCATGAAGCTGCTTGGTGAGTTCCAGAACTTTCTTCTCGCTGGCGTAGAATTGGGCTTCGAAAGCACCTCGTTCTTCCTTTAGCTTAATCCAATCCTTTTATAAGTATTCAAGAGAGGTAGGCATGTTAGGATGAAGGACAATATACGATCCATCTCCTTCAACCACATGCTCCATGATAACAGGGAGGATGGAGGGGAAAGGCATTGCGAGACTCTGAGCACGAGGCCATACCCACCTAAGGTAAGGCTCAAGGGGAATGGAATTTTTGTGTGCCAATGTCCTACTATCCACCTTGTTTATAATCCTCCAAGCTCGTATAAACCTCTGACGGTAGCCTTGATTATCGCTCTCGTAGTCGAACACCACACCTTGGATGAGCGCGTCATGTGGACCATCTCTATGTGCGTATCCAAATTGTCGCAGATCTAAACAAGGGTTATAAGTGATACCTCCCCTAACACCAAGCAGAGGGACATTAGGTAATTCCCCATAACGGTCGATGATAGTAATGTCCTCCGAGGATCGAGAACACTAGTGGATATCTGAATGTCTGAGTGACATCAGCCTATTGGACCATCTTGAGCCTTGCTCGTTCTTCACAATGGATCGGGGGAGATAAGAAACAAACCATCTAGCCAACAGAGGAGTACAACACGTAAGGGTTCCACTTCTCTTCATGGTGTGAGAGTGGAGAGAATGCAAGATATCTCCCCACAAAGTAGGTACTGGATTGTGAGATAAAAAGATTTTGATAGCATTCACATCTATAAGTTGGTCAGGATTTGGAAATAGTACCATCCCATAGATGAGAAGATCCAAAATTTCTTCGAAAGCTTGTAAATCCAGAGTGTTCCAACAGTCTTGAGCTTTTTCCAATAGGAACTTGGCTAGGAACCCTTTGACACATCTTCTTGTTTCCCAATTAGCCGTGACGTTGGATTGTTGCAAGTGTAAAGCTCGGGCAATCTCTTCAGGGCTTGGATCTCTTTCTATACCTTTAAAAGGTAATTGATCGAGAATAGGAATTCCCAAGAGTTGAGAGAATTCTTCCATAGTTGGTACAAGCTGGTAATCATGGAAGGTAAAGCAATGGTGTAAAGGATGAAAGAACTGGAAAATCACCTTCATCATATCTTCATCAAATCTTGAGATAACCAAGTTGAGAAGTCGTCCATGTCTTTTGGTGAACAGATAATTCTCAAGGACCCTTGATGCTAACTCTTTGAGCTGAAAAGGTACTCGTACGAGGTTGACTTGGATTGTGTTCCTGCGAGTGGGAGTCATATCCTACAAAACAGAACAAAGATGAATCTCAAAATCCTTGAAATGGTTAGTCTAAAATGTTATGGTATGATGTCATGATGTTATGTACAAGCATATGCACAAGTTAAATCAAACAAGTCCTTAGGTTTAGGCTTGTATGAGGTTTATAGGTAAGTACCCTCTTGAAACTTAGTTGGTTCAACCTGTCCTAGAAAGTAAACGGGTTCTAGGGAATCTCAAAATCACTGATCTTTCTTCATTTGGCATTGTTTCAGCGCGAGCCTCTTTATTGGCGACCGAAATATCCCGAAAGTCTGATCTCAATAAGTGTAGTATCGAGTATCAACCAACTTCGGACTGCACCAAAGTCGGCTACCTCACTACTTCCTAATGGCTAAGTTGTTCAAGTAAGGTTCTAAAGTTAGTTAGTGCTTCGTGACACTACACAGCAGCCTCGTATTCTACTTGACTACTCAAGGGCTACCGGTACCAACAAATGTCTCACACTAACGTATCTATTCCTTAGACCATGTCGGTATACCCCGCACAGTTTCCACAACTTATTGCTACTTACCTAAAAAGTTGCCCCAGATCCGGGTAGAGGATTAAAACAAGCCCAAACAAGGAACCATAATGTAAAGCAAACAAATCAAACAAAGGAAAGCAAGTAAAGGTGATCTAGCCCTAAGGTAACCCAACTTTTAAGAAGATTCCTCAGCAGAGTCTCCAGTTCTGTAACGTGGTGGTAGAACTGACTTGGGTGTTTTGTATTTGATTGCAATTGTTGCGGATAGCAAGAGTCGCCACCGACTTTTCTTTTATCCAATAAGGAAAGGTTGAAAAGAACAGGAAAGACCTTATAGATTTTTTTCTTGAGTTCGGGGGGTAGGTTATGAAAAGGGAAGGTGTTAGAACCCTTTTCATCTGTAGTTATCTATGGGCTCTTAGTTGCTTGCTAGATCACTTGCTTTTTGTTTGAAAATATGCTTGTGGTGTGGTTTTTTGAAAGTATTTTGAAAATGTCTTTGTAATGATTCTCGTTTCTATAAGAACGCGTACAAAGTGTTGTTTTGAAAATGTTTCAAAATGAAAGTGTTGGTGTATAAACTATTTTTGTTGTGATCAAGCGAGCAACTAGGAGTATCTTACCTACTCAAAAGGTCTTAAACGTTCTTTTCCTTCTCCTTTAGATGTGGGTATCTTACCATTGATTTGGTAAGATGCCTCAACATTGGATGTGAAGGTACAGGCGTGGGACGTTTGTATAGTCATAGAAGGCAACCTATGGGATGTTTTAGCAATGTAGTTTAAGGACATGATCGTTTACCGAAGGTAACATTGAGGGTCGTCGAGGGACTACGATCTTTTATTAAGGGTCTTTGCTAAAATGCCCATATTCGAGGGACATGACTATTTTTCTAAGGCAACACGTGGAATTACCCTAAGGGTGCATGTGTGAATAGTGTATTTGATTTGCATGCATTTTGTCTTTTGAATTTTTGGTTATCTACTAGTTGTTTTTATCTTACCATACATCCTAGTTAGTAATATTTATATAAAAATAATAAGATGTAAAAAGATAAAATCCTACACTATTACAACCATATTGAATAGCATGGAAATAAAAAGGCAAAAGTAAAATAAAGGCAAAAAAATGGATCTTTCAATTCAGGTAGAAAGGCCCTTCGATTCTGCATTCTCTGGCCTCTTTCGATTTGGGTTCTGAAGTCAGCGGAGTCATGCCCTTCGATTTTCCTTTATGTCTCCTTTGACTGAGGGTTGGAATCAGGATAGTTACGCCTTTCGTCTGGGCCTGGAAGTCATCATAGTTCTGCATTTCGTTTGAGGCTTAGAGATAGCAAGGTTCTGGCCTTCGTTTGAGGCCTGGAGACAGCAAGGTTCTAGCTTTCGTTTGAGGCCTAGAGACAACAACACTAATGCTTTGCCATAGGCTCCTTGCTAACTCTTTGTAAGCATATTGGGCCCTCAGATTGTGATTCGAAAGGCTTGTGCAGCTAGCCAATCGAAGGGTATAACAAACCTGTCTTAAAGTCTAAAAATGCAATATCCAAACATAACTACAGTCCAGGGGTTAGCATGATAACTAATGGGTCTCAAAGTCCAAAGCATAACTAAACTAAGTTTAGGTTTTCAACATATAGGCAGTCAGAATCAAAAGCTAAAACATGGTCTAGAAATGTCTACATTTTTCTTTATTGGCATATGCACATGCTATTAAAATAGAATAGACTCAAGTTTGAAAGAAAACTTACCTCTTGAAGTCCTTAAATCGAAGGGAGATGTAAGTGCTTTCTTTGATGGAAAATGGGAGTTCGTTGGGACCTTCCTGAGGCTAGTCAAGTTGCTACTTTGTGAAAGCAGTGACTGGGTCGAAAGAGGTTGTGTGAGTGGACTCGAAGGATTTTTTATAACAACTGATGGGGTAAATCAAAGGGCTACTGTATGGTAGCTGAGGGAGTGGGTCGAAGGGTAGTTTGATGGTCACTTGGGGGGGTGAATCGAAGGTTTTTTCTTAGTGTATAGAAATGTTTGAAAAATAATGTTTGAGAGTGTTTGAGGATTTTTGAGAATTTTCACAAGTGTTTTCTTGCAATCCTTCAGGCGCCCTTAACATGTGTGGTGATGCCTCCTATTTATAGATGGCTTGGGCTGATGCTTTGGGAGAGAAAACAAAAGGTTCAAACAAAAAGGGTATTCTGTATTTGTAGCTTTCGAGGGGCAGTGTTTTATTGCCATTTTGGTGCAAGGAATAAGGCAGCATTGCATAACTGCTGTGCAGCAGTTTTGGAGTTTTATGGCCAGTGTATCAGGAATGACCCTGGCAGTGCATGGGACTTGCTCAACAAGTACCTTTGGTATCTCAAACTTTTTTCTTGACCCCCTAGCCTTTCCTTTCGACCAGACTCTTCAACAACCATCTCTTTTTTCAAATTGAAGTATCATTCGAATGGCTTATGTGGATGTCCTTTGAAGGGGCCAAATTAGTTCCTTTCGACCAGGCCCTTCATGGTTTCCTTCGAATGGTCCAAATGCATGCTTTTGGGATGGGTCAGTAAAATATGTCATTCGATTGGGAACATCCAGACATTCCTGGAAAGCCCTTCGAATGCACCACCATGGTGCTTCCTTCGCTCGAGGCAATGGCATAGTGCAGAGTTTGTGTGTTTGAATCAGGCCATTTCCACAGGAGATCCTGCCCACTCAAATTTTCCTGCAAAGGGGCCATATGGATAAACGAAATAGGGTATGCAGGAGGTTCCTGCCTTGTGACCTTATGCAAATATGTTCAAACGAAAGCTTGTAAAAGGGGAGCCACATGCCCAAACGAAAGGCATGACTAAAGACTTGTGCTGAAGGAATCACACCTCCAAACGAAGGATGCATGCAAGGGATGAAAGGCTCAATCAAAGCTTGCAATACTAGGAAAGCCATTGCCCCAAACAAAGGAGGCCTGCCGGGGGAAAAACATGTGATCAAAAGAGGGCATAAGGGAAGCTTTGGCCTCCTGAATCGAAGGACATCATCAGGAGGCTTTTTTCCTTGTGAATTGAAGTTGTTTGATGGGAAGTGTTTCCATGTCGAAGCTTGTAACAAATTGCTTCAAAGGGGATTTTGGCCTTGTGCCTGTTATTATGGTAGGAAATTATGCCTTGTATGTCTTGGCTAACACGCAGGGAAGATGTTTTGTGGCCAAAAGAAGGATTTATACAAATAATCAAGCGAAGTCTAGCGCTAAAACAAAATGATCTTAGCCAAACGAGTCAAATGCCTCAATCGAAGCATGAAATGAACTTTCCCCAAAGGAATCCAGCATCCAAACGAAAGATGCAACCAAGACCAAAGTTTCCAATCGAAGGATTCCAAAATCGAAAGGAACTTGTTTTTCCTTTAATTTTGTCAAAAATAGCATTCTCATTTGTTTTGTCCTTTTTTAGCAATTTCTTCCTTACTCTTAATGCTGAAAAATCCAAATATATTTGTGTAAGCTTGGATTTTGGGAGTCCTTTGTGAGAATTGTCTTGAGGAATGAGAGGGAAAATTTTGGGGTACAACACACTGTTTCCCTTGATTTTTAGGTACGATGTCTCAACCAATTGAGGAAAATATAATGCCCGACATCTATAAGGGTGAAGCTGCAGTTGCGGTCGACAACCTGGCTTGGGTTGTGCCCGAACCTGAAAATAAGAGATCCTGTTTTATGAAGTACGCTTCCGACGCGTTAAATGTCCCCTAGGACAAGGCAGGTGGTGCTCCTGCCTCCTAGGTACTCCAAATCCCTCACAGAAACAGAAGAATCTGCTCTTTTTTCCCGGGAAAATGCTTTCCCATCTATGAATTTTCTTTTAAAGAAGCAAGGATACATTTTCCCTTCACCGATTTCTAGGTGGGGGGTTTTCAGTGGCTACAACTGGCTCCCTCTCAGTTTCATTTGAACGCGCTCGTGTTCAGTTGGTATTTGAGCTCGTCTGTCAGTACCTTAAGATAGGTGCCACTCTGACTCTTTTCTTTCGCATCTTCCATCTCCAACAGTAGACTATTAACGAGCGACATGCATGGGTGTCGTTCAAGCAGTTCGGGAAACTCTTTCGACCGTATCTGGAATTCGTATGAAACTTCAAAGATAGGTACTTCATTGTGAAGCCTCTTACTGATGCGGCTGTGGATTCTCTGTACATTCTCTTAGAGGAGGTCGAGGGTGGTCGTACATTGACTATATTAACAGCAAAGTTTCCTCTTGACTGGCAACGAAAACATTTTGAGCAGAAGCCCGAACGTTACATGGTAAAGCCCGAGGAGTTGGATGCCTAGGATAGGCTTGCTAACAACAAGCTAACAGCTTATGTCAAGAGCTTCTCTCTAGCGAAGTGCATGGATGTAGACAATAAATTCATTTATTATGATAATGGGGAGCATCTCTTTGTTCCACGACTGATAAATACAAAAGTGCTCCTTGAATGCTCTTATGACGAGGAGGCTTTGAGACTTCTAGGTAGGGGACGTGCCCGTAGTTTTATGTTTGTATTTTTGTCTTGTAGACTAATAATTTTCCTTTTTTATTGAAGATCGGATAGCGACTCTCTCCGAATGTTTGCTCAAGTTGAGGCCCAAGAATCCAAAAAACTTGGTGCCCAAAAGTCAGTTTGCCCAACTTCAGGAATTAGCCAAAACGTATGCCTGCCCTAGAGATTCATCCTCTCCTCAAGGGGTCTAGGTTTCCTCTCCTGAACAACTGCGAAGAGGAAGCGCATGGAAGACCCCGAACTTGTGGTGGCTGTCGATGGGGACAAAGGTTCCAGGGAGACTTTCATTTTACCCTCCATGTTATCTCAATTGAGGTATCTTTAGTAGGAAGAATTCCTTAGGTCTCCATGAAGAGGAGAGGGAATCCATTATGTTTGCGGATAAAGAAGTCTGGCAAAAAATATGTCAGAGGATGTGGCCTTCGTGATGAGGGTCCTCAAAACCGCTTTGACACTGAATGATGAGGCGACGGGCTCAAAGGTCGCTCTGGATAAAGTGTATACCTGAATTGATAAGCTGAAGGGGATCAATGAGAAGCTGAAGGTTGATATTCTCAATCATGAGACGAAGTTCGAGGCCTAGGTCAAGCTGCTTAAGGATTTGATTGAGATTACACCAGCCTTAATATTGCAAGTAGGGCCTTGTACTCGGCCTGGTTATTTGTGTTGTACCCCAATTTTTGCCCCTAAGATCCCTTCACCATACCATATTGATTAAATCACAACAAGATCACATTAGGGCTTTTGGTTTTCCTCTCTATCTTTAGCTTTGTTCTTTGAGGAATCACCAAGCACCTTGACTTATTTTTCTTTTGTGATCATGCGTGTTTTGTTTTGACTTTCCTTTTAATTAATAAAATGCAATGTGGCTTAGCAAGTTGATCCATGGGTTCATGAGTTTATTTCCATGCCCTAGTCAATAAAGCTTGAGAAATTCAAACCTCACCATTGAAGTTGTTTTGGAAGAAATGGCATGGCAAGGTTTATTTTGGTTCACCACATTTCAAAGTTATCAAGATTGATTCAAAAGTACAAGGGGTTGATTGAAGAAGTTGTCATGGTTGGACATGGCCTTGTTCCCATTGGTCACAAGTGCATATTTCTCTCAATTCTCAAGATGTGGAAGTGGTTTTTGTTGCTATGAGTTCTCATTATCATCCTCAACAACTTCTATCTACAAAGCAAAAGTGTTGGTACAAGAAGGTTGTTTAAAATTATTAAAGTTCCTCAAAGTATTTTCTTGATTTAGGAGTTAGGTTTTTGAACTTCAAAGAAGTATATCTTGCTCATCTTTTGGTATTTTTTTGGTGATTCCAAAAACATACTTCTCTTCAAAGGGTTATTAACAAATCACTTCAAAAGTTTCAAGGAGTTTTCATGTGGAAGAAACTTGATGATGAAGAAAGATTACAAGTCCTCCAGATGAACCCCCAACTTCCCATGTGTGACTTCAAATGATCATAACTTGGTCAATTTTTATCACCTTGAGCCCACTATTTTTCCACAATGATCCTGAGGATGTGAACTTTATTCTTTCTTTTATGTGCAAAGTGAGAAAATGGATGGAGGATTCCTTAAGGATGCAAAATATTATAGGTCATTTCATGATTTTTTTCCAACTTCAACAATTCATAACTCTCTCAATTTTTGGAGATTTTGAATGGTTCAAGTTTCAAAATGTCATTCAAGAGATCTATTTCGTGCCATCTTTTTTGGTCAATAGCAAATTCCAATAGAAAGACCATGTTTGGATGCAAAACATTATAGGTTACTTTTGAAGAAAAACTTGAAATATTTCTAAGTATGGAAAGTCAACCTCTTTTTCCCAACTTTGACTCATTGCAACTTTCAGCTCAAACATCCATTTGATTCCATTATTTTTCCATTGCAAAGCTTGTAATATCATCTTTCTAAAGCATCAAGAACCATACCTTAAGACCCCTTGAGCTGAGAATGCCATTGTTTCAAAAGTGGTAACTTGGAATTGAAGTTTCATCGCAAGTCAAAATTTGAATTTCATCTCACAACTTCTAACCCTCAAATTAGCACGCGTTTTGGGTCTAAACATGATTAGCCAACTTTCCTAAGTAGATTAGTGCATTAAAACGCGTGTTTTGGATGGGTTTTGACAAAAGAGAAGTCACACTTTCTTCATGATACAGACCCACACGAATTCCCTCCAAATTGCATCATTCACCCTTCCTTTTTATCCCATTTGCTTCTCCTATAAATACATGAGCTATCTCATTCGTTTTCTCAAGCTTGAACAGCCAAAATCACCCTTCCAAACTCGCTCCATAACTCACTTTTCTGCAACTTCGAAATCATTGTTCAAGGCTTTTTCAATCCATTTTTTCTATCAATTCACTTTCCTTGATCTTCCCTAAGCTAACAGAAGAAGAATTGAGCCTTGAAACCTTCTAAATTGATCTGACCAAGTCCATTTACAAAGCTCTGCAACTGAACTTCAATAGGTAGATTTCTCCATCAATTCTTCCAAACTTTGGTATTATTGTGAAGCTCTCATTGTCCTGGTTCTAGTCGCAACTCTTTCTTTTAACTGGAAACACGTTTTGGTCATGAATTTTCAAATTCCTTTTCAAAACTTTCCTTCCAAATTGCTTGAGCTACAGTTTATATAAATTTTCCGCGAAGGTGTGGTTGTCTTCGTCTTGATGAGACGAAGCGAATGGTACCGGTCTCGTGCTCTAATTTTACAGTTTGAGCAAGCTCAATTTGAGACTGGCTGGAGATTGAAGATGACCAACGTGTCATCCTTCAACCAATGAAACATCGCCATTTGGAATTTTTGAATATCTGATTTAATTAATGATCATGTGTGTTATTCACTAATGACCATGATATGTACAACGCGTCTGATCCATTGGATCAACTTATTAACGCGTTTTAACTCTCATCCATTGGTCCATATTTTTTTGACTTTATTTTATTTTCTGATTTTTATATTTAAATTGTTTTAAAATTCAAAAAATCGTAGAAAATTCATTTTAAGTCCAAAAAATCTATAAAAAAATTATGAAAAATATTTTTGATTTTTCTCTTTCTGGTTTTTATTTTTATACAATTTTATTGTGTTTTGATATTTTTTATAAATTTTCACTTTATTTGAATTGTTTTAAATATTTAAAAATACTTCTATGCATTTTTAAATTCTAAAAAAAAATATGGAATGATCCAATGATATTGTGACAAATATTGGTGACCTCATTTAATTTTTATTTCTGAATTTTTTATTTTTTATCATTTTTAGTTTATTTTACTCATTTCTTTTAATTTTAAAAATAGTTTCTGACTTTAAAAAATTACCAAAAAATTTATAAAAAGATTTGAGTTTATTTTTTATTTTTCTATGGTCTTACTTAATATTTCTTGATTAATTTGAACATGGTTGATATTTTTCTCTCTTATTTCTATTTTAAAACATTTTAAAACCCTTTTTAATGCATATATTAAATGTAATATTATTTTGTATTATTTTCTGGCTGATCTTGGGTTGAATTTTTTATCATTAACTTTATTAACATCATTGGATCCATGGTGTTGAGTCTAACTCCATATAAATGGATGAATGGTTTTAATAATAGTTTGATTAAATTTTAATTCAAAAATGGTTTGTATATTCTTTCCCACCCTTCTTCATCTTATCCCTTTCTTATTGCACTAAGTGTTATTGGAGCATGATCTCTATATCATGTCTCAAAATAAATGGTGCATAGATTGCTATTGACCGGCCTCAAAATATGTGCGACTTCTACATAAGTCCACTTACGATTGCTTAACATAGCGCTAAATTTTGTCCTGATTCGAGAAAATGATCATTCGTGGCCCAAACTTATGATTGCAAGCCCAAGATGTTAATTTGAACCCTTTGATCCAATAACCTTGATATTCATTGTGTAGTTGCTTTGGTTCTATCAATCTTCGGATGGATCTTCGTTAATTTTGGTCAACGCGGATCACTTAAACATCATTGATCATGATATGTTACATTGAGGATTCTTAAATGGATGATATACTTGACATAAAGCAAATGCAATTCATTGTGTAGAGGCTTTGGTTCTACCAATCCCCTAATGAGTTCCAAAGGCAAGTTTCAAGATGGTCATCCAACTAACCACTAATTACTAATAATTGACTTTGTTTTTTGTTTTTTTTTAATGCTCTTTTATTTTATGCACCATTTACTTTAGCATTTACATTTCATGCTATTTTTCATCTTTGCTCACTTGAGCATTTACTTTCTTATCATTTTTATTTTGCTCACTTGAACTTTTCTTTTTTTAAGACACTTAATAATCAATATGAACCATAAAAAACTTTAATGATACTTGGACTATTTGGTTACTATCCTTGGCATTATGGAGTATTGGACTTCTTGGACTTAGGATTAGAAACTTTCGCCTATGTTGGAGACCTTGTGACCTTAATTGATATTTTGTCTAGAGTTCTTGAGGTTTACCTCAAGACATTGGGTTGTTTGTTTGTTTTGTGTGCAGGTTATTGTGATTACATACTTTGTTTGTAATCTAGAATTCACTCGTATACAGCCGTTACTCTGTCCAATTTTTGTGAAGACTTAATACACTTGAAGTTTGATTCCCTCAAGAGGTCTAGTATATTTGCTTGCTTGGTTTCAATCCAAAGAATGAGAATTCTATCTTGACTCATAATGTCAAGTATTGGCTTCTTGTTGGTTAGATAGTTCTTATCCCTAGCTTTTACCTCATGCTTTAGGATAGTCTCTTCTTCTCCTTCCATCTTCTTTAATTTCAAAAATCTGCTCTCTCCTTTTGAAAACTCTTCTTGTTTTTAAACTTGAACTACTTTCATAATAAACTTGGACTTAGGTCCATGCATTTTTAAAACATTTTCATAAACAAACTTCAATCAACTTAATAATACCTTGACATTTTTTGTGAGAAGACTAAAAATCAATCAATCTCATTTCAAACCATTTTTCCACTTTGGCTTTTTTTTACTTTAAAAACTTTTCTCAAAAGATTGGACTCTTGTTAATCCTTGTAGTGATGCAAACAACTATACTTCTATAATATGTAGTGAAGTGAGATATTTTCCACTTGGGTGTTGAGTGAGGCCTTGTTGATTTTAAAATCCAAGCCATATCCTCCACTTTGAGATGATGCAAATCCTCCTTTCTCATGATTGTGGGTAGTAAGTATGTTTTCCACACGGACAATGACGATGATGTCTTATCTCATAAAATTAACCAACACACTTGTGTTTTAAAATTTTTTAAAGGTGAACTGCGTGTACCCTGATCCCCTATTGCACGAAAGGTGGTACGTAGGCACGAAAGGTTCACAACCACAGTAGATTCAAAAATCATAAAAATATATTTATTTTCTCACCTCCACCATCTATTTTACATACAATATTTTATAGCTAAAATATACAAATTTTACAAAGAGGGTTCCTGCGGAGTACCCTAGATGTTTAGGGTGCTAATACCTTTCCTTTGCATAACAACCCCCTTACATTGAATCTTTCCCCCTCTTTTTGGGTTACTCGCTCTTTTCCCATTCTTATGGAAACAATAAAGCGCGGTGGCGATTTTTATTTTGATCTGTATAGGTCTAGTCAATCTAATGGCTTAGTCTTAAATATTTCTACCGCTACAATTTGATGTGGGAAACGATATGGCGATCTAATGTTCGATCATAACGCTTTCTTCGTTTTCGAGGAGGATTCCTGCTCCACTTCCCGTCGAGCTAGAAGCTCCGCCCCCGAAGATGGTCCACTTGTGTTTCCCACCTGCAGGGGGTGCGTGGGTGGTCATCTCCGCAACGAATTTTGGTAAATTCTTGGGCTTTAAGGGATTTTCTACTTTCATACTGAACGCCGAGCTCCGAAAGCTCTAGGGACCATTTCATCATTCAACCGGCCATGTCTGGTCGACCTAGGAGTTGTCTCACGGGTTGGTCTATTCGCACAAAGATTGTGTGGGCCAAGAAGTAATATCGGAGTCTCCTTGTCGTGTTGATGAGGGTCAAGGCTACCTTTTCAATTTGTTGATCTGACCTCAGGGCCTTGAAATTATTTGCTAGTAAAGTACACTGGTTTTTGTCTGTCTGGTGTCTCGCGGACGAGGGCCACACTTACGGCCTCGGTGGAGACGGCCAGATAAAGGAACAAAGTTTCCTTGCTCTCTGGCCGTGATAAGACGAGTGGTTGTGAAAGGGCTCGTTTGAGGTGGAGGAGGGCTTGCTCGCACTCCTCGGTCCACTCGAACACCGCCTCTTTATGCAAGAGTTTGAAGAATGGGAGTGCGTGTTGTGCGGACTTCGCCACGAAGCGGGAGAGCGAGGTGAGCATGTCTTTCAAGACTTGTATGCATTTTTTCGAACTTGGCGTGGGGAGCTCGGAGAATTCTCGACATTTTTCAGGGTTGGCTTTAATTCCTCGTTCAGTCGGATAGAAACTGAGAAATTTGCTTGCCTTAACCCCGAAGGTGCATTTCTCCGGGTTGAACCTCATCTTGTTTCGCCTTGCTTGGGCGAAAACTCTTTTGAGGTGGGAAGCGTTGTCGGTTTCAGGTTGAGATTTTATGGTCATGTCATCCATGTACACCTCGAGCATGTCCCCGACTTCGCTGCAGAAGACTTTGTTCACCATCCGCTGGTACGTTGCGCCCGCGTTTTTTAGGCCGAAGGGAATTACATTGTAGAAGTAATTTCCCGACCCGATCATGAAGGTAGTGCAATGTTTGTCGCTCATCGCCATGGGGATTCGATTATAGCCCAAATACGCGTCCATAAATGATAAAATTTTGTAGTCGGTCGAGTTGTCGACCAGCATGTCAATATTAGGTAAACGAAATGCATATTTGGGACATGCCCGGTTGAGATCAATATAGTCAACACACATACGCCATTTTTCATTATTTTTCTTAACAAGTACAATGTTGGAGAGCCAGGTTGAATATCGAGCCTCAGAAATAAAATTTGCCTCTAGGAGGTCTTTTACAGCTTTTTAGCAGCCTCCGCTTTTTCTAGAGACTGTTACGCCTACGTTGTACTACTGCCTTAGCGGATGGATCCACGGCAAGTTGGTGACAGACGACCTCAGGGTCGAGTCCGGGCATCTCCGCAACGCTCCACACGAACAGGTCAGCATTCTCTCTAGTGGGCTTTGAGCTGCTTCCTCGCCAGGTCGAGGAGTCTAGCGCCAATCTTCACTCCTTTACTTGGGTCTTCGCCGAGGGGGATGAACTCGAAGTCTCTGTCTAGGATAGGTCAGAGAGGATTTTGTTCTTCATTGGGGGCCTCGACTTCATCTTTGGAGAAGTGGGTGTCGAGGTCAACGGAGTTGACCTTTGATGGAGCTTGCTATTCTTCAACTTGAGCAGGTTTGTCAACCGAGGTAGCCACTGTTGTCGAGGAGGTTGCTCTTTTGGCAGGTCGTATCCTAGTGTCGACCATGTTTTGTCCTTTGGAAGCCGCGTTGAAACATCTAGCAGCTGAGATGTCTCCATGGATTGTGGCGATGCGGACCCTCTTAGTGTAGAACTTTATCTTTAAATGTACTGTGGAGGGTATGGTGGTCAGCTCGGCCAGTGTTGGTCTCCCCGGGATGCAATTGTAGAGAGACGGACAGTCAATCATTAGAAAATGCACTTTGACCAGTCGAGATGCGGTTTCTTCCCCGAACGTGACGGATAACTCGACATATTCACATGATTTAGAGGTCGAATCATTGAATCCTTGCAGGATGGACCCCGCATATGGTGACAGGTTGGCATCGTCGAGCTGTAGGATGCAGAATAAGTGGGTGTACATGACGTCGATGTAACTTCCCTCATCAACCAAGATGCGATGTACATCAAAGTCGGCCATCTTCGCCCTCACCGGTAGAGGGATGTTGTAGTTGGGGTCTCCGTCGGGCAGCTCTTCGAGGTAGAAGGTGATTGGCTCAGATTTTCCCTTGAACCTTTCAAGGGTTACAACCTGGACTGGGGCTGCATCTATTAACTCATTGAATTTCCTCTTTGTTGAATTCACTGAGACGTCACTGAACCCTCTTCCAGATATGACCATGGTGGAGGGGAATTTCTCCCATTTGTTGTGGGTGAATAAAGGCTCGTCGTCCTCGAGACCGTCGAGGATGCGGAAGTCCTCGGGCCTTGAGACACAAAAGGCTACCTAGAGGAGACCACACTTATCGTATGGTCGGGCATACTCCTCAATTTCTTTAACCTCGCGGGTTTCCCGGCAAGGGGCGTCGTTCCTCTTGTACTGCCTGAGTCTCCCTGCCTTGATGAGAGTCTCGATGGCATCCTTCAGGTGGACACGGTCTTCGGTTAGGTGACCGTGGCTCTGGTGGTATTGATAATATTTTGTCCTGTCGGACCCTAGCTTAGCAGGGATTGGTCGAGAACGCCTGACCCCGTCATCCTTGAACTCAGCATTGGAGCACTCTGCAAGAATACGCTCACAGGAAGTGATCAACGGGGTGTATTCGATGAATCGCCTGGCTGGTCCTCTGTGCTCGCGAGAGTCGCGAGGTTTCTCCTCCCTTCTCTTATCCCTTGTTCGTCGAGAAGAGCCCGCGTCATTGTTCTGCGGGATGTTAGTTGGTTCGCGGTTCCTCGACTCACAGACGTTGTTGGTGGCCTCTTTTTCCTCGTAGTCCATGTATGCACGGGCTTTTTCAAGAAGTGCGTCAAAAGACATGGGAGGCTCGATGTCGATGGCCTTTCTGAATTCAGTGTCCGGGAGGAGTTCTCTCTCGAGCAAGTACCTCTTCATGTGATCGGCATAGGGGACCTTAATGGCCTCACGGTTGAACCGATCGATGTACCCTCTGAGGGTTTCATCGCTCCTCTGGACGATTGCCTCGAGGGCGGCCTCAATTTTCGAGTGTTGGCGAGATGCCGTGAAACTGCT
The DNA here is from genome assembly GCA_948472305.1 of Vicia faba. Taxonomy (NCBI): domain Eukaryota; kingdom Viridiplantae; phylum Streptophyta; class Magnoliopsida; order Fabales; family Fabaceae; genus Vicia; species Vicia faba. Next base: position 34,404 of record CATIWC010000918.1, on the reverse strand, counting down.
GACGAATTGGTTCTTCAAACTCCTCCACGAGATGATCGACCTGGTGGAGGCTCTTATACCAGTCCAAGACTGTTTTCCTCAATATCGTGGGAAATAGTCTGTATTTGATAGGGCCCCCGACGTTGTGATAGTGGAGCATCGTCTCAAATTGGTCGATGTGATTGACAGGGTCTGCAATACATTCGTACTTCTTGAGATGAGAAGGCTTCCCCATCCCTTTAGGAATAAGGGCCTTCATGATAGGTTGGGAAAGTGGACCGCGGGGGTCGTCCTCGTCGCTTCTTTCTAGAGAGCGAGAGGAGGATCGATTGTAACAGCAGTCTTTATGTCGGTCTTAGGCACGGGGAGGATTCCTCGGCTGAGATTTCTTTTCTTTGTCGCCCATTCCTTTTATGTTCAGGGGATTGTCGTTCTTTGCGCGGTGGGGTGTGATTGCGCTTCTTGAAAGATTTGGGCTGGGTCCTCTCCAATGCAGGACCTCACCTAGTTCGACGGGGAGAAGGGCTTAGAGAGTCGTCTCGCATGTGTCTCCGCGGGGGAGATCGGGAGCGGTCCTCATGTCGTCGGGGAGGAGGAGTTCGAGAATCAGGTCTTCAGTGTTTTATGGGGAACGGCGGATTTGCTCCAATATCATCAAGCGTTCGCCCTACGAGAAGATCATGTAGTTCGTTTGGTTGATCGCCGCGAACAAGGCCTTGGTCGTGGGATCAACATTCTCAAGAACGGGGATCTCTTGATACACAGCAGACTCGTAATTCTGCTGATGTCGGTTGGCATCGTCGTGTGGTTCTGAGCGGGTGGAAGAGGACATCGTCATCTCGTCCCTGAAGTCGTGCTCGACAGCATTATTGTTGCCAGCGTTAGCGTTGTTGTTGTCGGCATTATTGTTGTTGCTAGCATCAACAAAGTGAACATTTTGGTCACCATTGTCAGCTTGGTTGGCCATGATGATCAAAAAGTTGAGAAATAGTTGCTTTGGTCTTAAGTAAATGAAAGACGGAGAAACTGGTTTCCCACAGACGGCGCCACTAATCATACCTGATCAGAAGAGCTCATCAAGGCCCACGAACTTCAAGTTGAATAGCAGTTGAATGTGAAGTGAGAGAGGGAAGTACCTGCAAGACACTCTAATGCTAAAGTGAGGTTCAGAGCGAGAGCGAGTAAAGTGAGTATGGATGAGTGAATGAATATCTAACCCTCTCAAGTGAGAGGATTTTTATAGCCTCAAGCATTGGACCAAGATCTCCAACGTTGAGCCACGATGAGGCTCAATAATGGAGTCTACCAGGATTTACGAATGTATAGAGTCCAACATGTGACCTCCTCCCTGATCAACTATCCCAAGAAAGTTGAGAAATTGAACCCGTTATTCTCGAAAGGCAGAATAATGATGTTATGGAAGCGTGAGTCATGTCCTAGTGAACACGTGAAAAACTACCCTCAATTTGGGCCGCATGTTTTTAAGCCTCGTAAAGATACTAGATTGGGTCTCTCCAACGATAGGGACCCTGTCCAAAAATGTACCCACTCCAAAATAATACGTCTTAAATGTAATTCATTAACATGAGCCTAGGCACATATTATAAAGAACGGAAGCAAGAAGGATTAGGTCTTTTAAGTATCTTATGTCATTAATTACTGTCAAAATCTTCAACTATCATCTAAAAAAGGTCAAGGGTTTTTTTGTCTAATAAGAACGGGATAAAAATCAGCATTGCGCTTTTTTCCCTCCTTTTTCATAGCCTAGCATAAGATATGATTTTGCAGCAAAGGATGAGGGATGCACCAATGCATGCGAGTTTAAACATGTTTTGAGAGCATAAAATTTATTAGTTTACAACATCATACAATGTGATAACTCTACCCAGAGTTCACTATGTACAAAAGATAACCACTGCATCAGGACATTGAGTACTCGATGTCCACCAAGCGAGATAGGATCTCCTCACAACTTGGTCGCTCATGCGGTTCAGCCCAGCACTCTGCACATGAAAATGAGGCAACCAGTTAAACTAGGTGGGATCTGAATTATAATACTACTATATACTTAAGTTACGAATAAGTTGCAGGGACCTGAAATCAGCCTGCCTAGTGGGCCTTCAGGAATCTCCAATCTGGAACCCTCATTAGCAACAGTATAAACCACCTGATCAGAAAATCAAAAGTGGTTAGCATAAATTATCATTTTGTTTCCAATATAAAACCATAACAAAAATATAAATAGTAGCAAATCTATCTAACATACCCTCTCAGGAGGGACGCCTTCCCAAGGCCTACTCAAGTTGCAGAGCTCCCACATTATCACCCCTAGACTAAAGATATCACATTTTTCAGTGAACGGTTCGTTTCGAATCAGTTCAGGAGCCATCCATTCAGGTGTTCCAGCTGAAGAAGAATCTTTCATGGGAGAATCTGTAATTATTCTCGAAAGTCCAAAATCACAGATTTTCACTGTCCAATGCTTATCCACGAGGCAATTCGCACTTTTCACATCACGGTGTATAATCTTCATTCGATGAATATGCATCAAGCCCCTACTCATTACCGAGGAGTTATTTTTGTAAATGTCGACAAATGAAGTACAATCTTATCAATATCAATTATCAAAATTACACAATTCACCAGATTTACAAGTCTTGCAGACCAAACAGTTTGACAAACAGAGATACAATATGACAAATGAGTTATAATCTGGCCCTGGATGATAATTGTCTATGATGAATTATCATCAGTGATGATAAAAAAATTAAACTCAAAATATCTGACGAGTTGTAAATTACATTTCTCTTTGATTTGGGAAAAACCTAAAATTATTATCGTCTTATTTGCTATGGTAGGACCTGTTTCGTATACCATTAGGCTGGATGAACAGAATTTACCACTATATGCATAATTGATATTTTCAGAACCAACAATATCTGACATGAATGTTAATGGACAGCGAAGTTTAAATGACTTGTACCGGAAAACAATGGAGAACTAAGAGAATATTCTGGAGTATGTGAATAACCAGAATACTTACCTGCATATGTCACGAAGCATCTTTAGTCTTCTTCGCCAACTAAGCTTCTTTTTTTGACCACTCACATGAATCAAGTAGAACAAAGATCCCATTTCCATATATTCGGTCACCATTGACAACCGTGGAGGCTTTGTGCATGCACCAAGAAATAAGATGACTGCATGAAGCCATTCAAAAAAAAAAAATGACTGCATGAAATTTTATTCACTTATATATGGTCTCAAAGGAAATATGCTACATGAGACATTCTAATTTTTACATGACATGAGATACTCTTAGGAGGACTGTATATGTACAACAGTATCATATAATTTTAAGAATTCCATAAAATGATGATACAGGAATTTAGGCTGGCTGTCTTGCACATATGTTTCAAACTAGAAAAAACAATGTGCAATAACAATTGGTGTTGGTGAAAAGCCATACAACTATATAAATAAACAAGAGGTTAGACAGTACCATTAGGATGTCTGAGTCGGCTGGAGGAGAATAAAAGACAAAAAGAAGAGACAGGAGTCAGTAAATGTTGGATGTAGCATAAAAATTAATGACAGACACAAATGATCACAAAATACCTGAGAATGGATATCTCATTGCAGAAATCTTCCATGTTTTCAGCAGTTAAATCTTGCTCAAGGAAAACTTTGATTGCAACATCTGTGCCATTCCATATGCCACGGAAAACTTCTCCAAAGAACCCTGGATAAGTATAGAGAGCAATGAAGTTCCATAAATCATATGAACATTTTGGTTCTGCGGCAAAAATAACTTATTACAGTTGCTAACACGGCTTAAATAAAAAAGTTCAGTAGCTAACTTTCCAATTTTAGTTCTTAAATAATTACTGATACTTTAATTCTTATTTCTTTATAAATTTCAAAAACCCAACTTTTTTCTACAGGTTCAATTAGATTTTGTGTTCCTCAATTATTAACTCTTAGTTGGAGTTCTTTACTAATTTAGTAATTGCTTAATTTCTTTCCACCTTCTCACCCATGCATTAATTCCTTGGCTAAAACTACAGTGCATCCTTTCCTTTTCCCTGATTCTTCCTTTAAAGGAGATCCACACTCATAGACAATGCTAAGCCTTGAAAATGTTGAAACCAGAATAGAGGCAGAACAGAAAATGAATCATGCAATTTTATTTTTAATTTTTTTCATGTGAGAGAAGAAGAATTTAGTACTGAAGGTTTTTTCTTGGATTTTCAAAATCATACAATGGAAACCCTGGGAAAAAAATTCAGATCTGACTGGATCTATCAGGGCCTCTCACAATCAAGCACAAATAAGTAGAAATTCAACCTCAGAAATAGTTGGAGTCATGTGAATTAGCCAGAAACAGTGATTCAAAATCATTTTAGCATATCAATCATGCTTAGACCATATGAATGATACTGAGCTGCACTGCAAAAATCATATGATTTAATAACTTTGAGAGGGAAAATCTAAAAAACGTACCGATCCCAACACGAGTTCCAACAGTCAATTCTGAGAAATCAATGTTCCACTCTTCATATGGTAACAGAGGTTTATTGTTCGACATTGATGATTCAAGGATTTTATTCCAAGTTGACTCCAGTTCATCATTCAATTCATATCCCGGTGGCCTGCTTGTCTCGGAAGTTTGATCTCGATAATCATGTGGTGAAGAGGGTAATGACATTGCCTTCTGAGAAGTTACATTGTCACGACGCAGTTGATATAAGGGGGACGTTTCATGATGACCAGCAAGACAAAAATTTGACAGCTGTGATAATGCAGTACAGGAGTCACGTGTGTCAAGCTTCATGTTTTAAAACAGAAACCAATCCGAATATTTTTATACACTAAGTAAAACATGTCAATGCTATAACCACCAACATTGAAACAAGCAAGGCAGTTTTCGATTATTCATAGTAGTCTACATGGATTAAACAACACCATAATGTCTTAGTATGAAATGTTCTAGTGTCAGGTGACTAATTCCAAATCCTTAATGAGTTTGACCTATATTTTCCTTGGTCTCCTTCTTTCTAACTATTGGACTCTCCTGTATCTAACTCTAATCAACCTTACTTAACAGTATTTCTATACAACTTCTCCATACATGCCCAAACAATCTAAGACAAGATTCATTAATAATGAAAAACACACACATAAGTCCATAATCATTATTTATGATTCTATTCCCAATTATTATAATTATATTGTGGTAATCAACAAATTAAATACTTTTTATGCTTTCTTTTTAATAAGAAAAAGATCAGAGTCGTTATGAATTTCAATTGCATATTGCTATCTTCTAGATTGTGTGATGCAACCACGGCTGTGATGCATAAGAGATGCCTAAAGATGCCATAGCTAGATAAAGGCCATTTAAATGATAGCATACTTAATTGTTACCAGAACAATGCATACTAACACATACATTTTTCTGAAGCTCTGCGCTGCTAACTCTATCATTGGGAGAATGCGGCAAGGAACTATCATCCCCTTGTTCCCTTAGATGACGGTTTTGCTTTAGTTTTTCATTCATTGCTCGCACAGCCCTACAGAGATTAGATCCTGAGTTATCACAGTTATAAAACAACTTATAATACATTATATTACATTACAACTTATAAAACAACTTAGATCCCCTTGTTCCCTTACAATACACTACACACTGAATTAAAATAACAGATGGTCATGCACCGTGAAAATAGGAAGTGGGGGATCATCACTTCGCTTGACCAAGGTACTAGCATAATTAACACATTCCTTGTATTGGTAATTGGTAATTTAGCACAAAGCAGGAACCATTTATGATAACCAAGCCTCTGACAATATAACACAAGCAAGGGTTAATTGTTCCAACAATCCTCACCTGAAACTTTTATAAATTGGAATAAAAGAAGTATTTAAGGAAAGAAAAAGAGCACATGGGACATGAATAAGGAATCTTCCTAAAACAAATGGAAATAAAAAAGCAGTTAATTAGTTCCCTTTCATATCAGATTACAGAAACCCTTTGAAAATTACATAGCAGCCAATTTAACACTAAACAGCACCAAGGACAGCAAACTTAGTGCACAGAAATGCAGAAGCATAATTGAGCAACAGCCAACCTTGCAATATCATCACCAATCTCTGGTGTAATACTGATGCTTCTTCGTCGTATCCTACGAGCTTCTGATGAGGATGCACCATCTGACTTATAGCTGGATCTGAAGAAAAATAGAGTGGCCTATTTGAAAATATGAAGAAAATACTCACCTCATACATATATGTATATAAAACAAGATAATAATGTCCATCAGGAAAATATGTCGACACCACCACATTAATAAGGACAAAAGGAAATAATCTCTAAGTTTCTAGTCCACTGCAACACCTTGAGTGATAATAATTTAGCATTGTAGGCTTTGCTAGTTTTAGGTCGAAATTTATAATTAAAAAAAAAATTGAAAGAAAAATGAGGTTTATACAACCAAATATGAACTAGTTACTAGAGATTTATACAACCAAACTTGATAGACAAAAAAAATGAGGTGATAACAAACAACTGGTTTTCCTTCTGCAATAAGAAGTTAAGAACCCAGAAAAGAAAAATAACAAGTGAAAACTAAAAGCTAATGGCCAATCACAAGGTACGAGCAAATATTAAGGAATCATAAAGGCATAAACCTTGATGTAGCCTGGTCATCAGCAAAATCTCTAAATGCAGTCTTGTCACGGCCAAGCTTAGACTGCCCACGAGCTTGAAATAATGGATGTTCGGGACTGCAAATTCAGAAAGAAAGAATAAATGAAGCATAATAGGAGACTGAGCATAAAGTATTAATATTCTAAGGTATTTTAGTAAGTTGGATTCATAGATCACTTTGATACTGATGCCACTGATTCACAAATTAGAAACACAAAATAGGCAAGTCTATTGGTGAGAGGTTGCAACTCTAAATTCCTTTTGAAAACTAAAGATAACCCCTCTCTATCATCTCATACTCTCTAACTAACTTGCTAACTAAGGGCTAACTAAGGGAGGCTGCCAATCACCTATAATCAATATGTGATGAGGGCGTGCATCACTTATTGAGCTACAGAGAAAGCAACTTTCACCAATGGGAACGGTTGATATTTGTAAATATATAGTGTTAAGAATATTTGTATATAGAATAGTTCCACATCGACTATATCATGTAACTAGTTGTAATCTCTCTCTCTATATATATATATTAAAGTCTCCTTAGTGTTTTTCAAAACACACGGTTTATTCAAATGTTTCTTAGTCTCTCGTATTTTAACATGGTATCCAGAGCTTATTGAGAGACAACCCTTCACCGTGCATTATCCGGTTGACCCACTGTCTTCCGGTGAGAAATTTTTGACAAGCCGTGCATAACTCCGGTTTGCCTTCCATACATTGACGTGACTTATTCCGGCGTCAGTTTTCGAATTTCTCCGATCATCACTGGTCTGCCGCCACCGCTATTGTTTTCGGCGACCTTCCGACAAACTAACCCTACTGGCAGAAGCGCCTCCTTCTATCCGGCAGATCCCGACAATTTTTCCACCACCCCACTCGCCACCTTGGAAAACTGTGATCCAGTTCAAACTGATCTTTTTTCACCCGATTTGTGTGATATTTTCTCTTTTCAAATACTCGTGGCTACTCCTCAGAACTTTACGCCAAACTACGATGATTTCCTCAGGTGGTATCAGAATTATCATAACTCAGATTCTCCTGCTTCGGTTGCACACATTGGTAATTCATTTGTTTGTCTCTCTAACTCATCTTCTCTTGGACCTTGTGTCATTGATTCTAGTGCGTCTGATCATGTTACTGGTATTAAAAAAAATTTCTCTTCCCTCTTTACCTCAGGTTTCTTACCTACTATAACTTTTGTTAATGGTTCTCAAACCCGATCTAAAGGGATTGATATTGTTCAAATTCTACCTTCTATCTTTGTTTTTGTTTTCTATGTACCTAATTGTCCATTTAATTTATTTTCAGTCAGTCGTTTAATTCATTCTCTTGATTGTATTGTCACCTTCACTAACAGTAATGTTACCTTGCAGGATCGGAGTTCGAGACAGCGTCGGATGTGAGTCTCAAGGCCTTTATTACCTCTCAGTGTCATCTCAGACATGCTCAACCAAAGATTCTCCACTCACTATCCATGCTCAATTAGGTCATCTCAGTCTTCCCAAATTATAGAAGTTGGTGCCAAGTTTATTGAATGTTTCTAATTTACATTGTGAGTCATGTCAGTTAGGGAAACACTCGTAGTCAATTTTTCAATCGAGTCAATAAACGAAATTCGTCCCCTTTTGCTTTAGTTCACTCCGATGTTTAGGGTCCCTCGCGTATTGTCTCTACTCTTGAGTCTAGGTGTTGGAACATTCCAATTATTGGAATTACAAATTATTGGAATTATAATTTTGTATTTATACGCATGTTCATGTATCTAGGAGTCTAGGAATCTATTGCTTTTAAATTACATACATGTACCTAGGAAATAGTTTCTATCTTATCTTGTAATTACTCTCTTGAGTGTATATAATCAAATCACTTGAGTGCTTTGTAACTCAAGCATTTCACCAAATATTCAATTTTCAACAAGGTATCAAGAGCTCTCGATCTTGAGAGTTGCTTCCGCATAAACCCTAGCCGTCTTCATACGGTAAACCCTAAGTCACCTTCATTGTGACAATTTTTGTTGCCTTCATTGCAGCCTTGTTACCCTTCATTGCAGTTTTTTTCCCGTCCAAAAACACCTTTATTTCATCCTTTTTTGCTGTTGTTTGGCTCGTCTTATTGCTGTTTTTTTTAGCTTGCTACAAATGACTGAAAAAAATTATGTTGATTACACTTTATCATTCACCAAGGTTGAGGTGAATCGTTTAAAGGCTATATTTGACTCTCTCAGTATGCCTTCTGGAAGTTGTTCTCTACCGACGACCGACTTATTGTATGCTCTCAATCCTTTAGTGTTTGCGGTAAAATCTCTAAGAATGCTTGGATTTTGGACTCTGGTGCCACCGACCATATGACATTCAATCCTAGTTTGATTTCCTCTTACACCCCCTCTAAGAATGCTTCGAAGGTGTTGGCTTCCTACTTGCAGACTGAGTCTTCCGTGTCTTCTTCTCATTCTGCCGCACAAATTTTGCTTCAGCACAAGCGTCTTGGTCATCCACCATTCTCTTTAGTTAAGTCTATGTTTCCTTCTTTGTTTTTACATCATTCAATTGAATCTTTTAAATGTGACGTTTATGAGTTAGCAAAACATCATCGTGTCTCTTTTACTCCTAGTTCCAATAAAAGCGCTGAACCTTTTGATCTCATACATTCTGATGTTTGGGGACATGCACCTATTTCTAATATTTTGGGTGCTAAGTTGTGTCATTTATTGATGATTATAGTCGAGCAACTTGGATTTTCTTGATGAAGGATAAGTCAAGTAACGAAAATATTTATTAGTTTTTATAACATGGTACAAACACAATTTGGCAAGGGGATTAAAAGAATCCGCTCTGACAATGGCAAAGAGTATGCCAATCACACCCTTTCAAATTTTACCAGTCAACGGGGAATACTTCAAGAATTTACATGTGTCGACACCCCACGACAAAATGGTGCTGCGGAAAGAAAGAATCGTCATTTACTTGAAGTTACTCGAGCCATCCTCTTCCAAATGGCAGTTCCCAACTCATATTGAGGAGAAGTCGTTCTGAATGATGTCTACTTGATTAATCGGGTTCCATCTCGCATGTTAGGTAATGTCAGTCCTGTTCAATTTATGACTTCACGGTTTCCTTCTGTTCCTATTTTGAAAAGTCTCGAGTCTCGAGTATTTGGTTGTGTTGCCTTTGTCCATATCCATAAACAGCACCGAAGTAAGTTTAACCCCCGCGCAGTCAGATGCATCTTTGTTGGCTATCCCTCATACAAGAGAGGATATAAATGCTATCATCCTCCTAGTCGTAAGTACTTTGTCTCTAAAGATGTCACGTTTCATGAGAATTTGACCTACTTCACTCGTCCTCAGCTTCAAGGGGAGAGCATTCAGAATGTAGAATCTGATTCCGAGTTTTTGGTCCTACCTGAGTTGCACGTGACTCCTCTCTTAAGTCCTATTACCGGTCCTACAATTGAGTCTCCCGAGTCGACTGTTAATCCTATGTCAAGTCCTATTACTGATCCTACTTCTATTTTGGTCCCTCCTTTGTCGTCTGTTTTACAGGAACCATCATCTTCCACACCAACAAAAACTAAGGCTGGTGAGCCAACCTTGGTGTATCACAGAAGAAGTAAGCCCGACCTGCTCCAAACACAACTTCAATTGCCAAAACCGGAGGTAAGTGTTGAAACTCACAGTCCTATTAGTGATTCCCATAGCTCTGACACTTGTGACACTAATACAGATGATTTGCCCATTGCTTTGAGGAAAGGGAAAAGGTCATGTGCCAAATACCCTATATCTCAATTTGTCTCCACTAAAAATCTTTCCTTGCAGCATCAGAGTTTTATTTCTGCAGTTGACTCTGTGCTCATTCTATCATTCGTTCAAAAGGCATAGAAGGATAGAAATTGGGTCCAAGCGATGGATGAGGAAATGAAAGCTCTTGAAAGAAATAGAACTTGGAAGATTGTTGATAGACGGGAAGGCAAGAAACTCGTTGGTTGCAGGTGGATTTATAAAGTCAAACACAAATCAAATGGTACTCTTGATCGTTACAAAGCTAGACTAGTGGCAAAAGGATACACACAGACATATCGCATAGATTATGAGGAAACATTTGCTTCTGTTGCGAAAATAAACACTGTTCGGATCTTATTATCTCTTGCTGCTCACTCCGAATGAGAATTACAACAATTTGATGTCAAAAATGCATTCTTGCACGGAAACTTAGAAGAAGAGGTGCACATGGAGATCCCGTCGGGATTTGTCCCAACATGTGGATCTAACAAGGTGTGTTGATTGAGGAAAGCCCTATATGGGCTAAAACAATCTCCTAGAGCATGGTTTGGAAGATTTATAAAAGCAATGGTGTACTTAGGCTACAAGCAGAGCCAAGGAGATCACGCGCTTTTCTTTAAGCACTTGCATGAAGGAAAACTTACTATCCTTCTTGTTTATGTTGATGATATTATTATTGCAGGAGATGATCTAGCATAGAAACAATTGCTAAAGGAAAAACTATCGGCAGAATTCGAGATGAAGGATCTTGGGAAACTCAATTATTTTTTGGGAATTGAGGTTGCTTACTCAAATCAAGGCATTTTCATATCTCAAAGGAAGTATATACTTGATCTCTTGCAGGAAACTGGAAAACTGGGATGCAAACCTTCTAGTGTTCCCATAGAGCAAAACCATAAGTTGAGTCTCGAAGAAGAAAGTGTCAAAGCTGACAGAGTCCAATATCAGAGGTTGGTAAGAAAGTTGATTTACCTGGCACACACTAGGTCTGACTTGGCTTATGCTGTCAGTGTAGTGAGCTAATTTATGCATGACCCGAGAATGTGGCACTTACAAGTTGTTGATCGCATCTTGCAATACCTCAAGGCTACTCCGGGAAAAGGATTATTGTTCAAAAGAGTTGGAAACTTAACTATAGAAGCCTACACTGATGCTGATTATGCATGATCAATAAGTGATAGAAGATCTACTTCGGGATTTTGCACCCTTTTGTGTGGGAACCTTATCACATGGAAAAGTAAGTGTTGAATAATGAGAGAACAAGAGGAAGCTTGGATTGAATCCGTGTGTTTGAATTACACATCGGAGCTCATTATATATAATAGGAGGCATAAATGCCATAGTAATTACATAATATTCTATAATAATTACATAATATTCTATTTCCTATTTACATGATATCCTAATTACTTACAGAATATTCTATTTACATAATATGGAATATTCTGATATCTAACACTCCCCCTCAAGCTGAAGCATATATGTCATATGCACCAAGCTTGTTACAAATATAATTAATTCGAGGACCTCTCAAAGGCTTAGTGAAAACATCAACTAACTGATCATTTGAATTGACAAAACTAGTGCTGACATCTCTAGATAAAATCTTCTCTCTGATGAAATGACAATCAATCTCAATGTGTTTGGTTCTCTCATGGAACACTGGATTTGATGCAATATGCAGAGCTGCCTGATTGTCACAAATAAGTGTCATCTGTGAAACATCCTCGAATCCCAGGTCGTGAAGCAATTGTTTAAGCCATATAAGCTCACAGGTTGTTGTTGCCATGACTCGATATTCTGCTTCCGCACTTGACCTTGCCATTACACTTTGTTTCTTACTCTTCCAGGAAATTAAGTTACCACCCAAGGAAATACAATAACCTGAGGTGGATCTCCTATCAGAAGGAGAACCTGCCCAATCTGCATCTGAGTATCCTACAACTCGAGTGTGTCCCTTGTCTTCATAGAGTAAGTCTTTTCCTGGAGCTCCTTTAATATATTTCAAGATGCGAATCACAGCTTCCCAATGCCCTTCACAAGGAGAGTTAAGAAATTGACTTACCACACTAACATGAAATGAAATATCTAGGCGAGTAACAGTGAGGTAATTCAGTTTTCCAACTAATCTTCTATATTTTCCAGGATCGGAGAGTGGCTCCCCCTGAGCTGGCATAAGTTTAGCATTGGGATCCATCGGAGTGTCAACTGGCTTGGAATTTAACAGTCCTGTCTCCTCTAAAATATCCATAACATACTTCCTTTGTGAAATCACAATCCCCCGTTTGGATTGGGCAATCTCTATGCCCAAGAAATAACGAAGTCTGCTGAGGTCTTTTGTCTGGAAATGATGACAAAGGTGATGTTTTACCTGTGTGATTCCATGATGATCATTACCTGTAATGACAATGTCGTCCACATACACAATTAAGTAAATACACCCAACAACTGAGTGACGATAAAACACTGAATGATCAGCTTCACATCGCGTCATACCAAACTCTTGAATAACAGTGCTAAATCTCTCAAACCAAGCCCTAGGAGATTGCTTAAGTCCATACAAAGACTTATGAAGACGACAAACTAGTCCAGAAGACTCCCCCTGAGCAACAAACCCAAGAGGTTGCTCCATATAAACTTCCTCACACAAATCACCATGGAGGAATGCGTTCTTGATGTCAAGCTGGTAAAGGGGTCAGTGGCGAATAGCTGCCATAGAGAGAAATAATCGAACTGAGGCCATTTTAGCCACGGGAGAGAAGGTGTCACCATAATCTAGGCCAAACAACTGTGTATAACCTTTGGCCACTAAACGTGCCTTGAGACGATCAACTTGTCCATCAGACCCAACTTTGACTGTGAAAACCCACCTGCAACCTACTACAGATTTTCGAAGAGGAAGAGGAACAAGGTCCCACGTGCCACTTTTCTGAAGAGCGCACATCTCATCAAGCATAGCTTGTTTCCAGCCAGGGTGAGATAAAGCATCACCTACAGTCTTGGGAATAGACACAGAAGACAAAGAGGAAATACAAGCATAATGCAAAGAAGACAAGCGATGATAAGACAAATTAACATAATGAGGAGATGGATTACGAGTGGAACGTATACCTTTGCGAAGTGCAATTGGGAGATCAGTCTCAGGAGGCAGGACCGGAGGGGACGAAGGAGTTGGATCCGGAGGGGAGTCTATGGTGATTTCTGCATTAGTTGATGGTAGTGGAGGTGGCCGTGGTCGACGCCGATAAACCTGCAAAGGAGCTAATGGAGGTGGATTGGCTGGCAAAGGAGACAGAACTACGTTTGGTGGGGTAGTAGTGGGAGATGAAGAAAACATGGGTGATAGGGACTCAGACCCTGTAGACGTCCCAAAGTAAGGGATTGACTCAAAGAATGTGACATCAACAGAGACGAAATATCGACGAAGAGACGAGGAGTAACATTTATATCCCTTTTGGGATCTTGTATAGCCTAAGAACACACACTTATGAGAACGAGCTGAGAGTTTGTCTAGCCCAAGACTAACATTATGGACAAAACATGTAGACCCAAAGACTCTAGGTTGTAATAGGTGAAGAGACTAGTGAGGAAATAGAATAGAGTGAGGGATCTGATTGTTGAGGACAGATGATGGCATCCTATTTATGAGATAACAAGCCGTAAGGACAGCATCACCCCAAAAATGTTGAGGAACATTATTGTGAAGTAAGAGTGTCCTAGTGGTTTCAACTAGGTGTCTATTTTTACGTTCAGCGACTCCGTTTTGTTGTGGTGTGTGAGCACAAGACGTTTGATGAAGCATACCGTTAGTAGCCATGAAAGTTTGAACTTGAGTAGATAAATATTCTCGAGCATTGTCACTGTGCAAAGTACTAATGGATATACCAAACTGATTTTTGATTTCATTATATAATGTTTGAAAAATAGCAAATAACTCCGATCGATTTTCCATTAAAAATAACCAGGTACATCGAGAATAATCATCAATGAAGGTAACAAAATACTTAGACCCTAAAGTGAAAACAATGCGACTAGGACCCCAAACATCCGAATGAACTAGAGCAAACGGAGACTTAGAACGACGATTGACACGACTCGGAAAAGAACTACGAACATGTTTTCCTAATTGACAAGACTCACAAGACAACGTAGATAACTTGGAAAGGTTGGGCACCAACTTTTGTAACTTTGCAAGACTTGGATGTCCTAACTGAGCATGAACCAGGAGGGGAGAATCCACCACGGAACCAACATGTGCAGATGGTTGAAGAAGATAAAGACCATTAGACTCACATCTGGTGCCAATCATCCATCTCGAACTCCGGTCCAGCAAGAAAAAAGAATCTTTGGTGAATGAGATAGTACAATCAAGAGATCGAGTCAAACGACTTAGAGACAATAAGTTAAACGGAGATCCGGGTACATAAAGAACATTAGTAATGGAGAGCGAGGGAAAAAGGTGGATAGTACCAGTACCCTGAGATTGAGTTTGGGAGCCATTTGCTAATGTGACAAAGGGTAATAAACCAGAAGTAGAGAATGAAGAAAAAAGAGATTTATTACCAGTAATGTGATCAGTGGCGCCTGAATCAAGGATCCATGGGCCAAGAGATGTGGAGTGAGAAAGACCAGTAAAAGAATTACCCGTGTGCGCAACAGAGGCAGTGGAACTAGCGGCCTGGCGCTCCTCATACCACTTGATAAAGTCGTTGAAGATAGCAGGTGAGGTGGCAGAATCAGTCGAAGTAGCAGCCTGTGGAGGTGGAACGGTCTGGGCAACGTGGGCAGTCCGAGGAGAGGGGTGTCCATGTAAAGCATAACACCGATCAATAGTGTGGCCAAGCTTATGACAATGATCACACTTAGGACGAGGCTTTCCTGTCTTCTGAAAGTGGCCACGATCACCACCCGAAGCACGATTACCTCCTTGAGAAACCAAAGCAGATGAATCAACTGGTGTGGGTGGGACTCCGCCGTCAGATGATGGTTTTGCTGGGGCACGCAGCAAAGTAGACCATGCAGTATCCAGAGTGAGAATTGTAGGAGACCCCAATATCTGATCGCAAACAGATGAATACTCTGGAGGTAGGCTATATAGAGCTAGAAGCATGAAGAAGGATCGACGTTGTTCAAGTTCCTTAGCAGTGGTAGCAGCTGGGGGCAATAATTCATTGAAATCATGAAGAAGACCTTGAACACGGCCCAAGTATTCAGCCATAGAACCATCCAGGTGACGAGGGGAAATAATATTCTGCAAATTTTGACACACTCCATATAAGCGTTGTGTGTCATTGGTGTAAAGGATTTTAGTCTGTGCCCAAACAGACTCGCAAGTCTCATGAGAACGAAAGATCTGTTTCAAGGATGGACTAATGGTCGACTTAATGAGACTGCAGAGTTGAGCATCAATTTTCTTCCAACGAGCACTATCAGTGGCAGCCACCGAGTCAGCCTTCGTAGTGAGGTGATCTTCATAGGCCTGTCCCCGGAGCCATAACTTGACGTCGAAAGCCCAAGAATCATAGTTAGTACCGTCCAATTTGTCAACGGCAAGAGGAGTAGTGATATAACTTGTGAAAATAGGGGCCTCAGCCCTTGGAGGGGGAACGGCGGCCATGGATTCCAAAAACGGTGAGAGAAGTGACCAAAAAAATGGAAGATTTGAGAAGGAATATCGGAAACCGGAGATGAAGCACGGTTACCGAAAAAAATTGGTGCTGATAGATAGTGGATCTACCTGGAAAACACGGATTAGGGTTGCCTCTTGTTAGGCTCTAGATACCATGTTGAATAATGAGAGAACAAGAAGAAGGTTGGATTGAATCCGTGTGTTTGAATTACACATCGGAGCTCATTATATATAATAGGAGGCATAAATGCCATAGTAATTACATAATATTCTATAATAATTACATAATATTCTATTTCCTATTTACATGATATCCTAATTACTTACAGAATATTTTATTTACATAATATGGAATATTCCGATATCTAACAGTAGGAAACAAAATGTAGTGGCTCGATCAAGCGTTGAGGCAGAATTTCTAGCTTTGGCTCAAGGAATCTGTGAGTTACTTTGGATGAGGATCATTCTAAATGATCTGAAAATACAATGTGAAGGACCTATGAAGTTATTTTGTGACAACAAGTCGGCAATCAGTATTGCTCATAATCCTGTTCAGCAAGACAGGACCAAACATATAGAGATTGACCGCCATTTCCTCAAGGAAAAACTAGATAGTGGTTTAATAGCTACATCCTATATTCCTTCTGGACATCAACTAGCAGATGTGTTGACAAAGGGCTTGCCACCTAATCGTTTCAATCAATTGACTTGCAAGCTGGGAATGATTGATATTTATTCTCCAGCTTGAGGGGGAGTGTTCGAATTATTGGAATTATTCCAATTATTTACAAATTATTGGAACTGTAATTATGTATTTATGAGCATGTTCATGTATCTAGGAGTCTGGGAATCTATGCCTTGTAAATTACATACATGTACCTAGGAAATAGCTTCTATCTTATCTCGTAATTACTCTCTTGAGTGTATATAATCAAATCCCTTAAGTGCTTTGTAACTCAAGCATTTCACCAAATATTCAATTTACAACACTAGGTATTGTCGCCTTTATTAATGATTTTTCACATTGCACGTGATTATTTTTAATGAAAAATATATCTGAATTATTTTCTATTTTTGAATGATTTTTTAAAGAAATAAAAACTCAGTTTGGTGTGTCTATTCGTATCTTAAGAAGTGATAATACTCGTGAATACTTATTCCAACAATTTCAAACTTTTATGTCTAGCAATGGTATTCTCTACCAAACATCTTGCCCTCATACACCTCAACAAAACGGGATAGTCGAGCGCAAAAATCAGCATCTCGTATAAACCACTCAGACTCTACTTCTCCATGGTAATGTTCCACTTCGATTTTGGAGGGATGTTGTGTTAACGGTTACCTTATAAATCGCATGCTCTCATCTGTCCTTAACAATAAAATCCCTCATTCAATCTTTTTTCTCAATTCACCACTTCACCCAATTCCTCCCCGAGTCTTCGGGTCCACATGTTTTGTACATAATCTACCTCCTGGTCTTGATAAACTATCAGCTCGATCACTAAAGTGTGCTCTTCAAAGCAGTGGTACCTGAGAACTGGTTTCTCTACCCGTTGAGAAATCTTTAATAGGTTGTCGCTGGCTTTATACAGTGAAAGTTGATCCAGATGGTAAGATTGATCGATTTAAAGCTCGCTTGGTAGCCAAAGGATACACTCAAATTTTTGGATTGGATTATAGTGGTACCTTCTCGCCTGTAGCCAAGATGGCATCTATTAGACTTCTTCTAGCCATTGCAGCCATTCGACATTGGTCTCTTCATCAACTTGACATAAAAAATGCATTTTTACATGGTGATCTTAAAGAGAAAGTATATATGGAGCAACCACCTGGGTTTGTTGCTCAGGGGGAGTCATCGAATATGGTGCGTAGGCTACACAAGTCTCTTTATGGTCTTAAGCAATCATTGAGAGCTTGGTTCGGCAGATTCAGCATTGTAGTACAACAGTTTGGTATGGTCCGTAGTGAAGCTGACCATTCAGTTTTTTATCGTCACTCAGCCCAAGTATTTATCTTATTGTGTATGTAGATGATATTGTCATAACTGGTAGTGATCAGCAGGGAATACTCCAGTTGAAACAACATCTCTCGAATCAATTTCAGACAAGATCTTGGTAAACTCCGCTATTTCTTGGGTATTAAGGTAGCCTAATCTAAAGATGATTTGGTGATTTCTCAACGGAAATATGCTATGGATATTTTGGAAGAAACAGGTTTGTTGAATGTTAAACCAGCTGATACTCCTATGGATCCAAATGTCAAACTACTACCCAATCAGGGGGAGCCTCTATCTGACTCAGGAAGGTATAGGAGATTGGTTGGAAAGTTGAATTATCTCAGTCACTCGTCCGAACATTTCTTTTGCAGTTAGTGTGGTAAGCCAGTTCTTAAATTCTCCTTGTCAGGAACACACGGATGTTGTTATCCAGATTTAGAGACACATCAAATGTGTTCAAGGAAAATGTCTAGTGTATGAAGATAAAGGACATACTCAGATAGTTGGATACTCTAATGCTGATTGGGCAGGGTCACCCATTGATAGACGATCCACCTTTGGGTATTGTGTACTTGTTGCAGGAAACCTTATATCCTAAAAAAGTAAGAAACAAAACGCAGTTGCAAGATCAAGCGCCGAGGCAGAGTATATGGTCATGACAATGGCAACATGTGAACTCATTTGGTTAAAATAGTTGCTCAAAGAACTTCAAATTAAAGAAGCAAGACCAATGACACTTGTTTGTGTTAATCAAGCTATATTGCACATTGTTTCAAATTCAGTCTTCCATGAGAGGACCAAACATATTGAGATAGATTGTCTCTTTGTTAAAGAAAAGATTGAATCAGGCAACATCGTCACAAGTTTTGTCAACTCTAATGATCAATTGGCAGATGTGTTTACAAAATCCGTGCGAAATCCCAAAACTAATTATATATGTGGCAAGCTTTGCGCATTTAACTTATATGCTCAAGCTTGAGGGAGAGTGTTGATATTTGTAAATATATAAGTTAAGAATATTTGTATATAGAATAGTCTCACATCGACTATATCATGTAAGTAGTTGTAATCTCTTTATATATAATTATTAACATGTGTTTTTATAACTGCTAGATTTATTATTACTATTTTATTTTATTGTTTCAGTTTTTTTTAGCAACTTAGTCAATTAGTGGTTGCTATACTTTAGGAGCAAGCTAGTAGTAGTTGCTATACTTTAGGAGCAAATTAGTTTACTTATTCAATTCCCTAAAACCCTGGTTACGTGGGATAGCTTTCAGTTTTCCTTTCCATTATTTATTGTAACGTACTATTGATCAAATATACGAATTCCTTTCCTTTAACGTTTTCTGCCTCTCTATTTGTTATTTTTCTGCCATTAAACTAACAAATTGGTATCTAGAGCCCTCTTCTTAGAGGGACCTGTGAGTGAACCCCAGTAAAAACCCACCATAACAAACCTTGCTTCAATTCATCAAACAGATGGATTCTGAAACTCCTTACACAAAACTAGCACTGCTTGTGTTTGACGGTGATAATTATCACATCTGGGCAACAAGAATGGAGGCTCACCTAGAAGCAAATGACCTTTGGGAAGCCGTTGAGGAAGACTATGAAATTCTTCCTTTACCGAACAATCCAACTATGGCTCAGATAAAAAATCACAAGGAGAAGAAAGCAAGTAAGTCAAAGGCAAGAGCTACTTTGCTTGTTGCTGTCTCACAAGACATTTTCACCAGAATCATGACGATCAAATCGGCATTTGAGATCTGGAATTTCCTCAAGGAAGAATATGAAGGAGATGAAAGAATCAAGGGAATACAAGCAATGAATCTGGTTAGAGAATTTGAGATGCAGAAAATGAAGGGGTCTGAAACAATCAAGGAGTATGCAAACAGACTTCTTAACATTGCTAACAAGGTGAGGTTGTTAGGTTCTGACCTTTCAGATTCAAGAATAGTGCAGAAAATACTAGTGACTGCTCCTGAAAAATTTGAAGCTTCTATTACTTCATTGGAAAATACTAAGGATCTTTCAAAGATCACATTGGCGGAATTCGTAAGTGTTATGTAGTCCCAAGAGCAGCGAAGGTTGATGAGACAAGATGGTGCAGTCGAAGGTGCTTTACAAGCCAAGCACCATTACGGGGAAACCAATAGAAAGAAGTATGTCAAGAACCAGCCATCAAGCAACGAAAATAGTACAAACAACTAAAACAATGGTAGGGGTAAAAAGAAAAACTACCCACCTTGTCAGCACTGCGGAAAATTGGGTCACCCACCATACAAATGTTGGAAACGACCAGACGCAAAGTGTACTAAATGCAATCAGCTTGGACATGAAGTTATAATTTGTAGGAGCAAATTTTAGCAGCAACATGAAGCCAATGCCCAAGTTGTTGAGCAAGATGAAGAAGATTATATTTTTGCTGCAACATGTTATTCGACAAGGAGCAATTCTGAATGTTGGTTGATTGATAGTGATTGTACGAACCACATGACATATGACAAGACTCTACTCTATTCAAGGATTTGAAGCCCACTAATGTTTCAAAGGTCAAAATAGGGAATGGTGGCTATATTACTGCAAAAAGAAAAGGAACCATTGCAATTTAAACGTGTTCATGTATCAAAATTATATCTAATGTTCTTTATGTACCCGACATTGACCAAAACTTGCTAAGTGTAGGTCGATTGATTAAAAAGGGATTTAAAGTATCCTTTGAAAATCAACATTGTCTTATCTACGACATTGTTGGCCGGGAAGTTCTACGGGATAAAATGAGAGGTAAAAGCTTCTCATTTGATCCAACAGAGGAGGAGCAGGCGGTCTGTTTTGCTCTAGTCAGTCCCACAGAACTCTGGCATAAGAGACTTGGCCATTGCCATCTTGAAAGAATGCTGAACATGCAAAGAAAAGGCATGTCAAGAGGTCTGCCATTACTTTCTGATAATTTACCAAATTGTAATGCTTGTCAATTTGGTAAACAAATAAGAAAATCATTCCCCAAATCAGCTTGGAAAGCTTCTCAAAAGTTACAACTTGTTCGCACTGATGTGGCAGGACCCCAAAGAACACCATCACTACAAGGTAGTCTATATTTCATTCTTTTCATAGATGATTTTACAAGAATGTGCTGGATATTTTTTTTGAAATTTAAGCATGAAGTGGCTGGAGTATTTATGAAGTTCAAGAAAATGGTGGAAACTCAAAGTGGCTGCAAGATTCAATGTTTAAGATCTGACAATGGGACAGAGTATACATCAACAAAATTTAATCAATTTTGTGAAGATGCTGGTATTGAGCATCAACTCACAGACCCTTACACTCCAGAGCAAAATGGGGTTAGTGAAAGGAGAAATAGATCGGTGATGGAGATGGCTAGATGCATGTTGCATGAGAAGGAGTTGCCTAAAACATTTTGGGCAGAGGCGGCTAACACAACAGTTTTTCTCCAAAATCGGCTCCCAACCAAAGTTTTGAAGGATAAAACTCCATTTGAGGCTTGGTATGAGTATAAGCCGTCACTAACCTTTCTTAAGGTGTTTGGTTGTGTTTGTTTTGCACATGTTCCACAGGCTAAGCGTGACAAACTTGACAAGAAGGCAACTTCGGGCATCTTTGTGGGTTACAGTTCTGTTTCAAAGGCCTACAAAGTGTATCATCCTCAAACCGGAAAGATGACAGTTACTAGAGATGTGCACTTTAATGAAGAACAACAACGGAATTGGGAGAACTCACAAAGAACAACTAAACTATTTGGCAACGTTGATGATAAGCATCCGGGACAGCAAACAACAGAGTTATTGCAGGATGAATTAGAAGACGATCCTCCAGTCAGAGGCAAAAGGTTGTTATCTGACATCTATCAAAGATGTAATGTAGCAGTTTGTGAACCTGCTAGCTGCGAGGAAGCACAAAAGGAACAGAAATGGAAAATTGCAATGGAGGAGGAGATGTCCATGATACAGAAAAACAAAACATGGAAGCTGGTTGACAGGCCTGGAAATAGAAATGTCATTGGAGTTAAATGGGTTTTCATAACAAAGCTTAATGCAAATTGCTTAATCAACAAGCACAAGGCCAGACTCGTAGTTAAAGGGTATGCACAAATTTTTGGTGTTGATTATTCTGACACGTTTGTTCCTGTGTCCAGATTAGATACAATTAGATTGGTGTTAGCAGTTGCTGTGCAAAATAGCTGGAAAATATTTCAGTTAGATGTTAAATCAGCTTTTTTAAATGGAGAGCTACATGAAGAAATATATGTAGACCAGCCAGAAGGATTCATGAAGCAAGGTGAAGAAGATAAAGTTTATCTTCTAAAAAAGACTCTCTATGGCCTCAAACAAGCGCCAAGGGCTTGGTACAGCGAGATTAATGATCACTTATTGAGCATAGGTTTTGCAAAAAGCTTATCCGAGTCCACTCTTTATGTGAAACATAAGGGAAATAATTTTCTCATAGTTTCCCTCTATGTGGATGATCTTTTAGTGACAGGAGATGACGCAAGGCTAGTTGACGAGTTCAAGCAAGAGATGATGCAAGCTTTTGAAATGACAGATCTTGGTCTCATGACCTATTTTCTTGGAATTGAGATCAAACAAAGTGAGAATGAAGTGTTAATTTGTCAAAGAAAATATGCAAAGGAAATTTTGAAAAAATTTCAAATGGAGGAATGCAAATCTGTTAGCACACCAATGAATCAAAAGGAGAAGTTGAGCAAGGATGATGGTGCTGAAATTATTGATGAAGGATATTACATAAGCTTGATTGGGTGTCTAATGTATCTCACTGCAACAAGGTCGGACATTCTATTTGCGGTAAGTCTCTTGTCTCGTTTTATGCACTGTCCAAATGAAATTCATTTGCAAGCACCAAAAAGAATATTGAGATTTGTTAAAGGCACTATTGATTATGGAGTCAAATTTGATAAGTGTCAAGAATTCAAGTTGTATGGATTCTCTGATAGTGATTGGGTTGGATCCATTGTTGATATGAAGAGCACTTCAGGATACTATTTCAGTCTAGGCTCGGGAGTATTCTCATGGTGCACAAAGAAGCAAGAGATTGTAGCACAATCCACCGCTGAGGCTGAATTTATAGCAGCAACAGCCGCTGTAAATCAAGCTTTATGGTTGAAGAAGATTTTATGTGACTTATTTTTGCAGCAAAAGAACAAAATAGAAATTTTTGTTGACAACCAGGCTACAATTGCTATTGCAAACAATCCAGTATGTCACGGAAGACTATACATTTCAACATCAAACTCTATTTTTTGAGAGAGATGCAGCAAAGTGGAGAAGTAAATTTAGTTTATTGCAAGTCTGAAGATCAATTGACTGACATGTTTACAAAGCCATTACCTATCAACAAATTTGAATATCTAAGGCAACGGATTAGAGTTTGCAGTTCCAAAAGCAAGGAGGAGTATTAACATGTGTTTTTGTAACCGCTAGATTTATTATTACTATTTTATTTTATTGTTTCAGTTTTTTTAGCAACTTAGTCAATTAGTGGTTGTTATATTTTAGGAGCAAGCTAGTAGTAGTTGCTATACTTTAGGAGCAAATTAGTTTACTTATTCAATTCCCTAAAACCCTGGTTACGTGGGATAGCTTTCAGTTTTCCTTTGCATTATTTATTGTAACGTACTATTGATCAAATATACGACTTCCTTTCCTTTAACGTTTTCTGCCTCTTTATTTGTTATTTTTCTGCCATTAAACTAACAATAATAAAGTCACACAATTTATTTAAGTCTCTCTTAGTCTCTCGTATTTTAACAAAAACAAAAATCATGCTGAAAAGAAAGTACATGCAAGCATATATATGGACGATATACAGCCACATGCACATGTAAGTGCGTACTACATTGGAAGATTCAATACTTCAAACTAGGAAAAATTTGTAGCAGAGTATGGTTTTATTTAATTCACCCATTAGATAATCGGAGATTAAACCGTTAATCAGAAAAGCTGAATTTCGGATAAATTTGAATAGAAAAATTGAAAAGATATATTTAAGACAATATGGTAATTTATCTACAAAGTCCATCTAATTCAAATAATTAGAATGATTCTACTAGTCAGCATATTATACAGACCTCTAATATCATCACGTGCACAAGCTTCAGAAAATAAGGCAAGCAGTGTAAGTAAGAATATCCCTAATAAAATTAGCATCTCTGCTCTAGGAATAAAATCTAAATCAGCATGATTTATTTAAATTAAAAAATATAACTAGTTTCACAGAACTATGATTGTAATAGCATTATTTTTTAAAACTGGTTTGCTCCTTCATGAAATAGGGCCAAGTTAAATAAAATGCTTTGACAAATCAAAATCAAGATAAGTTTTAAAGTGCCATGATCTATAAAGTAACAATAGCAAAGATCATGAGCAATACCAAAAAATTGTTTTGAACCTAAAATGCATACATATATCAATGCAAAAACCGCAAATCAGGAATAACCTTGAACTAGCAGTCCTCTGTTCAGCAATGACCTTTCTTCGACTGCGCCGACCAAATGAAGTTGCAATGTTGGGTTCACTATGAGACAGACTGAGAAAATTGACAAAATCATTTCACACAAAACAGTTATTATTCTACTTCTTGAAGAAATCTAGCAATAGAAACTAAGCGAATCATAATGAAAAACAACACTTTAAGGTGAAAAGGGAAAAAGATAGAGAATAGATTCTTTTACTGAACAAAAATAACACGACAAAAAAACCAAAGCAAGAGATCTAGCAAGGGAAATATTACCTTAATTTCCCTTCAAGATTGGAATTTGATCGTAACATCATGCTTCGCAAGGTAGGACCAGGTACATTTAAAGTATCAAATCTTCTATGAAATTGGAGATTGTCATCTTTTTCAGCACTGTAAGGAAGACCAATAAAATCAATATAAGTCAATTAACAACTCTTTTAATGGACAAAACAGGTGGCTTAAAGTTCATTCGGCCAATGCTTAGTTAGAAGTTGCAATTCAAAATGCAAATGCAAAAAGCTTAATTGTTATTCTAGCAAAATCCAGTTCTGATATCATGTTAAATGGGCTTAAATCTAACTCCTAAAAGCTAACTCAAAGTATGAGAGTGCCCAAACACATTTAAGCACTGCACACAGCTTGGAAATCTTGGTAATGTGGGACACAAATGCAGCCTCATATATAAGTACTAGATTGTTAAATTGGAGAAATTAGAATTAGTGGACGGTAAAATTTTGAGAAACTAAAAAGGTACAAAAATGTAATTAAGCCAAAGCAAAAAAAAAAACGTAACAGTTTCCAAACTCTCAAGATCTTACCTCTCTGAAACCCCATATAAAGGACTGTTTGGTTCTAATGGTGAATCACACGAATCATTTTCTGCTGAATCACTCTCTCCCGCTGCAGAAATGTGTGTCATAAGAATTGATTTGATTGATCGCGGTAACAGTTGGCCAGGAAAGCGCATAAGATCAACCAGCAGTTCCACAGAATTTAACACAACTATCACAGACATATGCTTGTAAGAGTCTACACAATCAGCAGCCCCCTCATTTGGAAAACCCTGATGAAGAGAAACAGGAATCCTTCAAAACTAGATATGATAGTAAAAAACATTGAATATTTATCATTAGTTCTTTTGCTAAATATACCATCCTTAGACTGAAAACATCGCTAAACAAGAGTAAGGCAGGGAGTAATTGCTGTTTATAACAACCAAAATAAACTAGAGCTTACCATCATAAGCCTACTTTCAAGACCTACAGTATCTGCTAATACTTTAAATAAGATAGCTCGAGGACGGCATGAACCATGCTTTATTTGCCCCAGCATCTGGACGCCACGACTTTCAAACATGTGAGAGGATTCTTCGAGTGCAGCTTTTGCTGGACTATCAACATTTGCCCGCTTGTAGAAATCGGAAACCTGTGCAAGAATAAAGATCGAAGTAAATGCTAAGCACCTTTTTAGTTTTTACTAAGTTAAAAAAATAAAATAAATATCAAATAAAGGAAATTACTTCAGATAATTGACATTAATGCCTACCAACAAACTTGTGATTGATAATTAAGGTGGAATAATTTAATTGAAATAAGTTGCTGCTGACTAAAATCAAAAGGTAGAAACTATGAATAACAAGTCTCTTGAAATTGACAATGGGACTATTTTGGAAAATAATTTGACATTTTAAAGTAGTTTTTTGCACAAGGAAAAAATCGTATCGAATGACTGTAACGGAACATAATGATATATGAGAAAATCTTAAAACAATAAACAACAGCTACAAAATAAGATACAATAAAAGTACATACTAATCCAGCTATCTTCTTAATAATTGCAGCTGGATTTGTGCTCAATCCTTTGACCAATGTGACAATTAGTTGCTTCAGCATAGATAACTTTCTATCTTTCTTTGCATCCACAACAATGACATCAGCCTTAAAACCCTCTCCACCCAAAGCTTGAAGATCATCCAGAGTAGGAATACTATCAAAAAGTTTCTTGAGCCTTTTCTCCTGCAAATCATCAGATTAGTTAATGACAATGAAAAATGTTGAGAAAAACATCTTGGTTACACATCAAGAACATGGATAACACATATGAACTCAAGGAATAGCTAGTATGAGCATAATGTTGCACTCTATAACTATATTATAAAGTAAATAGCTAGTATGACCAAGTAACCTCTTGTGATAGTGTATGATACCATAATAACTAACTATTTTGCACAGCCTAAATACAAGTTCTTTTCTTCACCCCAAGTTTGTAACAAGCAAAGTAAACATGTGATTTCACAAGTTCATTGCACAGCCTAAATTACTACTTGAGCTCATTGCTGTATTTTATAAACTTCGAATAAGTCTGAAGTTTCATAAAAAGAGCTGCTTCACTTATGGGTCTTCTTTACCAATTTTTACTAAAAATTTATTATCAAGAAAGAACAATACGTGAAGATAATCAAAGAAAAAATTCTCAAAAATGATATGAGTAAATGAACATTGATATTTCATTTTGTGTTTTCCTCCCGGGAGACAATAATTAGGAGTTCCAACTCAATTAATTATTCTCAAGTCACAACTAATTAATGAAACTTTGTTTTCATGTAAACTCTTTTCTAAATCATACCAAATCAATCAATATCTCCAATTCATAACATGACATGATCAACCAAAATACTCCAAGCTCATGCATTCATACCAAGTGCAATTACATATCCTGACTAGTAAAGTAATATATTATGAATCAATCCTCACCGGAACAACTGAGTAAAAACCATTTGGTATTGGTTCTGATAGCATTCCAGTGTGCCAGAGAATTTGTGATGCCCTCTGAGGTGACGTAAAATCTTGGTTAGAATATCTAGGTGATTCTCTATTATTTAAGGTCTCATCTTGAGTTCCCAAAGAAACAGATCCAAATTTTCCAACGAAATCTGAAGGCCAGTGTGACACATTGGATTGCCTTTGCTCCACCGATCGTGCATCTTCTCGTGTCCCCTCCATGTTCTTATAAATTCAAAATTTAAGACCATTTCTCTACACTTCTGAATCCATTAGAGATGTATCAAAGTAAAAGGTAGTTCTGAAACCACAAATCCTTGAAACACGTACTTAAGCAGCTCCAACTACTTCAAGCTGGAGATCCCATAACCTGCATGAACCAAATACAAGGTATTGTATAAATGATTGCATATAACATGAAACTGAAGCATTTATGGACGATAGTCAATAAAGCTACAGTGCCAAAATAAATGTAGTAAATTTGGTTTAAAATTCCTAGCTACTCATAAACAAAAACCTCTCTCCAGATTAAGCCACTACAAGTAACAACTGACCCTAATGTGTCAGTCACTAGAATTATTCTAGATGCAATAACAAGAGAAAATTTGAGAACAAAGATTATTAACTAAGATGAATATAGTAAAATTCAGGACAACCTTACTCCAAATTGTGAATAAAAATAAGGAAACATTAAAAACCATGCGGAGTAAATCTTTCCACAAGTTTGGCCTTCCCAACGTATCCTTTCCATGGGTATGCTACAATGAAACATGAGATTTTGAACCAGTAATCTACCCTACTCTGAAAAGGACATAGAAACCACAAAGCTAAATGTTGACTACTGGGAAGAAATTATTTCCAATATTGAGCGGTGATAGATTCGTACAGTGATTATAGTAAATAGTGTGATCATTCTTGTAAATGCCAAAAATGTAACATTTACGTCCTTCATGCATAATGCGCTGGATGCAACCTTTCTTTTCTATATATGCCTTATGTACAGTTGTAATGTAACTCCAAAAATCCATGCATTATTATGAGTTTGTCACATTTTTTTATTTCTTGTGGATTATTTTTTAAAAAGGGCGGGATTTTTAAATTTATTAGCTCATACTTACTATAGTTCTTCAAAAAGCCAAAGAAAACTGAAATTCAGTAATCTCTCTCCTCATATTCAACCAAACAGGTTTTGTGAACGGAACTGGTAATTTGAGTGGGTATGATCCACCAAAGCAGTAGTAGGAACCCTTTATCTTAAGATTAAACACTCAGGGATAAACATAGAATACAATCATGATTACCAATCAGATTCATGACTCATTACAACTACTTGTAATGTCCCTTACCACACATCCAAAGCTAACACGAGGCACAAAAGTAAAGTCTCCAAAAGCACATATATTTTCATTAATCTCTTTTATTTAATATATCAAAGATTCTCCCCCATACTCTCTTCTTTCTTATTTAATCTCCGCCCATAAGTTTCTACATTGATCGACTATCCCTACTTATTAGCAAGGTTGTCAATATAGAAATCTTGCATAAAATTGGGAGGGGTAGTAAGATCATAACCAAGATTGGAAGATCATATCCAATTATTTTTATAAGATCATAATCAAGATCAGAAGATCCTATCCAATTATTTTTGTAAGATTGAGATAAGATAGCAAGATCGTAAATATAAGATCGTGAGATCCTACTATGAAAATGATACTATATATTTGAAGTATTTTCACACTTTTATTTTTGGAAGGCAAGTGTCTTTTGGGGGGAAATGAGCCTTTTTCATATTCTATTCTTTAGACATGTATGATTGAGTTTTTATACATTATTAACCATTTACCATAGTAAACATATGTTAGAGATTAGGAACATATTTAGCCCATTACTTGGTTTATAAGCCTAAACCCGTTGTTTAAAATAATTCCTATAACTGAAATGTTTATTCTCTAAAAACCCTAAATAAAAATTTCATCATTTCAAAAGGCATGTCTTCACCGCCGCTGAACCGTAACGGTTGCGCCTCTACATCTTGTCATCCTCATCCTTCATTTCTTTCCTGATTCTCCTTACTTGTTTCATCTCGGCTTGTAAAGGTGGTGGCCACAAAACGGGCGATCACGGTCGAAATTGGCCAGGATCACACCGAATCAATGATTTTTTCACAAATTGGTTAAGATTTGGCAGCTATCTTGCTAAAATACACCAATTTTACGACTAGATCGTTGGGTTGAGCAAGGTCGCCAATTATAAGATTTTAAGATCTAGATCTTGACAACTTGCTTCGTAGAGCAATATAGTTCTCGCTATGTTTACTTGTACTCATGTGTGTCAAAGTATATCTTACAGAGGGAACATAACTGAGAGTCATTAAATAGCCATTATCGTGGTACTATACCAGATGGAACATAACCACGTGTTGTTAAATAGCCGTTATCGCGGCACTATACCAGACGGAACATAACCGCGGCAGCACTATACCAGATGAAACATAACTGAGTGTCGTTAAATAGCCGTTATAGCGGCACTATACGGTAGCAAAATTCAAAAAACTAGTATTCTTTTGCGATACGCTATCTAGTATAAAATATCGTCAAATGGCCACTACAGCCGCACTATAGCATTATTGCATAGGGAAATCTTAAGAATCGACTATATCCGGCGCTATCTGAAATGGACAACACCTAAATGAGTTCTATTGGAGTTATTATAACTAAGAGTTAGATTATTAGTTACAGTCTGTTAGAAACAGAGACAAGTGTAACTAACCATAAATATTAAACACTGTACCCACATTATTATTATTCATGATTTCTCATGAGATTGACAATTCTGTCTCTTGTTTGTGTTACACTTCCCTAAAAAGAGTTAGAATTGTAATACTAAATTCCAATACTAGAGAAAGCTTCAAGTCCACTCTGTTGAGTCCACAGTGAACATTAAATAGTTTTTACAGGATCAGATTTGAAAAGCTATTTAGAGAAGCAAAGGAAAAGTAAAATGCATGAATGAGAATTGAAAGTGGCGGCATAAAAGAGTAAAAAGCAGGAATGCGTTGATAATAAATATACCGTAGAAGAAGAAGATCGAAGCAATTGAAGGCAAGAATGGTGATATTGAAGTGAAAGAGAATTTGAATCTGAATGAATGAGTCGGAGAGAGATGTGATGGTTTTGGGTATAGGGAGGAAGGTATGGAGAAAGCGATGGGGGTTAGAGTGTGAGAGAGAGAGAGAGAGAGAGTAGTTATTAAAACTTAAAAAGAGGTGAAAGATGAGGTGGTAAGTCACGTGGTCAGAGGGATCTCTCCGACAGCCAGCTAGATACAGAGTTACCCTTCTTTTCCTCTCCGCGTCACTCACTTAAATCAAACACTCTTCCCTCTTCTCTCTATCCTTCTTTTTCTCTTCTTTTTTTTTTAACAATCTTACTACACCAACTTATAATTAACAATTATTAGCTAATATTACATCAAATTACTACACCATCTCAACTTTTTCAATCATAATTGTGAGAATTCATCAACAATTATTCCTACTAAATTTAACTTAATCATTATTAAATTAACTAACGATTAGTGTATTTCAACTTTAATAAAATGAATTGAGATTAATTTTATATGAATAATAGATAATATAAAAATCGATCAAAAATAATGTGAAATATGAATTGAGCTGAATATTTTTATTTTTAATTGATTAATATGAAATTAATGTTAACTCGAATATTTTAAAATTCAATCATTAAAATTGAGATTAATATTAATCTTAATTTTATTAATGCAAACTTTTTGTTTATCAGGAGATAAACAAATGAAATTATTTATATTTTTGAAAAATATATGGTCTCGCTTTTTGTTAATTTTAATAATTTTAAAATATAATATGTTTTTCAACATTTTATTATTAATTATAAATTAAGTCTTTTTCCATAAAAAATAAAATTATTTATAATAAATAATTTTAATTATTAATTTAAGATAAATTGTATTTATTAATTTAAATTAAATGATTGGTGATTGAGTTTGATAATTATGTAATTCAATGCAATTGCGGATGAGAAAGTTTTTTTAAAGACTATTATTTATTTGAGTCAAAAAATAAATTTTAAAAATATAACTAATAGATATTATAAAAATAGATTTAGAATGACTTTATGAATATATTTATTGAATTTTTCTATTTTAGTTTGATTATATTATTTTATGTTTTTAAAGAGTTAAAGTATTTGTGAATGATCTCTGATTTAAAGAGAAAAAAAAGTATATTTTAAGATATTTTGCATTAAATATATTTAAATTTATAGATATCAAAGTATTTATTTTTAATAAAAAAAGTTCATTTTATGTATTATATCAATCAAAAATTAAAAATATAAGCATGGTAAAAAAAATTAAAAATATAAAGAAAAATAGGGCCTTCACCTAACTATTGATACAATACTTACATCTCTTAAATGATGATATTTATATATTTATCATTAACTTGTTACTATTGGTTGAAAATTTTAAAATTTTATATTTTCTTTAAAAAAATTGCACGGTCATGAATCTATAGCCGACAGTTTAAACAGCTATTACTTTATTTTTATTTTTGTTGGTGAATTTAATAGTCGTTCTTGTTTGATTTCTTTCTACTATCATACATGGTATCGTGTGATTGAAAATATACGAATTATTTATATCATAAACTTGAAATGTATAATAACAAAACGACATTCGTATATTCAACTAGTATAGTATGAGAATAGTACTTTAATATTATTATTATATATTATAAGTTGTGCGATGCAAGTGGACCCTAGGGGTCAATTGTATCCAATCAGTTCAAACCCTTAGCAACCTTCCCTATGCACGTGGAAAACTAATACTAGAATAAAACCAAGATAGTTATTGCCGTATGAATTTAAATTTTGTTTTATACAGAAAATAATTAATTTGTTTTCGAAATATGGGAGATTAACGCTTAAAATAATTGACAAGTTGTGGAATGCAAAACTAACTTGGTTTTGGGAATATGTTGACAAGAGATTAGATGAATTAAGAGATTAGCGGATGTAGTAGGGTTGACCGATTGATAGCTAGAAAATTGAATAAAATAGTTTGAAAATGTGATTGATTAATCAAATTAGTCATCATAATGAGTTTAAGAAAAGCTTTATTAGTCAAGGGCGCGTGTAAGTTTTGAAGTAAAGAGATTAATTTGAAATTAGCATCTAAACTCTTATAAATAATAATTTGGGTGATTTAGTTTAAGGGTGTTCAAATTCAAACAAATTTAAATCAAAAATCAAAAATTGATTCAAAAATTGAAAACTGCAAAAAATTAAAATTTATTGAATATGTTTGAATGTCATTTTGTGAAAATCAACCGGATTGAATTTCGGATTAAGTTTTCAAAAGTGATCCAAATCAAACTGAACTGTATACATATATTTTTATATTTATTTTTTTTTTATTAATATGATATATTACGTGATTTTATTATTAGAAGATAATAATATAATATTTATTAATTTGGTATAATTTATTTATTTTTATTATTTCAACTATAATCGATCACTTTTGTTTTGTAATATTAACTTTTAATATACTATATGTTATATATTATATCAAAATTATGATTTATTAGTAGTTTTATAATATTAATAAAAATATAATATGTAATTTGAATATTCAAAAACCAATTCAAATTAAATTATATAAAATTAGATTGGATTAGTTTAGATTTTTTTAATATATCATTCAAAATCAAATCGAACTGCAAATAAATTTATATTTGAATTAGATAAATTTTTATATTAAAAATAATTTAAACCAAACCGCAAACACTTTTAACTTAATTAGAGAGATTGATTTAAAGTTAGTGTCGGCCGAAAAGTTTGTTGGATGGTTGATTAATAGTGATCAAGAAGTTTGTTGGATGGTTGATTAATAGTGATCAAGAGGAATTACTATGTACTTATTTTGACTATAGATATTTTAACTTTTTCAAAGAATGTGAAGTAGCTTTTTATAAGCAACCAAACTAAAAATTACATCTATAAAAGAAAGATATATTTACAAAAATAAATTGGTTTGAAAGATTGTGTTTTTATTGTGCAGTTTCAACCTAAGTAAGAATAAGGAATAAGGTACATCAACTCTAATAAACATAAATTAATATTAGATAAAATAAAAAAATTAGAATTACGATAAAATGATAAATCAAATTTAAAATGTACAAAATATCAAGATACAAATGAAATCACAATGTTAGTGATAGAACATTTTCAGTCTTCTTTTTTTATTTTTAGAATTTTAATATATTTTTAAATAATTTAATTTTTCATTGAACAACACAATTAAGTTTTTTAACTCCACTTACATTCAACCTTTGACGGAGCTTAAAAATTTAAGATATCTCATAAAAAAATTTCCTTTGACAAAAATCAAAAAGATATGAGCAGAAATAAAATTAAAATACACAAATATATATATATATATATATATATATATATATATATATATATATATATATATATATATATATATATATATATATATATATACTACAGAAATAGTACACCACAATGGTTGAAAAAGAGAATACTATAACGTCTGACCAACCGTTATAAAGTAAGGGTGGTTGTATGTATGACGTATATTATTATGGTCGTGTGATTGTTGTGGAAGTTGGGTAGCGCTCAACTTATTACAACGGTTGCAAGAATGAATCACTGTGATATAAATTAAAGTCATGGATTTGAAACTCATCATTAGCAATTTATTTTGGAATATAATTAATATTTCACCACAATGTATCAAATAATAATTTGAAAAATTAAGTTTTTTTGAAAAACAACTTAAACCAAATAGTGTTTTCAAAATTGCATTCAAACTGTAATACATCTCTTGCTATTTAACACATAGTATTTAGTTCAATGAACGAATTTCTTCAAAGCAACGGTTCATTCCTAGTTTACTTTACAAATCATCAATATATTGACTATTTCAGAATCATCATCACTACTATCATCATTATTATTTTAATCGGAGATG
>CATIWC010000917.1:0-185000 GCA_948472305.1 Vicia faba | reverse complement strand
ACTTTTCAGTGTACAATCAAAATTGATCAATTGACTGGGAAATTCAACTGTCAATCTTGTGTACTTGGGATCTTTTGAGCTTGATGAATGTGTCAAGACCATTTCATTGAGTCCTTGAGTCCATATGTGAGCTTGATTTGCCATTGGATAGGTCAAACAGTCAAAAATTGCCTTTGTGTAGTCAAAACCCTAAAAATGACCATTTTGTCCTTTTGGTGATCTGATCAAATTTCTTATGGAATTGTGATCCAAACTTGATCAAATGGTCCATATGAGTTAAATATGTAGATGTGGGTCAAATTTCATGAGGTTTGACTGTCAATTGGCCACAGTTGACTTTTTCCCCAATACAGCTGATTTCTAGGTCATCTGTCTAATTGACTGGGCAAAACTTGGACTCAAGACTGGAAACTTGGTGAGGATAAACTTGGGAATCCAATATGAAACATGAAAGTCATCTTAGGCATTTTAGGTCAAAACATCCTTGGGCAAACACAAACCCTAATTTGAGTCCACAATGCAAGGAGAAGTCTTGAGCAGAGGAAACCCTAACTGGATCTTGATCTTCAAGGGTCTTGTGATGAGAAAATGTTGAGGAAATGGGAGGGCAAATTTTGGGGTACAACAGTTGCCCCTGTTCAATCTTCTTTGACCTGAAGAGTTAGATTGGCGAGTTTTCCTTTCGTGACTCGAGGGTAAAAGGAGATTGGACACTAGAGTGCCCGGAAATTTGCACTCGCATGTTGAAGTATCAGCAATGTGATGTCAGGAATGGGCTTACAGATGCCATTTGGAGAGGTGGTGGATAGGGAGATGGGCTTATAGATGCCATCTGGAGATGTGACAGAACCTTGTCGGGAATGGGCTTATAGATTCCATTTGGAAGTGTCGATCGCATAAGAGATTCCTTAGCGAGAACTTGTATATTTGAGAAAGACGGATGTTTTCCTGGCTTGTTACAGGTGTTTGATCTTCAGTCTCCTTATGCAGATATGCCCTGGCTAGATACAGGTATCGAATCTACAATTGGTTGCTCACAAATATGCCCTGGCTGGATACAGGAGTCGAATCTGGAAATAGTTGTTAATAGATGTGCCCTGGCTGGATACAGGAATCGAATCTTCGAACTCTTCAGACGTGCCCTGGCTAGATACAGGAATCGAGTCTGGAAACGTGGTCAACAGATATGCCCTGGCTGGATACAGGAATCGAATCTGGAGATGTTGTAGTTGATAGATGTGCCCTGGCTGGATACAGGAATCGAATCTTCGAACTCTTCAGACGTGCCCTGGCTAGATACAGGAATCGAGTCTGGAAACGTGGTCAACAGATATGCCCTGGCTGGATACAGGAATCGAATCTGGAGATGTTGTAGTTGATAGATGTGCCCTGGCTGGATACAGGAATCGAATCTTCGAACTCTTCAGACGTGCCCTGGCTAGATACAGGAATCGAGTCTGGAAACGTGGTCAACAGATATGCCCTGGCTGGATACAGGAATCGAATCTGGAGATGTTGTAGTTGAAGGTAGTTGTTTTTGGGATTGTCTTTTTCCTGAAAAGGCAAAAACGTAAGTTGTATGCAATGTCATGATGTATGATATGCATGATGTCATGATGTTCAACATGAGATGGTGTTGTATGCACCTTATCATATATGTAAGCAAGATGTATGAAAATGTGAAATGTTTATGAATGTAATTTCGTCTTAGGAAAATAAATCCTTGACGAACGGCCGGGGAGTTGCTCTGTGGAAGAGATACTTGGCCGAAGTTTTGCTGAGAGGCCTGTTGAGGACTTTAATGATGGATTCCGCTGGGGATAATGATGATAAACTCCGCTGGGGATTGTGATGATAAACTCCGCTGGGGATTGAAGGAACTTGCCGAGGGCGATCTTCCGTTATTATCATTATTATTTTAACTGAGGATAACCCAGTTATAAGTCCTTGTGAGGAAATAACTCTAAATAACACTCGGGAGAGACGTCCGTGCACTATAGGGAACAAGCTTCCAGAATCTACTGGGGAGTGAGCTTTAAGACCTGCCGGGGAGTGTTGTGCCTTTTCAGGATTGTCGGGGAGTCAACTCCGCTTGGGGAGAGTATTGTTGAATCTTGTCTTACTCTGCGGGATGTTGAGATGATTTGGTCACATTCTTCAGTCGAATCTACCTTGGTACCTTGGCGGACAAAACAACCAGACTGCATCAGACAACTCCACATTGCCCCTATTTCTGATGTCACCTGTAATTAATCTTTTGTCTCATATGCGAATATTTATGAGTCAACAATTTTAATGTCAAATGCATATATCAAAAATGAACATTGGACGTTCTTCGCAAGACAAAGCAGAAAAAAGGGAAAACAATGGCAATTTGCATGGACAAGTGAATTTGTATTGATTTGAACTTTGCCTGTGAATAGGCGTTTTTGTACAAGAGGCTGACATCCTAGTAAGAGGACGCCGCCAAATAACATAGAGTTCACAATTTGAAAAAAAAGAAACCAAAACAGCTATGTGAACAATCCCACTGGGTTCCAACTCTGCTATCGCCTTTATGTCTTCGGATGTCTCATCGCTTTGCTACCTAGTTGAAGATGAAGCTGATTGGTCGATGCCGAAATCTGAGCCAGATAGTTGATGTCGAATTCCGGATGCGAAGCGATCCAATGAGACATAGTGTTATGCTTTTATCCCTAACTTTTGCCTGGACCGCCCTTTCGGGTTTTCAGTCCACCGGGATACCCATTTTTGCCCAAGTCGCCTTTTCAGGTTTTCGACTTGCCGGGTGTACAGATTTTTATTCATTTCATACCTTATTTTTGCCCGAACCCTTTTGGTTCGTCGGGAAGCCCTTATTTTTGTCTAGGTATGTCAACCTAGCGGGTCTTTTATTTATGCTTAGTATTTTTTCACTATGTCTGCATTGGCGGGGTGAGGAAGGTCGTCACCATCCATGGTGGTTAGGATCATGGCTCCTCCTGAGAACACACGTTTAACCACAAATGGCCCTTCGTATGTAGGGGTCCATTTGCCCCGGGGATCACTTTGAGGAAGGATGATGCGTTTGATTACCAGGTCCCCAACTTGATACTCTTGTGGTCTGACTTTCTTGTTAAATGCCCTGATCATCCGTTTTTGATACGTTTGACCATGACAGATAGCAGTGAGCCTCTTTTCGTCAATCAGATTTAATTGATCAAGTCGAGTCTGGATCCAATCATCTTCATTCAAGTCTGCATCCTTCATTATCTGGAGAGAGGGTATCTGGATTTCAATTGGCAAGACTGCCTCCATGCCATAGACCAAGGAGAAGGGAGTTGCCCCGGTTGACGTCCTTGCTGAGGTGCGGTACCCATGAAGAGCGAACGGTAACATCTCGTGCCAATCTTTATAGGTCATTGTCATCTTCTGCACAATTTTCTTGATATTCTTATTGGCTGCCTCTACAGCCCCATTCATCTTCGGCCGGTAGGGAGAAGAATTGTGGTGCTGTATCTTGAATTGTTCACAGAGTTCAGTGATCATTTTGTTATTGAGATTGGTACCATTGTCCGTAATGATTCTTTCCGGGACTCCGTACCGACAGATCAGATTATGCCGGATGAAACGTTCCACGACGCTCTTGGTTACTGTGGCATAGGAAGCTGCCTCAACCCATTTCGTGAAATAATCGATCGCCACCAAGATGAAGCGATGTCCATTGGATGTCGTCGGTCGGATCTCACCGATCATATCGATGCCCCACATTGCAAAAGGCCAAGGTGTCGTCAGGACATTCAAAGGAACCAGAGGGATATGCACCTTGTCAGCATAGATCTGGAATTTATGACAAGTTCGGGAGTGTTGGTAACAATCGGCTTCCATTGTGGACCAGAAATATCCTGCCCGAAGGATTTTCTTAGCCATGGTGTGTCCACTGGAATGTGTTCCAAATGTGCCTTCATGTAATTCCATCATAATTTTCTCTGCTTCAGCCTTATCCACACAACGTAGCAGAGTTGAATCATGATTCCGTTTGTAGAGAATGCCGTTGCTGAGGAAGAATTTTGCAGCAAACCTCCTCATGAACTTCTTATCATTGACAGATGCACCTTTAGGGTATTCCTGAGCTTCCAAGTACCTCTTCATCTCATGATACCAGGGTTTTTCAGTCACCTTCTCAGCCTCCAGCTCACAGCAGTACGCCGGTTCATCCAACTTCCAGATAATGATTCGGGGAGCCTCATTGTCCCATTTAACTTTGAACATTGAAGACATCGTGGCTAGTGCGTCCGCTAGCTGATTCTCCTCTCTAGGGAAGTGTTCGAAAGTTATTTCTTCAAAGTGGGGGAGCAAGGTCAACACGTACTCCTTGTAAGGAATAAGATTTGGGTGTTTCGTATCCCACTCGCCTTTGATCTGATTGATCACGAGAGCGGAATCTCCGAAGACACTTAGAAATTTGATCCTTAAGTCGATTGCAGCTTGTAAACCCATGATACATGCCTCATATTCTGCCATGTTGTTGGTGCAGCTGAAACATAATCGGGCGGTGAGGGGAGTATGAGTTCCTTTGGGAGATATGATTACAGCGCCGACGCCGTTACCCAAAGCATTGGAGGCTCCATCAAAATGCATAGACCATCGGGATCCTTCCTCAGGTCCTTCATCCGGTCCAGGTACTTCACAGTCAGTTACCACCATGATGTCTTCGTCCGGAAAATCAAAGTTCAATGATTGGTACTCGTCCACAGGTTGGTGTGCCAAAT
Organism: Vicia faba; assembly: GCA_948472305.1. Taxonomy (NCBI): domain Eukaryota; kingdom Viridiplantae; phylum Streptophyta; class Magnoliopsida; order Fabales; family Fabaceae; genus Vicia; species Vicia faba. Next base: position 180,249 of record CATIWC010000917.1, on the reverse strand, counting down.
GATCTGCCAGTACACTTCCCTTAATTGCTTTCTGAGTTGTATACTGGATATCATATTCTGTTAAGATCATTTGCCATCTCGCTATTCTTCCAGACAGAGCGGGCTTTTCAAATATGTACTTGATGGGATCCATCTTTGAAATCAATAAAGTAGTGTGAGTCAGCATATACTGTCTCAGCCGGTGAGCAGCCCATACAAGAGCGCAACAAGTTTTCTCAAGCAGTGAGTAACGAGACTCACAGTCGGTAAACGTTTTGCTCAAGTAATAAATAGCATGCTCTTTTCGGCCAGACTCGTCATGCTGCCCCAGCACACACCCCATTGAATTGTCAAGTACCGTCAAGTATAGTATTAGAGGCCTTCCTTCCACCGGTGGCATAAGAATGGGTGGCTCTTGGAGATATTCCTTTATCTTCTCAAAGGCGGCCTGACATTCATCATTCCAGCGTACTACTTGATCTTTCTTCAGCAATTTGAAGATTGGTTCACAAGTAGCAGTCAGATGTGAGATGAATCGGGCAATGTAATTCAGTCGTCCCAGAAAGCCTCTGACTTCTTTCTCTGTTTTTGGAGTCGGCATCTCTTGTATGGCTTTTACCTTGGCAGGGTCCACCTGGATACCCTTATCACTCACGATGAAACCTAACAATTTTCCGGATCTTACCCCAAAGGTGCATTTGTTGGGATTCAACCTCAGCTTGTACAACTTGAGTCGGTCGAACAACTTCCTCAGATGGTCAAGGTGCTCCTCCTCAGTTTGAGACCTTGCAATCATGTCATCAACGTATACCTCAATTTCATGATGGATCATATCATGAAATAAAGCAACCATGGCACGTTGATAGGTTGCCCCAACATTTTTCAATCCGAATGGCATGACCTTATAACAGAAGGTGCCCCACTGAGTCACAAAGGTAGTCTTCTCCATATCTTCTGGAGCCATCTTGATCTGATTATACCCTGAAAAACCATCCATGAAGGAGAACACCTTGTGTTGAGCTGTATTGTCAACAAGGACATCAATGTGAGGTAGGGGGAAGTCATCCTTGGGGCTGGCCCTGTTCAGATCCCTGTAGTCAACACACATTCTGACCTTACCGTCTTTCTTTGGCACCGGCACCACGTTGGCAACCCACTGAGGGTAAGAAGTCACTGCAAGGAACCCGGCATCAAACTGTTTCATAACCTCGGCCTTGATCTTTTCAGACATCTCTGGACGCATCCGTCGGACTTTTTGCTTTACCGGAGGGCAATCTTCCTTGGTTGGTAAGTGGTGAACTACAATGTCGGCATCCAAACCAGGCATATCTTCATAGGACCAAGCAAAAATCTCCATGTAATCCTGTAGCATCTGGATCAATCGTTGCTTCACGCTGAGCTCTAGATTGGCACCAATCTTGACCTCTTTCCTATCTGTCTCAGTACCCAAGTTAATTGTCTCCACCGGCTCTTCATGTGGCTGAATAGCTCTCTCTTCCTGGAGTAGCAGCCTTGCGAGTTCACCAGGCACTTCGCAATCATCTTCACCTTCGTCTTCGGCCAAGTTGATCGGATTTTCGAAGTCATAACTGGCGGTAGCAGAGCTGTTACCAGCGAGATCCATAGTGGATTGAAACCTGTATAAGTGAGTGTGTGTAAATATAGCTGTTTTGCAATATATATAACACAGAAAGGAAAAGAGCACAAGATTTGAAATGCAACAAACGTCCAATGTTTTGATTGATGATATATGGAAATGTCATACAAAAAGCCCTCACAAATGGAGCTACGATGCCCCGGGTAGGACACCGAGCCAACAAAGTTTTAACATATTGTTTGTTACAAATTGAAAATCAAAAGAAATCAATTACTGCGTGACAAATGTGATAGGTGTAAAATCCTTTGCTGCCCAGTTGCTTGGTCTGTTGCTGGTAGTCAGGTAGATCCAACTGTCAAATTCTGCTTCCTCTACATCCTCCTCAATAGCATTCACCCTTGAGCTGGAGATAAACACCGGAGCCTTTCTGACCTTCTCCTTGCGCACAACCCTCTGAGCCTCTGCAGTAAAGCCCAGCCCAAACTTGTCGTTCTTCTGAGTGAAGTCAGGAAGCTGACCCCAGTTTGCACAATTGCCTTTCTGAACCACAGCCCGGGCATCCCTTAGGGAAGCCATCTTCAAGGAAACATTCTCTTCGACTGTTGTTTCTGCTGCTGCTGAAATTGGATGTACCTCCTCGAAATGCTGAAAGGGGGTTTCAATAAACTCCCCGTCCATCTCAATGTATCTGAAGGAATTCAAATGGCTCACCATATACTCCTCTTCTCCTTGCACAGTGACGATCTTCCCCCTGACAGGGTACTTCAGCTTCTGGTGCAAGGTAGAGGTCACTACCCCAGCTTTATGGATCCAAGGTCGACCCAGTAGACAAGAGTACGATGGACGTATATCCATCACATAAAAAGTAGAGTCAAATACTTGAGAGCCCACACGAATAGGGATGTCAACCTCTCCATGAACCATCCTTTTTGAACCGTCAAAGGCCCTGACGATGATATTGCTGGGCTTCAGTTCTAGGCCTTCATAATCCAAACGGTCTAAAGCCTTTTTCGGTAGAACATTCAAGGAAGAACCAGTATCCACCAATACATGCGCCAGAGTAGTGCCCCTGCATTCGATAGAGACATGCAGGGCATCATTGTGGTCTCTTCCCTTCGCAGTCAGGTCAGCATCTGAAAAACCCAAGCCATTGTCTGCTGTCAGATTTGCTACGCAATCAGTGAACTAGACTGCAGATGTCTCCTGTGGCACATGGGCCGTCTTGAGAAATGAAATCAAGGCTTTAGCATGGGCCTCAGAGCATAGCAATAAAGAGATCATGGAGATCTTGGAGGGCGTATGCCCCAGCTGCTCGACAACATTGAAATCACTTTTCTTTATTATTTTCAGGATCTCCTCCATTTCTTGTTGGGAGGCCTCAGCATTTATAGGTATTGGTGCCTCCATCCGGGCAGGCTCCTCTTCAATCCCTTTGCCCCGAGCATTAGATGACTCGGCGGCAGGGGAAACAACTTGATCAGCAACAGTAACAGGTACACTTGTAGGTGTTATAAGGAGGGGTCTTCGAATAGCGGGCGATGCAATGTCAGGCGAGAAGAGCCTGCCACTGCGGGTGACCTTGGCTGGACCAGTGATATCGCAGATACTGGCGCCAGTGTCGAATTCTTGTTTGATTCCATTTACATATACGTCTGCCCCATAATGCCAGGGGACAGCTTTATCAGATACGTAGGGGAGAGGCCCCGGAACAGTAATAACCACAGGTGCAACAGTCATGATTTGAACAGGCTTCTTCGGGAGAGCCTTGATTGGATTATTGAAGATGGTAACCACAGAAACTTCTTTTACCGGAACCAACTGAACAGCGGACTTCTTAAACAGAATCTCCTTGCTATCTATTAGGCTTTGGACGCCTAACCTCAGCAAGGGACAACCATATAGGGAAACAGCACAGAACAGGCAACCTTCACTGCAACCCGGAAATAAACCGGCCAGCAGTAGGTTCTTCTTGACAGTCAAAAGAGGGGTAACAACTTCATTCACCGAAACAGCATACATTTCTTCCTCAATGGCATTTACTCTATGCTGGGGCATTGGAGCAGTTACAACATTTGGTCTCTCCGGCGCTTCAAACTGAATTTCCTTTGCGTCGATCAGATCTTGCACTTTGTTTCTCAAGGCCCAGCAATCATCAGTAGTGTGCCCGGGACTATCAGAATGATAAGCACACCGGGCATTTGGGTTATACTTAGGAGACGCAGTGTTGACGACCTTAGGAGCTTCTTTGAGGGTCACCAGGTTGGTGGATAACAGTTGGGGTAAAATTTGAGATAAGGTCATACTCAGTCGAGTATACTGCCTCTTGGGCCTTTCGCTTCTTTGTTGATTGTACTGCTGAGGAGCAGCAACAGGTTTTGAGATGACCAAAGCATTGACGGCTTGGCGACTTTCGGGCTTGATTTGTCTCCTAGGGCCATAGACGACACTTGCTTCTTTCTTAAACGGCCTCTTCTCAGCACTTGTGGAGGCAGCCTTTTGTATCTTGCCTGACCTGATGCCAGCTTCAATTCTTTCTCCCGTCAATATCAAATCTGTAAACCCAGCGGAGGAGTTACCAACCAAATTATTGAAAAACGGACCAGACAACGTCCCTAGAAACATATCAACCAGCTCACGATCAGTCAATGGAGGCTGCACCCTGCCAGCCAAATCTCTCCATTTTTATGCGTACTCTTTGAACCCTTCACCCGTTCCTAGAGACATACCCTGAAGTTGGGTACGCGTAGGAGCGAGATCAGAATTGTATTGGTATTGTCTGTAAAATGCGGTTGCCAAATCTTCCCAGTGTCGGATGCTAGTTCCATCTAATTGGTAGAACCATTCAAGCTGTGACCCCGAGAGGCTATCTTGGAAGAAGTGAATCCAGAGGTTCTTATCCGCCATATAAGGTTGGATCTTCCTTACGTACGACCTTAGATGCAGCTTTGGGCAGGAGACCCCATCATACTTGGCGAAGGCAGGCGCCTTAAACTTGTGTGGAATTACTACCCCAGAAGATAACCCCAAATCTCCGAAATCCAGCCCCGGCACATTCTGAATTTCCATGGCGCTTAAGCGGTCCTCCAATTGCTTGTATCTGTCAGCAGCAGGTGTATTGTTCGTCGTTATAGTCCGTCTCGTTGTCGGAGACCGCGGGACTAGGAGCTCCTCCCCCTTGGGGACTGTTTTTCTCAGCAGAAGAAGTAGTTGGATCAGCTTCATTATGGAGTGTGTTCCCAAATCTGCGTCCGGTGTTGAACAACGCAGTCCTCTTTTTCTTCTTCTTCTTCAGGAGTAGAGTCTTCAACTCTTGCTGACCTTGGGCTAGGCTTAGGACCATCTCTTGAAACTGTGCACTTTGGGCCTGAAGGGCCTTGATTGCTTGCTCACTGGAGGAGTCTGGATTCATGACGACTGTGCCAAATAAACAGCGAAGGAGATTAAGCAACCTGTGAAATAGGGTACCTGCTATGCATATGGTGCAATGGAATGCGTATGTTTTATGTTTTCAAAGACAAACAAGATTCAACTTTGTAGACAAAAAGGGAAACACACTTCATTAGATTAAAATTTTCAATTGTTCAACAATTTGCCCTTAGGCATTACAGGAACGAAAAATACTGGAGAGGAAATAAACTATAAAAGGAAACATCCAAAGCTCATCAATGCTCCCATGGCCTCCTCTTTTCAGTGCTGATGTAGTTGTTCAGGACCCGTTCTTCCTCCAGTTGCTTAGTCACCCTCTGGATCTTCCGTTCCTGCTCGTTGAATTTCTCCCGATAGAAATCCCGTTCTTCCTTTAGCTGCGCCCAAGATCTCTTCATGGTGTCAAAATCAGTAGGCATCTGAGGAGGGAGGACAGTTGGAGGAACCCCATCTTCAACAGGAGACTCAAGAATGAGAGGTCTAACAGCTTCGTAGGGCATACCTAACCTTTGAGCACGGATGCGGACCCATTTGCAATAGGGCTTCAATGGCAGAGAAGTCTTTGGTCCCAACTCATGTGGGTTGGATTTGTGGATTCTGTCCCAGGCTCTAATGAATCCCTGGCGTAGTTTGTCACTGTCTGCCTGAAACTCAAAATGGAAGTGAGGAACCAGCATTTCATGGGGCCCATCTCCTCTGGCTCTTCCAAACTGACGGAGAGCTAAGCACGGATTGTAAGAGATTCCTCCTTGGATACCAATCAACGGAACGTTAGGGTATTCTCCGCAACGGTCAATAACAGCTACCTCATCCAAACCTCTGAGAGTCCAGGTGATGTCATTATCAGTGAGAGCCATTAACCTCCTAGCCCAACCTTTTCCTTCTTCATTCTTCAGCGCGAACTTAGGAAGATGCGAAATAAACCACCTTACTAGCAAAGGAGCACAACACCATGGAGTTCCCCGTTTTCGAGCAGTACGAGAATAGAGTTGTTGTAGAATATCACCCAAAAGAGTGGGTACCGGATTCCGAGACATGAAGATCCTTATGACATGGATACTGATAAAAGTGTCAGGGTTGGGAAACAATACCAGACCATAGATCAAAAGAGCCAGAATATCCTCGTATGCCTTGAAGTCCAAGTCATTCCAGAAATCATTAGCCTTGCCAACCAAAAATTTGACCAAAAAGCCCTTGATCCCATTTCTAGTTTCCCAGTTGGACAATACCTCTTCTTTGGTCAAGGGGAGAATTGCAGCAATCTCTTCAGGCCTAGGAGTCTTTTCCAAACCAGTGAATGGAGTTTGTTCCAAGACAGGGATCCCAAGCAAATAAGAAAATTCTTCCAGGGTAGGAACCAGCTGGAAGTCTTGAAAAGTGAAACAATGATACAGAGGGTCATAAAATTGGGTCAGAACACTTATCAGTTGTTGGTCCCATTTTGCAGTGATCAAGCCAAGGAGAGACCCATGTCTGTTGATGAAGGAAGAAGTGTTTGGAATCCTACCAACCAAATCCTTGAGTAAAACTGGTGGTTGAACAAAGTTGAGCCGGACAGTATTCCTACGCACGGGCATCATGATGTCCTACAAAACAGAGCAAAGATGAAACTCTTTTGTCTTTGAAATGGGTTAGCCCTTTTATACAGGATGCATGCAATGGTATGATGGCATGATGCTATGATGAAGCACACCACAAGTATTCACATAGGTAAATAAGGCACACAAGTCACACAAGACACCCTTAGGTTTCAGGCCAGCATGAGTTTCAGGTATTACCCTCTTTTGGTTTTGTTGGTTAAAACCTGTCCTATCAAAAGTAACCGGGTTCTAGAGGATCTCAAATCATTGGCTACCCTCAATCGGTCATAACTCCAGCATCGCAATCTTTTCTCGCGGCCAGAACCATCTCGAGAGTTTAGCCTCAATGAGTGTAGCATACTGCTACTGTCCTAATAGCCAAGTTGGTCAATTTAGGGTTCTAAGGTTGGTTGGTGTTTAATGACCCCTTAGAAGACCTATATTCTCCCCGTTGCAACACAAGGGATATAGGTACAGACTAAGATGCCACACCAACGTAGCCACTGCTTCACCCATGTCGGTCTACGCCGGACAGGTCCCTCACAGATTATGCTACCTAAAAAGGGTATTTCCCAGATCCGGGTTAGGATCTATGAAACTCCGATGCAAAGCCCACAAATATAAAAGCAAACAAAGCAAACAATTGAAAACAAAGGTGATCTAAGCCCTAAGGTTACTCCACTTTTAAAAAACTCCCCAGCAGAGTCGCCAGTTCTGTGATACGGTGGGAGAACTGACTTGAGGTTTTGCGTTTGTATTCGCAAATGTTTCGGTTGAGCAAGAGTCGCCACCGACTTTTTATTTTATCCTAAGGAAAGGTTAAAAAGCACAGAAAAACCTTTTGAGATGTTTTCTTGGGTTCGGGGAGTAGATTATAGAAAGGGAAGGTATTATCACCCTTTCTATCCATGGTTATCCATGGGCTCTTAGTTACTTGCTTAGATCACTTGCCTTTTTGTTTTCAATTGTTTTAAATGGTGTTTGAGTGTGTGGGTTTGAAAATGTTTTGAAAAGAAGCCAATGTGGTGGCAACCTTTGTAATGATCCATGTGGGGATATATACAAAGATGTACGTCTTTTGAAAAGGTTTTCATTTGTTTTTGAAAGTTATTTTGAAAGTGTAGTGATGTGTGGTTTTTGAAATAGGCAAGTGTTTTAGTTTGCAAGATTGATTCAAGTAACTAAGAGATCATCTACTCCTAAATTTCTCAAAGATTATTGCTATATCTTAACCCTTTTAACAAGTTTGTTCCACCATTGCATTTGGTGGACAATCTCATGTTAGGATGTGCAAGGGACGGGCGCGGGTCACCGTTTAGACCATAATTGCAATGATGCTAAGTATCTTTGGGCCATTTTCTTGAGGGACTTGATCATTTGATTTGTGTTTGTTTTGCCCAAAGAGACCTAACATGCAATATGGCCCATTTATTTGAAGGCAACAAAGTGGAGTACCCTAGGGGTGCAAGTGTGAGATGTGTTGTTTATTTTCATGCTCATTCATCTTGTATTAGGTCCAACTATTTTTTATCGTTTTTTCGCATGCAAACCCTAATTCTAACATGGCATAATTAGAAAGCGTATAAAGTGCGAAATTTAAATTCCTACGCTATTACAACATAATAATATAGGGAGGGGGGTACAAATTTACAAATGGGGGATATTTAGACAAGAATTTAAATCTAAATTATTACATCATTTTTGAATATTTGCAAGGTAAATAAATTGCATAATTAAATGGAAATGAAGTAAATATGCAAAATGCAAAAAGAAAGTTTTTATATGTATGAAAAAAAAGTATGGCTTATGTAAAATAAAACAAGAAAATAAAAAGGTATTATTTTGAGTATTTTCAACTTTTAGGGCAAAAACCCTAATTTTAATCAAGATGTATATTAATTAATTAATTCACATAATATTCATTATACAAAAATAAAATAAAACATGGTATATTTGTAAAAAAGGCATTTTTTAGTATTAAATGTTAAAAAATAAAATATGTACATTTTTTGGTATATATATATATATATATATATATATATATATATATATATATATATATATGTATGTATATTTATATTATCCTAAATATGTATTATATATATAAATAACAATAATAATTAATTTTTGGAAAATAGTATTTTTTATATGAAATATTTTCAGAGGGTAATATAAAATAAGAATAAAAATGAAAATATATTCACACTATTTTTTCTATTTATTCTAAATAATAATATGTATATATTTATGTATAAATTGAAAGAAAATCAAATAAAACCCAAATAAAATCAAAAAATGATGAGAAAAATATTTTCAAAATTTTAATATGTTGTAAAAAAATAAATGAAAATAAAAAAAGAAAAAGTCAAAAATATTAAAAAATGAAGCAAATGGGCTCAGGGGGTTCATGAGTAATTATGGGGTGTGAAAAGAAAAACACAAGACAAGCCCAGCCCAATGCCACTGTCTTCAACCTCCAGCACAAAGTTTGAAAATGCGCGCGCCCTGTTCTTCAATGTCCAACTCTCGATTCCTGGCTTTTTAGCAAAAACTCATAACACAACAAATGTTCAGCATGAAGAGACGATTCTAACCATGTATAAAACTTGACCTAACTCTCTAAGATGAGGGAGAATTTCTCCTCCCCCAAATCCTAACCTAGTTTTTCTGCCATTTTCAAACTCCAAATTCTCTCTACTCAGGCAAAAGAAATGAAATGTAAAGATATGTACATGTTCAGGGCTATGAGTAGAACCTTGTTTCTTCATAAACTTAAGACTAAAGATACATAATAAGAGAGATACGAGTTCAAAGTTTTACCTGTGCAGTTGAACTTCTATCTGGAGAATGAGGAACTTCCAGTGCAAGGTGATGATTGGAAAAGCTTCCTTGAGGTCCAGGGATGCTGTTTCAATGCTTACTTTGTCTTGAGAGCTTCTGAATCAAGCTATAGAACTTCACCTGCAAGTCAAAAATGTGAAAATGGTGGAAGCTGTTAGAGGGATTACAGGTCAGGTTTTAGGTCATGGTTAGCTTGCATATATGCTAGGGAATGTGTATGAACTGATTTTAGCAAGAATGCTCGAGAGAAAATGAAGTTGGCACTCAAACTGCAGAGGCAACTCTGTTTTTGCAGTTTGAGGATGATTCTGAGATGGAGGGTGTTTTGGAGGTGCAAGGGTCGTGTCTCGGCTTGGTTATGTTCTCTTGAAGGTGTTTGATCAGTTTGTTCTTGTGTGTCTATCCTGAGATGAGAGTTGTTACAAGTTATGGACTTTTCTTCACACTTAAGCAACAAAATGCAACTTGGCTTTCTAGGTCAGTAGAGGACCCCCTAATGTGCTGCATAAGCTTCTCTTGATCAGTGTGTTATGCACATAATCTTGTGCCAAGCAGATTTGCTATGTACCTTCTTGATTTGCAATTGGACATAAAGCTAATCTTTTCAAAAATGGAAAGTTCACTTTATCTAGTTTAGGGTTAGTTCATCATGTAATGTCCAAATGCTTAGAATAACAACTTGGCACATTGGTTTTGCATTTAATTCTTGAGTGTAACTTGGTTTAAGGACCTGTAATCTAGCCTAAAGCAAGCTGAGTTCAAATTGCAAGATTATGAACATGTTTTGGTTAAGAACAAAAAGTGAATTTTTGCCAACTTGTGAAATTCGAATCTCTCAAGTTATGAGGTTGTTTAATGAGTTCTTGGACATTTTGGAAAGCTTGGAATCTGTACTACAATCCATCTTTGAAATGTAAATTGAAATTCCAAGTGGAAGGGTATGAAAAATGGCCTTGAAGTGGGGTAGAAAACCTTGTCAAAATAGGTTAAAATTTCACTAAGTTAAAAATGGTTTAGTGCCCTTATTCAAAAAATTGTAACTTGAGATACAAGCTTCAAATGAGAAAACTTTGTGAATCAAAGTTGTAGATTATGCAACAAGCTACAACTTTCATGTTTTGACTTTTGTTTGAATCCAAATGGATCTTGGTGAAAAGATGGGGCAAAGTTGGGAAAAAATTAGGGTTTTTCATAACTTAGAAAAATTTTAAGTCATGAAAAATTCCATTTTCTAACCCTAATTTGCATTTTGTGATTTCTTGGTGAACAAGTTTCATGATTTGGCATGTTTTGATGAAAAATGAATCTTGACTCTTGATTTTGACCAAAAAGTCAAAGTTTGACTTTTCAGTGTACAGTCAAAATTGATCAATTGACTGGGAAATTCAACTGTCAATCTTGTGTACTTGGGATCTTTTGAGATTGATGAATGTGTCAAGACCATTTCATTGAGTCCTTGAGTCCATATGTGAGCTTGATTTGCCATTGGCTAGGTCAAACAGTCAAAAATTGCCTTTGTGCAGTCAAAACCCTAAAAATGACCATTTTATCCTTTTGGTGATCTGATCAAATTTCTTATGGAATTGTGATCCAAACTTGATCAAATGGTCCATATGAGTTCAATATGTAGATGTGGGTCAAATTTCATGAGGTTTGACTGTCAATTGGCCACAGTTGACTTTTTCCCCAATACAGCTGATTTCTAGGTCATCTGTCTAATTGACTGGGCAAAACTTGGACTCAAGACTGGAAACTTGGTGAGGATAAACTTGGGAATCCAATATGAAACATGAAAGTCATCTTAGGCATTTTAGGTCAAAACATCCTTGGGCAAACACAAACCCTAATTTGAGTCCACAGTGCAAGGAGAAGTCTTGAGCAGAGGAAACCCTAACTGGATCTTGATCTTCAAGGGTCTTGTGATGAGAAAATGTTGAGGAAATGGGAGGGCAAATTTTGGGGTACAACAGTAACAATATGCTTTCGAACTAACCCATGCTTCAGCTAGGACTTTTAAGGGTTATAACGTGGCCTGGTTCATGGTTTAAGAAACAAAGGATAAAGGCTCAAATTTTATTTGTACCCACCCGCTCTTCGTGATGTTCTCCAAACCTAAACTCAGTTGATCATACGTTAGACCTTGTTTGAGTCTTTGCTCTGATTTTCCGGTGATGATTCGGATGTTGATAACTTATTTTGAATAGGCAGTAATTCCTTTCTTGTTGAGGGTTTGTAAGACCTCTTTCTTGTCTGATTTTTTTGTTATCCCTTTCTTTTTTTGCCTGAACTGTTTCCTTTTTTGGAATTACAGTCAGCGGGATGCCCCAGTTTTGTAAGTCTCCTTCATAGGTTTTGACTTAATGGGCTTTTCATTTATGAATTTTTTTATAATGACTGCCTGTCTTTACAATTGCTCGGAACCATTACTGTCTTTTTTCGTAAGGATCTCTTTGGTGCCATTTGTTGCGCACTTGGATCAACTGAGAGAACTACCCTGCCCCAGGTTATGATTAAGGGTTTTAAATTTCGAAAAGAAAAACTCCTACTTCTTTGGCTCAGAGGGGTTGACGAGGGATTATCATCCTTATAACTCCAGTGTTTAGGGATTGAAACAATGCCTGTACCTCATCAGCGGGGTCTGTTCAAAAGCATACTGTAGATTATGGTATCATTTTCGTCATCCTCCCTCAAGAGGCTTAGAATTTTAGATCAAGAGTTGACATCATAAAAAAAATATGAAAATAATTTGCATTTAGTGAATACGAATATATTGTTTCAAAACAGACATGTGAAATGCATTAATGAAATAACCAAGCTTGACATGAAATAAATGTTTGAACCATCAAAAGAAAATTACAAATTGAACATTCGAATGAACAAAAAATTTCCAATCCTAGCCATATTTTGGCAGGGGAGCAGTGATCACATTCGGAGTCTCTGGAGAGTCGAGCTGGACTTCCTTTGCGTCAATCAGATCTTGAACCCTGTTTCTCAAAGTCCAACAGTCATCTGTAGCATGCCCCGGGCTGTCGGAATGATAGGCGCAGCGAGCATTGGGATTGTACCTTGAAGGTGTCCTGTTAGGATTCTTCGGGGGATCCATGAGAGTTACCAACTGGGTTTCCAGTAGCTGTGGCAATATCTGTGACAAGGTCATGCCGAGGGGAGTAAATTGCCTCTTAGGTCTTTCTTCCCTTTGTTGATTGTGACGCTGAGGAGCACCGGCCGGCTTTGCAATAGTTACTGCGTTGACAACACTAGATTCTCTCTTGGATGGTTTCTTCTCAGTGTTCGAGGAGTCACCATTCTGTATTTTCCCTGACTTGATGCCAGCTTCTATTCTTTCCCCGGTCAAGATCAGATCTGTAAACCCCGCAGCAGAATTCCCAATCAGGTGGTTGAAGAATGGACCAGACAGGGTCCCCAAGAACATGTCGACGAGCTCGCGGTCAGTCAGAGGTGGTTGTACCCTTCCAGCAAGGTCCCTCCATTTTTGGGCATATTCTTTGAAACCTTCGCCTGCACCCATAGACATTCCTTGAAGCTGAGTGCGCGTGGGAGCGAGGTCGGCATTGTACTGGTACTGTTTGTAGAATGCAGTGGCTAAGTCTTCCCAGGTACGGATGTTGGCTCCATTCAGTTGATAGAACCAGTCAAGCTGAGTCCCCGAGAGACTTTCCTAGAAAAAGTGGATCCATAAGTTCCTGTCGGCCGTGTAGGGCTGGATCCTCCTCATGTATGACCTGAGATGCAGCTTTGGACAGGATGCCCCATCATACTTTGCAAAGGTAGGTGCCTTGAATTTGTGCGGGATCACTACCCCAGAAGACAGACCTAGATCCTCGAAGTTCAGGCCAGGCACCTTCTGTATCTCCATAGAACTTAGCCGGTCTTCCAACTGTTTGTACCTATCCTCAGCCGGAGGGTACTGTTCGTCGTTGAAATCTGTCTCATTGTCGGAGACCACTGGACTGGGAACCCTTTCCTCCTGATGACTGCCTTTCCCCACTGATGGAGTTGTCCTCTCAGCTTCATCCTGTAGGGTGTTCCCAGATCTGCGTCTAGGGCTGAACAAAACAGTCCTCTTCTTCTTCTTTTCCTTCTTCAAGAGCAGAGCCTTCAGATCTTGTTGCCCCTGGGTCAAATTCATGATCAGCCCTTGGAACTGGGCGTTCTGAGCCTGGAGGGCCTTGATAGTGTGCTCGGTTGAGGATTCAGGATTCATGACGAGACTGCTGAAATAAACAGCGAAGAAGGTAAGAAACCTGCAGAGAATGGGTACCTGTAATGCAATGATATGTATGATATGCATGTAATGATTTCAAGGACCTCGCGGGGTAAACAGAGAAACTTGTTAGAATTTGGATTTTGTAGTTTGATGGAAGGCACTGCTTGAGAGTCCTTCTTCAAGGGTCAAAGGCTCACCATATCCAGTGGGTCATAGCCCCTGACTTTAGTCACCATGTCTGGTTTTGATTTCCAAACAACCTTGGTTAAGGGAACCTTCTTCAAGAGTCAAAGCTCACCATATCAAGTGGGTCATAGCCCCTGACAACTTTGTCTAGAGGAAAATAAATCCTCTTTGCCCCCTGCTGGGATAGTTGATTCACCATGACCTGCATCACAAGCCCTTGAGATCCTTGAAATGAGTTAGGATGTATGCAATGGTATGATGTTATGCTATGCATGGGGTAATGCAGGTAACCCTGTTATGAGTCCCAATTAAGGACTGCAAACCAAAACCTGCAAGAAACTCAAGTAAAACCTGTCATGAGTCCCAATTAAGGACTATTAACAAAACCTGCAAGAAACTTAGCAAACCCTGTTATGAGTCCCAATTAAGGACTATGAACAAAACTTGCAAGTAGTCCATGTGTCAGATTAACAAGCATGCAAGTAGGCAAGTACGAAGGCACACAAGTCACACAAAAGAGCCCTTAGAGTTTAGGCCAGCATGAGGTCTAGGTATTACCCTCTTTCAGTTTGTTGGTTCATACCTGTCCTATCAAAGTAACAGGGTTCTTAGAGGATCCCAATATCATTGACTACCCTCAATCGGTCATAACTCCAGCATCGCAATCTTTTCTTGCGGCCAGAACCATCACGAGAGTTTAGCCTCAATGGGCGTAGCATACTGCTACTGTTCTATTGGCCAAGTTGGGTCAATTTAGGGTTCTAAGGTCGGTTGGTGCTTAATGACTCCTTGGAAGACCCATATTCTCCCCGTTTCAACACGAGGGATATCGGTACAGACCAAGGCGCCACACCAACGTAGCCACTGCTTCACCCATGTCGGTATACGCCGGACAGGTCCCTCACAGCTTATGCTACCTAAACAGGGTATCCCCAGATCCGGGTTAGGATCTATGTAACTCCCATGCAACCCACAAATTTAAAGTAGACAAGTCAATACAATTGAAAACACAGTTATGAACTAACCCTAAGGTACACCTCACTTTAAGTTTAATCCCCAGCAGAGTCGCCAGTTCTGTGATCGGTGGATCTGGAACTGACTGTTTAACGCTGGTTCGCGAAATGTCGCGGAAGCAAGAGTCGCCACCGTCTTTTATTTTCTCCAAATGGAAAGGACAAAAGCACAGAAAAATTCCTTATAGAGATTGCTCTCGGTTCGGGAGGTAGGTTATAGAAAGGGAAGGTGTTAGCACCCTTTCTATCCATGGTTATCCATGGGCTCTTAGATACTTGCTCACTTGTGTTTTCAAAAATGGTTTGTTTGCTTTTCAACTGTGGGTTTTAAAAAGTTTCTTTGAAAATTCCAGTTCGACTCTTGTATCGGTCCTCAAGAGTGTTTGAAAAATTGCTTTCGAAAGCTTTTTGAAAAGGTGTCGGTGTGAAAAGTATTTTTTGATTTGTTTTGAAATTTAGAGCAAGTATCTACGAGAACCTACCTACCCGAAGGAATTCGTCTGTGTAAATGTCCTTTAAAGTAGTGTCATCCCACCATTGAGAGGTAGGTAGCACCACCGTTGGAGGTGTTCGGGTCAATTCGAGGTTCGGGACATGGTGATCACCAGAGCAATGGGAAGACACCTTAGAAGCTACCCTCATGCCAGGTTCCCGGATCATGAGGACTTACTAAGACATCCTCTACTCGACGATCACCTTTCGAGGCAAGGCAACAGTGAGGCGTACCCTAGGGGTGGTGTGTGATTTGTGTGTCGTTTTCATTTGCATTTATCTTGTCATGTTATTGGTGTTCTACGCTTGTTTTTATGTTTGTCCATACATTCTTTCATGCCTTGATTTAACAGTTAAAAATATTGCGGGAAAAGTAAATTCTAAGCTATTACAAATGGCGCGGGTCCACATCGCCAAAATTTCTCGAACCCGATTTGACAAAATAAAGAAATTAAAAGTGCGAGAATTAATTAAAATGTTACAAGGCCTTGGGAGAGATACATAAACATTTAAGCGAAATAAAAGAAATATGCGAATTAAGAATTAAATCGAAACGAGGGCGTTGGACCCTTTTGCAAAATTAAATTACATGGAATTGATTAATTAAAATTAAAAGAAAGAAAGAACTTGTTTTTTTTTTGTTGGTATTTTTTAGTATTTTAGGATTTAATAGAAAAAGGAATTAATTGAAATTAATGCTAACCCTAATTCTATTTTATTTTTAATTTATTAAGAAAACATTGAATTTTAACCTAAATTAACCCTAATGTTTATATACAAATTTAATTATAAAAATAAATATTTAATTATTTAATTATTTATGAAAGAAAAATAAAAAGGATGAAGAATTAATTAAACCCTATTTCTACATTTTTTAGATTTTTATCATGAAAGAATTACAATTAAAACCTAATTTAAAACTAATTTTGTTTATATACAATTTATTTATAAAAATACTAGAAATAAAAATATTTATTATTTTAATTCTTTTCTGATTTTTTTTTATGGGTTTTTTATATTTATGAAAATAATTAATTAATTGGACAAAACAATAATTAAAAGGAAGATAGAAAATAGAAAATATGGCAAACCTAGGGGGGTTGTAGTCCCCAACATGGAGGTGAAAGCTTAAGAATTCTGGCCCATTTAGCATGGCCCTTTTGACTTTTGCAGGACACGTATGATGCATTGACTAGGGTGCATTGTATTCCTTAGATCTGAGCCTTTGATTTGATCTTGAGATGGACGTGGCAGGCCTGATTTGGAGGTGCATGGTGTGCCTCAACATGGAACCTGTATGTGAAGATCAATTGAAAAATAATATTGAGAATACTGAAGACCTGGGGCTCGAACCCAGGTCATGTACTTTGCCACTCCATATGCTTGCCAACCGTGCCAGTAGCGCGCTTTGTATGTAACATAATAAACAAATAATATAAAACAAAACCAAATCGTTAGTGGGTTAGAGCGCGTAAATTCAAACTAGCCTATCACATCTTGCCACGATATCATCTTCTTCTTCGTCCCTGAAACACAAAAACAAAGGCCACGGTTTTCTGAGCGTTTTCTTAGGCCGGTTTTGGAAAAATAGCGACTAGCCCTATGACACTCATAAATTGAGCGCGAGGGTGGCTTCTCCTTCGTCCAGACACGTTGAATTCAATGGTGTAACTCTTGAAGGCCAATTTTTCTTTAATTAAAAACCCCCAATTTGAGGTCCTGCAAACCCTAAAATACAACCATGGCGATTTCTTGTATAGCTCATAAAAACACAATCAATCCATATAGTTAGCTTCAGAATACATTACTCAGTATAAATGCATAATCAAAATGCCATGAAAACGCCTAAATCTGGAAATACGATTTTGAAAAATATAAGAGAAAACTGGATTTCTGTATACCAATTCTAGGCGCTGAGATGATCGATTTTGATTGGAATACGTTCTGTAATCCTCAAAGAAGCTAATGGGATAGGTTTGGAGGCTTGAATCGCCTTGCAAGTGTATTTTCAGAATTGAGATTTTTTGCTAATTTTTCAAGTTTGTCCAAGGGTTTCTGCGCAGCTTCAATGATCTATGGGATTAGGTTTGTGTTTTGGCTTATGTATTGAGTGAGTTAGGGTTGAAAAACTGATCCAAATCTCTTGCAATGATGGTTTTAGAGATTTGATTTTTTCAAGATTTTTTCCAATCTTTTTTTCATGCTATTTTTGCACAAATTATATCCAATTGCATTGGTTTTTTTTCCTTATTTAGCTAGGCACGAAATCTTGATGATATAATGTGCACAAAAAGATTGAAAAAATTAGGTTAAGCATTTTTCATGTATTTATTTTAATTTAAATGAATTATTATTAATAAAAATCCAAATAAATAAATAAAAAATGAATAAAGACTTCCCTTTGGGCCAAGTGGTCATGCACATGCCATGGATGATGAATTATGGAAGAAAAATGGGCCCATTAGCAATTTTAGGTCATTTGAATCAATGTTGACTTTTCAAAATATCCAAACATTTCCCAAATTCCACAAGGCATAACTTTCTCAATTTTTAAGCTTTTCTCATGTTCTTGGACATTTTGGAAAGGTCTTTGAGTCCTCTAACCAATGCCTTTGGTCCCATGTCATTTTGATTTACCAATCGCAAGTTATGGCCTTTGACTTAGAGTCCCTTTTTGTTGACTTTTGAAAATGACCTATAATGTTGAAATGGATAACTTTTTGTGAGAGCATTTCTTGGACTTGAAGTATGAAGATGAGTTGTAGGAAATGTCTTTCTCTTCAAAATGAGCTTTGGATGGAATTTTTCTGATAATCCATGTGGAAGTTATGCTCTGGTCAATTTACAGTTGACTTTTTCAGCTGTCCAAATAAGGAAACTTTTGCATCTTGATGATTTTTGAGCCAAGCTTTGAGAATCATGATCAAGCATTGATCAAATGATGTTTGTGGCTTCAAAATGATATGTTGACCAAAAATTTGAACTTTTGACTGCCAAATGACCATTTTGCCCCTACAGTTGACTGTAGTGCAATTAGGGTTTTTGACTGTGCAATTTTGTGCTGAAAGTCTTGAAACTTGATGTGAGGATGCTTGACCATATTTGTAGGCATATGGGACTTGATTGGACCTTTGGAAACTTCATTTTCTTGATCAGAAGCAAAACCCTAATTTTGACTGCTTAGGAGGCCCTTGAACTATGCAACCCTTGGGGAATTTTGAATCTTGACTTGGCAATTTCTTGAAGAATATGGGAGGGAAAATTTTGGGGTACAACAATAAGGAATAAATAATATATGGGAAAATCAATGAATATGCTGGAAAATAAGAAAAAACGCGCTAATATTTCAAACAGGCCAATTCTGGCCATGCCACGTTATCGTCCCTGTCATGGGGACTGTGGCTAAAAATCCTTTGGCCTATTACCAACAGACGATTGTCCGTAGCTATACATCATGCTGCCTCAAAATCTGCCACAAGCCACTAAAATGCAAACTAAAGGCATGGTTCTGCTCGCCTCTCCGCCCTGGTTCCAACCATGGTCCTTTTGTTGACCAATTTGTCCTGTAACGAAAATCCCTAAAAGAAACCTAAAACAACCTACTATGGAGTTTTGTGATATAGGGCATAATAATAAAATTGAATAATACAGAAACTTTGCAAATGATGTCAGGAGTTCAAATATGCAATTATTTTAAAGAATGAATGCAAGATTGAAGCTTTATGATTCCATGAATATGGCGATTCAGAGTGATACTTACAGGGCTTTTTAGGGCAGGAGAGCACACGATAATGATTGGTACTGCTTCGGTGAGGTCCAAGGAAGCGATTGGAACCTTTGTTTGATCCTGAAAAGGTCTCTAAGCGCAACTTCAGATCCAAGATTCTCAAGCTTTTTTCTCAAAGTTGTGGCGCCGTGTCTGCAGAGTTTCTGTGCATTTTTTCGTGTCCTTTTTTGTTTGTGAGCATGAGGTTTATATAGACAAAGAATTTAGGTCAACATTTGTGTATCAAATCTTGGTCCATTATGATGAAGAGATTTGATTTGATTTCTTCATAAAGACTTGCTATATTTGATTCAATCAGGTTCCAATCTATTTGCATGCGTTACTGCCAGCCTGTTATGAGCTGTTTGGGCCCCTAACATGATGAAAATCGAAAGCTGACTTGCCCTTTGTAGATCCACTTCCCTTCGAATGACACTCCCCCTGCTTCGATTGCATATTTGCAAGGGACACATGCCATTGTGAACTTTGGATGAACCTGGACATGTTAGGATATGTGTTTTTGCTTAGTCATGGTAGCCTACTTCATTCCTTTGAATCTGCCTTCTTTGCCAGCTTCAAAATCCAATTCGAATCTATTTAGAAAATTCCCTTTTAGACAACTTAGACCAGCCCTTGGCCTTGTGATGAGTCTAAGTTCTGATTTGAAGTGTTCAGAGCTTCCTTCATCAGAGCATCTTAGATTAAGAGAAACTCTGCACTGAAATGTCATTCGAAGGTCATTTTGTTCTGATGTTCTGTTTGAGGTAAAGTATGAAGTTCCAGTCGAAGGGCCCTCTGAAGTACTAGTCGAAGCATTGTGATATTGACTTGATCGAAGGGGTCCAGCGCTCAATCGAAGACTTGCAGACCAAAGCTTGATCGAAGGAGGTCCAGCGCTCAATCGAAGACTTGCAAACCAAATCTTGGTCGAAGGAGGTCCAGCGCTCAATCAAAGACTTGCTGACCAAAGCTTGATCGAAGGAGGTCCAGCGCTCAATCGAAGACTTGCAGACCAAAGCTTGATCGAAGGGTTCCAAACACCTAATCGAAGCTTACTAATCAAAGCCTGGTCGAAGAATGCCAAATGCTCAATCGAAGATTGGTGACTCAAGCCTGTATCGAAGGATTTTGGATACCCAATCGAAGACTTTTCCCAGATGCCAATCGAAAGACACTTTGTTCATCTTCAAAAAACTTTATTTTTTTCTTAGGCAAGGGTTTGTGATCAGCCATGTAGGGGGAAGACTTTGGAAACATGAGAGGGCAAATTTTGGGGTACAACAGATATATACGTGGATTTTCCTTCGATATTTTTCTAATCCAAGCGTTTTTTCGATATTTGTCAGATGCTTTTATTCCATTAATCTCCCGAAATTATTTCGAGGCAATATTAATGAGTAATAAACATTGTACTTTATAAACAAATCTGAGGAAAGAAAGACATGATTCGAAAGATATAATGAAAACAAATGTTTTATTGATATGCCTCTGAGTAGGCGAGAATACAAGATGTAATTCCTAGAAAGAGGTAATTACATAAAGTTTTAAACAGTAAATGGCAATGAAAAATGATAATCACTACTGTTGTTCCCCCATATCCTTTGATGATCTTATCTCCCTTGCTTCTGAGTTGTATGATTCCAATATATCCTTCCCTCTGTGGTTCGTAGTCGTAGCTTTCAGATTGCAGTCTTTTTGTTCTTTATTTCTTTGTATGAAATCCTTAACTTTTGCCTGGATTTCCCTTTCGGGTTTTCAATCCACAGGGATAATTTTCTTGTTATATGCCCCTAATTTTTGCCTGGATCGCCCTTTAGGGTTTTCGATCTACCGGGACGCTCCTTTTTTTGCTTAAGTCGCACCTTCTGGAGGTTTGAGCTCAGCGAGATTTTTATACAAAGTATTTTTTAACTGCATCTGAATTGGCCGGATGTGGTAGTTCTTCCCCATCCATTGTTGTAAGGACGAGACCACCTCTAGAGAATGTTATTTTGACTATAAATGGACCTTGTTAGTTGGGTGTCCATTTACCACGTGAATTGAGGCGAGGTAGTAGAATCTTTTTGAGAATTAGATCCCCTTCCTTGAATATTCGAGGGTGTACTTTCTTGTCGAAGGCCCTCTTCATTCTTTTTTGATGTAACTGACTATGACACAAAGCCGTTAATCGTTTTTCTTCAATGAGGTTGAGCTGGTCAAGTCGAGCATTTACCCATTATGCTTCTTCTAGCTTTATTTCCCTCAGGACTCAAAGTGATGGTATCTCCACTTCTACCGGGAGTACTGCCTCCATAACATATACTAGTGAGAAAAGAGTTGCGCCTGTTGATGTGCATACAGAAGTGCGATAGCCATGTAGAGCGAAGGGAAGCATTTCGTGCCAAACTTTGTATGTCTTCACCATTTTCTGGATGATTTTCTTAATATTTTTGTTGGCTGCTTCGACGGCCCCGTTCATCTTTGTTCTGTATGGGGAGGAATTATGATGCTCGATTTTAAAGTCATCACATAGTTCCTTTATCATCTTGTTGTTTAAATTAGACTCGTTATCTGTAATTATCCGACTTGGGACACCATATCTGCATATGATGTTCTGTTTGATGAAGCGTGTAACCACTTGACTTGTTACGTCGGTGTAGGACGCTGCTTCTACCCATTTGGTGAAGTAGTCGATGACCACCAATATAAAGCGGTGTTCGTTGGATGCTTTCGGCTCGATCATGCCAATCATGTCAATTCCCCACATTGAGAATGGCCAAGGGGAGCTCATGACGTTCAGAGGAGTCGGCGGTACATTTATCTTGTCAGCGTAGATCTGACATTTATGACACGTCTTCGTGTAATGATATCAATCAGCTTCCATTGTTAACCAGTAATACCCTGCTCGCAGAATCTTTCTAGCCATGGCGTGCCCATTTGTAAGAGTTCCAAAATTTTCTCTCATGAGCGTATCTGCTTCTTGCTTTTCCACACACCTGAGTAGTACCATGTCGTGGTTTCTTTGTATACCACTCCATTACTCATAAAGAATTTTGAACTTAACCTTCGCAAGGTTCGCTTGTCAATGATAGAGGCATTTTCTGGATATTCCTGCCTTTCCAAGTACTTCTTGATGTCGTAAAACCAAGGCTTGTTGTCAGGCCCTTCCTTGATAACAAGGCAGTGTGCAGGCTCTTCGAAATGTCTAATTGTAATATGTGGTTCGTGATTCGGCCAAGTCACTTTGAACATAGCTGATAGAGTTTCTAGGGAATCTGCCATTTGATTTTCTTCTTGTGGGATATGACTGAAAGTGATCTCTGTAAATTATGTGGCTAACTTTAAAACATGATCCTGATATGGAATCAGTTTAGGGTTTTTAGTATCCCATTCGCCATTAACCTGGTATATGACTAATGCAGAATCCCCAAATACTTCGAGGTGCTTTATTCTCAAATCGATGGCAGCTTCCAGTCCTAGTATACAGGCTTCATATTCAGCGATGTTGTTAGTGCAGTCAAAACACAACCTTGTAGTGTAGGGTTTGTGATAATTCTGTGGATATGTCAATACTGCCCCTACACCGTGACCTAGTGCGTTTGAAGCCCCGTCGAACATGAGTGTCCAATGTGCCCCTGGCTCGGGTCCTTCGTCAGGTCCTGGTATTTTGTAGTCAGTTATAAATATGACATCCTCGTCGGGAAAGTTGAACTTCATAGGCTGGTATTCTGATAGCGGTTGGTGGGCCAGATGATCAGCTAGTATACTACCTTTGATGGCCTTCTGTGTGACATATTGGATGTCGTATTCTGATAGTAGCATCTGTCATCGTGTGATTCTTCTGGTAAGAGCTGGCTTTTCAAACACATACTTTAGAGGATCCATTCTTGCTATTAACCACGTAGTGTGGGTCAGCATATATTGTCTCAACCTTTTGGTAGCCCAAGCCAATATGCAATAAGTTTTCTCAAGGAGTGAGTACCTGGTTTCGTAGTCCGTGAATTTCTTGCTGAGATAATAGATCGCATGCTCCTTTCTACCTGTTTCATCTTGCTTACCTAAAACACAACCCATTGACCCTTCGAGCACTATCAATTACATGATGAGTGGTCTTCCGGGGACTGGTGGCTCTTGCAGATACTATTTTATCATCTCGAAGGCAGTTTGACAATCATCATTCCATACTACCGTCTGATCTTTTCGTAATAACTTGAATATTGGCTCGCATGTAGCTGTTAGATGTGATATGAACCTTGAGATGTAATTCAATCTCCCTAAGAAACCACGTACTTCTTTTTCTGTCCTTGGTGCGGGCATCTCTTGTATAACTTTTACTTTGTCGGGGTCTACCTAGATACCCCGCTGGCTTACTATGAAACCTAACAATTAACCTGATCTGACGCCAAATAGGCATTTATTCGGATTTAGCCTCAGTCTGAACTTATGCAACCGCTCGAATAACTTTTGTAGATGTATGATGTGTTCCTCCTCCGTATGGGATTTGGCAATCATATCGTCTACGTATACTTCAACCTCTTTATGGATCATATCATGGAATAACGTGACCATTTCCCTCTGATAGGTTGCCCCTGCATTCTTGAGACTGAATGGCATTACTTTGTAGCAGAAAGTTCCCCAAGGTTTCATGAAGGTAGTCTTTTCCATGTCCTCAGGCGCCATTTTGATTTGATTATAGCCTGAGAGACCGTCCATAAATGAGAATACTGAGGCTTGAGCGGTGTTATCCACTAGGACATCTATGTGGGGTAACGGGAAATCGTCTTTGGGGCTTGCCCTGTTTAGGTCTCAATAATCTACGCACATGCGTACTTTTCCATTATTCTTGGGTACTGGTACAATGCTAGCTATCCATGGTGGACAATCTACCACTGCTAGGAACCCTACGTCGAACTGTTTGAGAACCTCTTCTCTAATTTTGCTGGACATATCTGGACGAGTCCTTCTGAGTTTTTGTCTGACTGGAGAACACCCTTCTTTGAGAGGTATTATATGCACCAGGATGTCTGTACCCAACCCTGGCATGTCCTTGTAGGACCAAGCGAATATATCCATATACTCATGTAATAACTTGATTAGCCTATCTTTGACGCTTTGCTCCAACATTGCCCCTAGCTTGATTTCTTTCGGGTCTTCCTCTGTGCCCAGGTTAATGGTCTCAATAGCCTCTTGATATGGTTGTATGTTGTCAGCCTTTCTCTCTATTTCCCTTGACATTTCCTCGGAGAGTTCAAGATCTTCCTCATCTTCCTCATCTTCCTCGTCGGCTTGGTTGATAGGAGCATCAAAATCGTATCAGGTCGTAGCAGTAACATTATCAGTAATTTTGGGCATGGATCTGCACATTTATCATGTTTTGGTGCATATTTTAGTGCTTGGAATTTGAAAATGCGTATGCAGAGAAAGTATTGCCATTTTTTTTTAATTTTTATAAATGCAAAAGAAAGACGAGGATCTTAATTGAAAACAGAATATAACATTTATTAATTATAAATATTGTCTGAAATAAGAACAGAGAAAACCCTTACAAGCAACCCCTATGCCTCGGATTTGACACAGGTTCTTTCAAAACAAGAAATATTACTTAGAAAATAAAAATATCTCAGGAATCTCCATAGCGGTCCATCCTTTGAGTTCTTCTCCTAAGGCGCCCTCTCTGATGAAGTCAGTTTCCCTTTTGGTACTGATTTTGCTTGATATCATCGCCACATGTCTTCCATGCTCTGTTCCTTTGCTGAAAAAAGTCTCTTGGATCAGAGGGAAACATGCTTTTCCTTTTGGAGTAGCTTTCGATGATTCATAGCCCAAACCAAAGCGATTCTTCTTCTCAGGAATTTCTTGGATCTTTCCCCAGCGTTTCGAGGCATCACATACCATAGTCGTTTGCAGATCTCTCTGTGATGTTACTTTAGTCTCGTTACCCTTCTCGACTGGTAATGTTACCATTGAAGCAATTTCCGAGGCTTGGAACAGGGTAGCTATACAGTCTTCATCGGCACTGATATATCTGTATGATTCAATATGGCTTACAAAAATGTCTTCCTCTCCGTCAATTATGATTAACTTCCATTCCACTTGGAACTTCAATTTTTTATGCAGGGTCGAGGTTACTGCCCCTGCCGCATGGATCCAAGGTCTCCCCAGTAAGAAAGTGTATGTTGGTTCGATATCCATGACTTGGAAAGTAATATTGAAGATATGCGGCCCAATCTTAACTGGGAGGTCCACCTCTCCTAACACTGAGCTTCGAGAACCGTCAAATGCCTTTACTATCGTAGAACTTGGTCTCATTACCATGTCGTCTATTGTTAACTTTATGAGACTTTACTTTGGCAACACATTAAGAGCGGAACCGGTGTCAGTAAGAACCCTAGACAAATTGGTAGTACCTATTTGCATAGTAATATGGAGTGCCTTGTTGTGGGCTCGGCCCTGTGGCGGTAATTCACTGTTGATGAAACCCAGGTAGGATCCGGACGTTAGATTTGCTACGACATTGTCAAATTGATTTACTGAAATTTCTTTTTGCGAAATGAGCTGAACTTAACACCTTCATTAAAGAATCCCGGTGTGCTTCAGAGTTGATGAGTAAAGAGAATGTGGAGATTTTTGTTGGAGTTTGGTGGAGTTAATCCACCACTATGTAGTCACTCTTTTTAATTATTTTCATAAACTCTCCTGCCTCTTGATCGGTAAATTTTTTGCTCGGAGATTCTGTTTCTTGATTTGTATCAACCACGACTTTTCCTTTTTCCTTTGTTGGAATCACATCCGTCTTTTTTGATAGTTCGGCTCCAAAAATTCGACCACTTCGGGTCATACCTCTTGTCCCTACTATGTTTGAAATTCTAGGTCCCTGACTTGGGGATGGCCCGCTTTCTTGCTTCACTTTGTTGATGTAAACGGCTGAGTCATAACTCCATGGTACTGCCTTGTTATTTTCATAAAGGATAGGTGACGGTCCCTTAATTACGATCGTGGCTTTTGGAGTGGTGGGTATTAAGAGAGTCTGCTTAGGTGCCCTTCTTGTGATCCATGTTGATTCTCCCCACGGGATGACTAGAGTTTTCTTGGTAAGGCTTGGGCCCTAGCATGGGATTACCAGTGGCTTTTTCCCTCCAATCGTGGCTACATATTTTTGCTCAGAGTATAGTCCGAATTGGACTATCCCCTGATCCACCAGCCTTAGCAGAGTTGTTTCAAAAGCTTTATTATGCTCTAACAAGAATCCACATTTGAACAAATATTCTTTCAACAGGTTGATAGGGGTTTTTGCCTTTATGGTTGCCTAAAGTCAGTGACCACCTCAATTTCATTTATTACTGGCCCATCGTGCGGAGGCATAGGGTTTGATTTGATGTTAGGCTTCTCAAAGGTGATGTCTTGAGATTCTAACAAATCCTGAACCTCATGCTTGAATGCCCAACAATGTTCTATGGTGTGCCCCAGATAGTTAGCATGGTACTCACACCTGGCGTCGGCATTGTATCTTTATGGGAGTGGCCCGACTGGAGGAGCTAAAGGCTTAATTTCCACCAAGGATGCCTTAACCAAGTGTTATAATAACTGGCTTGGTGGCATGGGTTGTGGATCAAAATTTCTGGGTGGCCTTTTAAATCTGTCCTGCCTTTGTCCTTGTGGGATAACCAATGGTTGTGATATCCTTGGTTGTGAGGCCAGAACATTGACTTCTCCCTCATTTCTTCTTGGGAAATTTTAAGCTGATCTTTTTGAATTGTAAGGGGCATTTGACGACCCCCTTGATATCTTCTGACTTTTTAAACCAGTTTCGATTCTTTCGCCAATAGTCACTAGGTCTGAGAATCCCGACGAGACACTTCCCACCATTTTCTCATAAGAAAGCCCTTGTAGGGTTCCCATGAACATGTCTACGAGTTCTTTTTCCAGCAGTGGTGGTTGTACATGTGATGCCATCTCCCTCCATCTTTGAGCATATTCTTTGAAGGATTCTTCCTTCTTTTGGGACAAATTTTGGAGTTGCATATGGGTAGGTGCCATGTCCAGGTTATATTTGTAATGCTTCAAGAAAGCATTAGCAAGATCTGCCCAAGTTCGGATATGTGTTCGTTCCAATTGCATATACCAGTCTAAAGATGCCCCACTCAGGCCGTCTTGGAAACAGTGGATCATTAGCTTCTGATCATGGGCATGGGCATGCATATTCATGCAATACATATGAATATGATTCCTTGGACAAGTGAGCCCTTTGTATTTTCCAAAGTCGGGTACTTTGAATTTTGGCGATATCACCACATCAGGAACTAGACCCATTTCCAGAGCGTCTACTTCGAAATCATCAAAACCCTCCACGGCTTTTAACCTTTCCTCCAGGGTTTTATATTGATTCATTACCAGTGGATTATCTGCAGCATGAGTACCAATTGTCTTTAAGGGTGCCTGGTGAGCATCCTCTAGGTCATGTTCTCTGTATTGCAAGTTTAGGTAGTTGTCTGCATTGTTGGTTGGAATTTGTAGGGTATGTGATGCCCCTACTTTTGATGGTGGTGGGATGAACCCTTCAGTTTCAACCTCTTGCTGGGCCATGGCGGGCTTTTGGGGTCCTGCTTCTGGCTCTTTCCTTGGTTGGTGACCGCTCGATGCACCAATGGTTTGGGCTACCTCTTCAAAAGCTACCCTGGAAATTTGGTCTTGATGGTCAATAATGTTCTTCAAAGCTAGAAGAACTTGACTCAAATCTCCTTTCATTGAGCTTACGTCACCCTTTACTTGGTCAAGATCCTCTTTGAACACAGCTTGAGTCTCCTCGATTTGTTCCATTGCTTTTTGTTGATGGGCCCTTATTTGATATGGAGGCCAAGGAGGTGGAGGTCTTCTTTTACCAATGGCTTAAATAGAGAGATTTTTAAAGCAAATGAGTTTTAATATGACATACATGTGTTTTATAAATGCATACGTGCGAATGGATGTGCATGAACATGAAATGATTTCTTGTTTTAAATGTCTTATTCACTTGGATACATGCTTGTATTTTACTTATTATTTTATTTGGTTACTAGCTTTAAAATAGACACGTCTTCGAGATAGGGAAACAAAATGCCTTTATTAAAAGTAACATAATCCATATATTGAAAAATATTACAACTTGAAATCAAAACTTGTTTGCATAAACATAAATAAAGGGAACTAAATCTTCTAGGTGCGCCTGTGGATGTGTGCGATGAAGCCATCAACCATTGCTCAGAAAAGCTGGAGAAAGTCTTCAACGTCCTTCGGAAGAGGAACCATTACATTCTCTACATCTTTTAAACTTCTAGGCATGTCCTCGATGAGATTGTTGGCTAGGAAGATGAGCTTTTCATGTTTGTCTTTGTAGTACCTGTACTCTTGATAAAGATGTGGGATTATCTTATGGTTATCTCTCCCAGCTTGGGCGATCTTGGTATACTGCTCTTCCCAACACATCTTTTCACCCCTCATTTATGTATAAAGCCTTCGTTGGATGAGGAAATCCTTTTGAAGACCCTACAGATCTAAACATACATGCTCATATTCTCGAGTTCTATGATTCAGGAGTTTCTCTACCTCTATCCTTTCAAGGTGTGCTTTAACCTCTGATTCTTGGCTGTCTTGAAGTTCAGTGGCGAGGTACTTTACTTGCTCTTCTTGATCTAAGGAAGCTTGTGCCAAACTTTGGATTTGGGCCCTTAGATTTTCCTCTAGTTAACCTTCCGATTTCAGCGGCGGCCTCTTCTAACCTTTGGTTGTGGGAATCTAATTTGAATGTTTCACTCAACATCCCTTCAGTTGTGCGCTTTCATTTGAGACTTTCTTTCTCCAATTCCTTTTGACTTTTCTCAATGTGTTCGCCCTTTGACTCAAGTATAAGCTGCATTTGTTTCTTTTCTTTAGTTAGATCGAGGAGATTGAGTTCTAATGCTTCTTTTTCTTTTTGAGCTTGCTTTAAGGCGCCTTTCAGATTGTCAACTTCTTCCAAAGATATAGGTGTTATCTCTGGGACCTCTGATTTGTACTCTGGACCTTTTTCGAATGGCAGCTTGATAATTCGCACCCTATCTCGGACCCATTTGGTGTAGGGTTCTCTTGCTATGGCATTCTTTCTTTCGGCTTTTCTCTTGCTAACCTTGTTCCAGGCTCGAATAACCTTGTTGAGAAACCCTTGGTCTACTATACCCATATTATGGATGATAAATGGTCAGAGTTGTTCATCCGAAGGTTTGTCTTAAAAAGGATACCCTAACTGTCGTAGGGCCAAAGTAGGGTTGTAATTAATACAGCCTCGTGATCCAATCAAAAGGACATTAGGAAAGTCCCCACAGCTAATAGTGATAACACCAATATCCAGCTTCCTTGCATACCATAATATAGAGTTTGCAGTGAGAGATCTTAATTTCTGTGGCCACTCATATCTGGTCAATTCTAGAATCATATAGTCTTCTTTGTAAAGATGAGTCATGAACCAAGTATATAGAAGCGGGATGCAACAATTTAGCGTGCCTTTTCTCTTTTCATACATCATATGCAAAGTGTAATAAATGTCATCAAGAAAAGCGGGAGTAGGATCCATATTAAATACTTTCGCACCTCAAAATATGCCAATGGCCGCAGGGTCAATATAGTCCACAGTCTGAGGAAATAAAATTACACCAAATACCAACATCCCTAAATAGTCAATACAAGATTCTTACTCCTTATAATTAGCAAATCCTAGTGTCTTAGCTTCCAAGTATATCCTTTTGATTCCTTGTATTAGACCTTCTGTTCGATAATTTTGCACTAACTCAGGGTAGGGGATCCCTAAGCCTTTTGCCAAAACTTTGACTTCAACAGTTTTCCCAATACCTACATAGGCCTTTATTTGGAAAAATTTAGAATTCTGTCAAATTCTTCCAGAGTCGGTGCTAGCTGGAAGTCTTGGAAGGTGAAACATCTCAATGGAGGGTTATAAAACTGAATTAAGGCAGAGACTGCATCCATCTGAACCTCTACTTTAGTCAAGTCAAGGGTATCCCCATAGCGGTGAGCGTACATCTTCAGAGCTCTCTCAGATAATTTCCCCTTTATAGTTTTGATTTCAGAAAGGTCTGGCTTGTAGGCATTGACGCGGACAAGTTGTTTCCCTCTGGTATCCATTTTTAAGACAGTCACCAAAAATCTTGCTTTTTTTATATTTTTTATTCCGTACCCTGTGAATAAGACAAATAAAAGAAGCAAATGATGAATATGAGATATATATGAATGCATGAATGCATAAGTGTTGGGTTAAGTAACGGGATTTTGTGACAGGTTTTTATGATGGGTACCCCTATAAGGTAGGATCCTTAATTTTGACCTACGGTAAATCTACCCTCCCAGGAGGTGGTTGCCTTAAGGGTATCATGACTAACACCAGAGGGAAAAGGCACAAGGGCCTCCCTTAGGCGGAGCCTCTTTACGGACCGAAACTTTCGTCTCAAATTCGTGAAAGGTCTCGTCATGAGATTTTAGGTTAAGGTCGTCACAAAGAGTCATGGGTGACCTTCCAAAGTCCTACTCGTCAAGAGGATATCTCTCGATAAGTATTCCTTTTTCAGAAGTTCACCGACTCTAGGCGAATTCGTCACATAAACTCGCAGGGATGATGTACCCCCTAAGCTAATAGACAAACCTTCTTTCTAAGGGTTATATTGGAAATATTTTTGATATAGAAAAATCCTGCCACGCAGTAAATATATGATGATAAGAGAAATTGATGGTAAATAAATAAATGCGATAAAGTAGATGAATGTAATAAATAAAATAAAGCAAATAAAAATAGAAACCCCAAAAGTACCTAAACATAGGGTTAAGGAGAGTCCCCAGTAGAGTCGCCAGCTATAGCAACTAGTTTTTTAATCAAGAGTCGCCACTATTAGTTTTTATCCTAGGGAAGGGAATCTAACAGTAAACCCTAATTCGCGGACAGAGATTCTAGGTTTCGGACTCAATTAGACGAAAGGAAGGTGTTAGGAACCTTTCATCCACCTTGTTCACAAGGATATTAGACTCTAGGTTTAGGTTTGGGGGAAACTGGATTTTAAGTTTTAATTAGAAAGACTCGCCACGATTTTAGATCGTATGCCTATGTATCCTCTTATGAGGAATCAGAGTCCCAATTGATAGTTCGTATGAATTGGTGTTTTTTAGGGGTTTGCAAACATATTTTGAATCACCTCGCACTCGATCGAGAGTGGTGATTGCGGAAATTTTGACTGAGTGCGTAGTAAGTCAAAACTAGTTTGAAACCCTTTTGCAAAAAAATAGTTGATTAGTTTAGTTTATTGCGAAAAATAATTTGATGATTTGTTTGTGTTTTTTAATCATATTATTTGCAAAGATCTTGATTAATGAATGATTAGAAAATATTTAATGCCAATATGTATAAAAAAAATATGTTCATGAATTTTTAAATAAACATAATTTATTTATGATAATAAGTAATATTGACATATAATAAATAATAATACTATAAATAAAAATTACTAGTAATAATAATTATTATTATAACTAATATTAATAAAAATAATTATTAAAAAAGATAATAATATAATATAATAATAATAATAAGAAGAAGAAGAAAATAATTATTATGTAGAAAATGTAAAAAATGATTAATTAGGCAGGGGGTGCAATCCTAGTTTTTAAGTAAAAATAGGGGGTGTGGAAAATAGTTGGATTAGGCCCATTATGATTGCTGAACAGGGGGGTGTAAAGTGCTTGGTGTTTGAGTAAAACGATAGAAAGGGGGTGCTAAAATCATTGGGCTTAGGCCCAATTCTAATTCATGAAGGGACCGAATTAATCATGTATGCGCAGGAGTATGGGTCTTGCGGTAGGACTTGGTCTACGGTCGTCCGATTATGATCTTGCGGTCACTGTTGAGATCACATGATAACTACGGTATGGGCGCGTACATGGGAATGGAACGGATTATACAAATTTGGTTTTTTATTTCATTCTTACATTTTCTATTTTACAGTAACCCCTCTTTCTCTCTCGCTTACCCTTTCTTCATCCTCTCAACCCTACCTCTCTTCCCTCTAAACCCTAACACCTTTCCCCCCATGGAGGCGCTTCAACCATCCGATAACCCTCAATCAAAACCCCAACCAACAAAAACCCCAAATCAACAATTAGAAAAACAAAAGCTAAGTTTACCCTCCACGATATTGCTTGTTCTCTGATCTTTGAGCTTTTGAAACTAATCCCCCCGTCTTCTTTGATTGCAGGTCGCGAAGGCGATAGCTGATGGTGGCGAAGGCAACGACGATAATGCAATTGCGCGATTAGGGTTTCAGACATTGAAACCCTAATTTCTTCTTCTCCCTTCTTCAACTACAAGCGAGATTGTACAACTTCTACGCGTTCTCATTCAATTCTTGTACTGTTTTTTCCGTCAAAATCCCATGTCTCAGAATCTCTTTGTCTTTGAAGTCTCGTCCCCGTTTATGTCTTTGTTTCTAGTACTTATAGGGTTTTAGGTTTTGATTTTTACAGCGTTACAATTACTTAGATTTAGGACTATTAGATAAATTAGGGATTTACCATTCAATGTAATTGATTTTTTCTGAGATTTGATTTGCAAAAACGTTTGATTCTGTAACTCTGATTCGATTTGCAGAAGATTGATTCTATATATTTTTCCTTGTAATATTCTATTTTGATTCAGTACTGAGACTGTATTTGCATACTTAGCTTCAAATTGTAATAAAAATTGGTTTAAGTTTTAGATTTGATTTGATTAGGTTTTTTAGATTTCTACAGTATCTGTTTTTGATACAGAATCGTGCGCTAATTTTTTATCAGATTTGAACAGTTGTTTTTGATTTGGGCCTTGCATTTTTAATTAGCCCAGTAGTAACTTTTTATTTCTGTCTAGCATATACTTAATTAGCTTTTTGGGCCTGCGTTGCATTTTATCCCAATCAACCATTGATTAATATTACAGTAAAACTATTTCTTAAGCCCAGTTTTGATAACTGTAATTAGTAACATTTTTTTTTACTAATAAATATGTAATATACAAATAACAACAATATATATATATATAACAACAACAATTTCTCAACAAATCCAAACAAATCTATTAATAATAGGTTATGTTTTTTTTCAAAAACAATAACAATTTTATTTTTTTGTTGATAATAATACTTAAAACAAATCTTTTAATAAATACTTTATAAAAAATATTTAATAAAATGATTATAATAGAAAATATCCAATAATAACAGTAACAAAAAACAAAATAAAAATGATTTTTTCAAAAATGCCAAATTGGCTAAAAAACTCTGTGGGCCTATAGTTTGTAACAGATTCAAAACTTTAAATATTATTTAGTTTACCCCCTTTTAAATGAAATAGATTTATTTTAACACGTTGTGAATAAGAATTTTCTTAGAAAAATAATAATAACAGCAAACATTTTATAATAATTTTTTCTAAAATAAATCAACAACAAAAATGACAGACGAACTGATTTTAAAGATCTCAATGGGCCATACGAATTCTATCATTCCCTCTTAATAACAAAAACATTTAAGTGGGATTTTGTAATTAATATTTATGTTTTTTTCTGAAATAATTCTCCATACTCGCATCTCATGGGCCATTGGCCAACATGCTTCGCAAATAGGCTCACGGGTATATGGGCCTTTTTTATTTAGAAAGCCCCATTCCCTTGAATTAAAATACACCCCCTGGTTGACTTGGATTTAGGAATGAGCTGTCAGATAT
Source organism: Vicia faba (assembly GCA_948472305.1). NCBI lineage: Eukaryota > Viridiplantae > Streptophyta > Magnoliopsida > Fabales > Fabaceae > Vicia > Vicia faba. Next base: position 146,393 of record CATIWC010000917.1, on the reverse strand, counting down.
TGCTGAACCATCCTTAATTAAAATATCTTCTTCTATTTTTAACCTTGAAAAATAAAATTATCGAGGTAGGACAAATTTGGGGTACGACAACCCTAATTTGACAATTCTTGACTTTTGATGATTTGAGGACTTTCCTTGGGGAATCATGATCAACCCTTGATCAAATGATGAATATCACTTCAAAATATTAATGTTGACCAAAAATCTTGAAGTTTGATTGTATGTTGACCATAGTTGACTTTTTTGACCAATATAGTTGATTTTCAAGCATTTGAGCCATTGATTAAGCAAACTTGTGATGTATGGCTTGAAACTTAACATGAAATTTGTTGAGGACCTATGGAGAATCATGGAAGCCACTTGATATCTTTGCAAATCAAATTTCCTAGAGAAACTTCAAACCCTAGTTGTAGGCCTTTGACTTAGGAGGAGCATCTTGACTAGTCAACCCTTGAGTGTCTTGACTATTTGAAGAGCCTTGAAAGAATGTTTTAAGAAAAATGAGAGAGAAAATTTTAGGGTACAACACACTGTACTAATATTCCCTGGTCGATCTCTCCAGTAAACTTTCTATTAAGAGACCAACATTATTTACCAAAACCAGAGGTAAACAAATTGGCACACCTGGTGGGACAATGCTAATAAATTCCTAGTTTGTATGTAGTTTTACAAAGTTTCTTATAGTTAGTATGTGTATGAATTTGAGAAGTGGTAAACTTTTTCCAAGTCTAAAATTCCACTCTCTGACACAAACACATCACACACACAGATTTCTACACAAAATATGGATGTCATATCAGTATGTACCACAACTCAAAGCGCGACGGTTTTATCTCGCGTAAGATCGACCATTGTTCATGGTTCAGGGACAACAGTCACAATGGAAGAACCTAGGCATGGGATATCTCCATTTGACCCAAATTAACCACTCTTTTCAGGGGGTCCATGGTCGTCATTTTTCCCTTACCAATATGGTATGCCTTATTCCATGATGGTTGGGTTACAGTCGAACCTGTCCACATATACATAAAACACAGTGGCCACTGGAAACCAAGGCAATTATGCCCCAAGTAGTCGACCAAGTGGTGTTAGTTACGTCCCGCAGTCGTCATCATCTTTGAATACCACTTCAGTTATGGCTTTAAGGCAACAGATGGATGAGAGTAATTTAGAGTTAGTAAACATCTTAACTCAACAAATAGGAGTTGCAATTAATTTTGTAGTTGAAAAAATAGGTAGATTGATTGACTCGTTAGGGGTCCAACCAACTTAGACGTGCCACAGGCCGTTGAGAGTTTTTGAAGAACTGGAGGCGGGAAATAGTGAGCATCCTTTTAGACCTCAAAGAGTGGAAGCACCCACTTATGAAGAGGAAGAATTTGTTGAACAATATGAACCTAGTCCAGTCATAGTTAGGAGAAACCAAGATGATAATCGAGTGCTAAGAAATGCCATCGTTGGGTGTAACAACATAGTGAATATGGTAGAATAAGAATTGACACAATTTGGAGTAAATGTTAGCCTCAGAAGGCCCAATTACTCTTCACCCTTGCCTGATTACATTCGACAGGCAGAATTACCTAGGGGATGTAAGGTACCTAAATTTACCAAGTTTGCTGGTGATGCTAGTGAGTCGACCATAAAACAAATTGGTAGGTGCGACATTGGTTTACGACATTGACTCCAAACTCCATACGCACTTGGGAACAACTCGAGGGTATATTTCATGAGCAATTTTATGTTGGTCAGCCTAAGATACGTTTGAAAGAGTTATCCTCAATAAAGAGAAGGTCGTATGAGTTAATGGAAGATTATTTAAATAGGTTTAGGGTCCTAAAGTCTAGGTGCTTTACTAGAGTTCCTGAACATGAGCTGGTCGAAATGACCACTGGGGGGTTAGATTATTCTATTAGGAAAAAGTTTGATCCTCAATCTATTACAGATATGTCCCAACTAGCTGACAAAATTTGATATGTCGAACATTTGAAAATAGATAAAGCTAGGGTGTCAAAGGACCATAGAAAAAGGCAAAATTGCTTATTTAGACACAGAAGATTATTCCATAAAGTCTGAAGATGAAATACATGGAAGACCGTCAAAAGGAAAGACGGTCGAAGAACCAGAAAATGATGCGTCTAGTACTAAAACATATACTTTGATGTGTCAAAATGTGATGAAATATTTGATGTTTTAGTTTTAGATGGTTAGATTATAGTGCCTCCTGGTAGTAAAAATCCACCGTTAGAGGTCTGTCGTTCACCTATCTTTAACTTGAAGAGGTAAATCTAACCAGAAGAGGTTTGTTGTCTGTCTGTCTTTAACTGGAAGAAATAAATCTAACCAGAAGAGGTTTGTTGATTGCCTATCATTAACTGAAAGAAGTAAATCTAACCAGAAGAGGTCTGTTGATTTCCTATTATTAACCGAAAGAAGTAAACCTAACCAGAAGAGGTCTTCGTCGGCCTGTCTTTAACTGGAAGAAGTAAATCTAACTAGAAGAGGTCTGTTGATTTCCTATTATTAACTGGAAGAAGAAAATCTAACCTGAAGAGGTCTACTGATTTCCTATCATTAACTGGAAAAAGTAAATCTAACCAGAAGAGGTATGTTGATTTCCTATTATTAACTGGAAGAAGTAAACCTAACCAGAAGAGGTCCATTAATTTCCTATCATTAACTGGAAGAAACAATTCTAACCAAAAGATGTCTTTGTTTTTGTTGATTGACTTTTCCTGCAAGGAAGAGGGTTAGTTGCATGCAGATGTGTGCATGGCATAATGATGTTCTCAAAATAAATGAGATTATGCGGTATGCATTTGTCATGTATGTGCTATGATATATGAATGTTATTGAAATGTATCTTTTTCTAGGAAAATAAATCCTTGACAAATGTTGGGGAGTATTGGGAAGCAAAACTAACGCTGGAGATGAGGAGTACGTATCTTCGACTTTGTTTAGAGTGTTCCACTGGGGATTCATGTCTCGTTGTTTTGAGGAAATTCTACGGGGAATGTCGATTTCTTCTTGAGGGTTAGAGTTCAGGAACCTTGGTTTTCCATTACTCTACTGGGGAATTATAACTTGACTAGAGATAATAACGACTCCACTGGGGACAAAAGGGTTTTGTCTGTTGATTTGTAACAGTTTGAGAAAAGACTCGTGTTGGGGAATCTATAGTTTGTTGGGGAAATAACCCTTTTGAGGAGAATATTTTGAAGATTTTATTAGGGAGATGAATTCGTAAGGTTTCTTTTTTCAATTAAGACCAACTCAGTTGGGGGGAAGGTTTTTAGGAGATTATACTTTATGGGGATAATCTTATTGAAGCAACTCTGTGGGGATATCCCAAATCCTTAAGGAAATGCTTATTACATACATTTGTTAATAGTTAATCATGTTCATATACATATGTTCATTCAATTTTAATCATTGGACATTTTTGCACTCAAAACAGAAAAAACAAAAAGTTTGCACTTCGAAGTATATTTGCATTGATGTTTTGCCTATAAACAGGCATTTTTGTACAAGGAGACAGAAATCCTAGTAAGAGGAAATCGTCTAAAGAACGAAAGGAATACAAATTAAAAACAAAATAGTAGCCATGTGGAAGAAATATCATTGGGTTCCATCTCCGCCATTGTCCCTATGTCTTCGAACATCATCCCTTGTTGTTGAAAGAAGATGATTGAATTGATCTTATACCAATGAACTTGGACCTTGGTAATAAAGTTGGTTGTGGTGATTCCACGAAACATAGTCATACGCTTTGATCCTTAACTTTTTCTTGGACCTCCCTTTCGGATTTTCAGCCCACCAGGATACCCTTTTTTGCCCAAGCCGCCCTTTCGGGTTTTCGACTTGTCGGGTGTACAATCTCTTGTATATATCCCTAAATTTTGCCCCAACCATTTTGGTTCGCCAGGATGCCCCTATTTTTGCCTAGGTATGTTAACCCAGTGGGTCATTTTTATGCATAGTATTTTTTAACTATGTCTACATTCACCAGATGCAGAAAATCTTTTCCATCCATAGTAGTTAGCATCATAGCTCCGTCAGAAAATACTTTTTTAACCACAAATGGCCCTTTGTAAGTGGGAGTTTGTTTGCCCCTGGGATATCTTTGAGGAAGAATGATGCGCTTTATTACCAAATCGTCAATTTGATACACTTGAGGTTTTATATTTTTGTTGAAAGCCTTGTTCATACGCTTTTGATACATTTGACCATGACAAACAGCATCCAGTCTCTTCTCGTCAATTAAGTTCAACTGATCCAACCCAGTCTGAATCCATTCATCTTCGCCTAAATCTGCTTCTTTCATAATCCTTAAGGAAGGAATCTAAACTTCCACAAGTAAGACAACTTCCATGCCATAGACTAAAGAGAAAGGTGTTACCCTAGTTGATGTTCATGCTGGAGTACAGTAGCCATGGAGAGCAAATGGTAGCATCTCATGCCAATATTTGTAGGTCACCACCATCTTTTGCATAATCTTTTTTATGTTTTTGTTGGTGGCTTCTACTGTGTCATTCATCTTAGGTATGTATGGAGAAGAGTTATGATGCTTGATTTTAAACTGCATACAAAGTTAAGTGATCATAGCATTGTTGAGATTGGTTATGTTATCAGTGATGATCCTTTTAGGGATGTCGTACCGGTGGATGAGGTTATGCTTGATAAACCGGGCTACCATATTCTTAGTGACTGAGGCAAATGAAGCAGCTTCGACCCATTTGGTGAAGTAGTCAATGGCAACGAGGATGAAACGATGTCCATTAGAGGCAGTGGGCTTGATCTCTCCAATCATGTAATTTCCCCACATTGAAAATAGCCACGGAGCAGTCATGAAATTCAAAGGAATTGGAGGTACATAAACCTTGTCGGCATAGATTTGACACTTATGGCAAGTCCTCGAGTGATAGTGACAATCATTTTCTATAGTCGACCAATAGTAACCATCCCTCAGAATCTTCTTGGCCATAGTGTGCTCACTAGAATGAGTTCCAAAGACACCTTTGTGCATGTCTTCCATGATTTATTTTGCTTCCTTCTTGTCCATACAACGGAGCAGTGTTGAATCATGGTTGTTGTTGTACCCCCAAAATTTTCCCTCTCATTTTACTCAATGCATGCCCATTGGAGTCCTCAATTTACTCAAGTTTGCTCAAGAGTTGACCAGACAAACACTCTCCTAAGGCAGGATGTCTCAAATTAGGGTTTCCATTTCACTCAATATAGGTGGACTCCAAATGTCTCATATGCTCTCCATGGTCTTAATATGTTCTCAAGACCCTACATGTCAAGTTTCATGCTTTGCACAAGAAGTTTGCTCAGTCAACTGCTCAGATGCTTGAGAATCGACTATATTAGGTCAAAAGTCAACTGTGACCCACATACAGTCAAACTTCAAGATTTTTGGTCAATAATAACATTTTGAAGTGACTTTCATCATTTGATCAAAGTTTGATCATGATTCCTCAAGGAATGCTCCAAATTCATCAAAACCCAAAAGTTGCTAAATTAGGGTTTCTTAGTAAAAGTCAACCAAACTTTGACCAAGCATAACTTCCACATGATTTATCAGAAATTTTCCATCCAAAGCTCATTTTGAATAGGATGCAATTCCCTACAATTCATCTTCAGCTCACAAGTACAAAATGTGCACTCATAAAAAGATATGAATTTCTACATTATGGATCCTTTTGAAAAGTCAACAAAAACACCTTTTTGGTCAAAGCTTCTTACATGAACATGGAAGACTCAATTGAGATAAGACCAAAAGGGTTGCTTAGGGGACATCCTAATATTTCTAAAAAGTCATAGAACACCTCTCTAGGGTTAAAATTGGAAGAGATATGCCTTGTCACAGTTGACTTTTTTTGCAAAATTGCCAAAAGTCAAATGTGCTCAAAAATGCATTTTTCGCTAAATGAGCCTAACTTTTTATGCTTGCACCTCACTTATAATGTGGTCCACGACTCAAATATTCACCACACATTATTTTCTTCATTTTTCAATTTATGTTGATTTTTTATTAATTAAAAATTGAATTAAATCAAATAATTGATGAATAATAGCAAAGATAAGATTTGATTTGGTTTTTGGACAGGTTGGAAATCAAAATATGCTGAATTATCAAGGCCAAAACGAATCAAGCATAACTGGTACAAGAAAGGGAAGATTTGGCTCAAAATAGCAAGTTTGCATATGGCTAAAGAATCAAATAAAATCTCATCAAACTTCAAGATTTAATCCAAGTTTGTAACCCTAATTCATCCCTAGGTATATATTGGACAAGAACAAAGCAAAAAATAGGGGTTAGCAATCGTGAAAGAGGCAGAGCAAATTCAAAAAAATTCAAAGAAAAGTGTGAATCGGTTTTTACTCCACAGGCCAATTCAAGCCATTCCAATGATTCCAATCGTTTCTTGGACCTTCCCAGAAGCCAATTGGATCATTTGCAAGGCTTGAAACACCCAAAAACGTGCACAATCACTCTCACGGTTTGCTCATATTTTCGAAACCGATTATTGTATTTCTTGCATCATTAGCATGTTTAAGTTATATATTTGTGATCCTCATCATGTTTGCAAGCTAACTGGATGATTTAATTGCATTTTTGAAGCATGTACATGCCTTTGCCATTGTTAGGGTTTATATGTGCAGTTTAGGGGTTTTGTCCACAGGTGAAATTAGCCAAAAAGAAGGGTACCATGATGTTCATGAGATCAAAACGAATGGATCTATATAGTTAGAAATCATTTATCATGTGTCTTGTGTGTTTTGGAAATTTACAGAGGTTATGGCTACGGACATGTGACTGTAGGTAAAAGGTATATACCTAATACGAAGGTCCCAGGAAGAAGAAGATATATGGCATGATTCCTTTAGGCCATTTGAATTATGCGCGTGTTTTTTTTCTTTCCAACTAACCCACCTATTTTTTCTATATTATATTTTGTTTCTATTGTTTATACAACGAAGCAAGACAACTCAGATGGCGAAGCGCATTAGTGGGGAGTATAAGGACTTGGGTTCGATCCCAGGTCCCAACAAATTTTCTTTATTTCACTTCCTTGTAACAGATCCAACGTATCATCCTTCCTGGTGACCATCATACACCCTTGCGTCCAACCGTTTGATCAAGCATGCCATCAGATCTAACGCTCCATTCATGAGGGACCATGATGCACGTTCAGGTCAACATCACACAGAATCCAATATTGACTGGGCTGGGAGCGTTTTGGGCCTCAAAAATTTCAGATTGACACCCCCAGATTTGCTATTCAACACAGTTTGCATTTTCTTTTCGATTTTCTTTTTAATTTCTTCAATTAATTTTTTTTATTATTTGTTATAATTAATTAACCCACAATTATTATTTTTCTACAAAAATCAAAAAAATCACAAAAAATACATAAAATATTTTTTTAATAAAAAATATTTTATTTTCTTAATTAATTTAGTTTGATTAATTTAAGGCAATTTAATCTCTTTTTATAATTAAAAATAACTAGTCCTAGGATTTGAATTGTACATAATTCAATTAATTTTATTTTAAATACACCAAAACCATTTTTTTCATTAAAATATTCATTTTAATTAATTAGGTTAATCAGGTTAACTTAAATACTCTTTTCCATAATTAAAATAATTAGAATTAGGGTTTTAGTCGTACATAACTCAATTAATTCTTTTCTCAAAAATAACTTAATTATTTCTCAATTAGATTTTAGGGTTTTCAGTTTCTCCTTGTATTTAATTCACCGCGCATTTAATCATTTCTTTTCCATTATTTTTGTAATTGCCAATGGTTTGTAATAGTTAAATTAGGGTTTTATTTACTGCTTTAATCCCCGATTTTTTTTGGTTATGTAAATAATCCCCATCCCCCGAAGCCTTGTAATAGCTAGGTTTATTTTTTCGCACTTTTAAATTCCTGCAAATATTTAACTGTCTAGATGTATGCTAAATAGGATTGTATGACAAGAATATCTGAAATTAAAACGGTAGATCACATAATGTGCAAAGATTAAATAACCGAAACAAATCATATGCACATATTCACTCCTAGAGTTTACCTCACTTCGGTTGCCTTCGGTAAACAATCATTAAGCATAGGAGATTTTAGTGGTTGCCTTCCTGTCTAAGAGATTAAAATGTCCCATTCGAATGTTGCCTCGGAAATGTTGCCTCAGAAAGATCTTAAGACTTTAGGGTTACTACTAAAATTTTCTAACTGTTGCTTTAGTGATTGTACTTGTCCCTTTCGAATGTACCTTACAACTCCAACGACGGTGCTACCTACTCCTTAATAGTAGGATAGCGCTGTCTAAAGGAAACGAGAACAAACAATCTTTTTCGAGTAGGTAGAATCTTAAGTACTTGCTCAATAAAAACTTCTCAATCAAACACATTTCAAAACAAATTTTCAAAACAAACTTCGTCACACCCTTGAGGACTGATACAAGGGTTATCACGAAGTAAAACATTTTCAAGACAAACACACACAAGCAATTTGAAAAAATGAGCAAGTACCTAAGAGTCCGTGGAAAACCATGGATAGAAAGGGTGTTAACACCTTCCCTTTCTATAATCTACCCCCGTACTCAGAAATCTCGAAAAAATGTTTTTTCTGTTCTTTTTCCTTTTCCATGATTGGATGAAATAAAATTCGGTGGCGACTCTTGCTTACTGCGACATTTTGCAAACAAAAAACGCAAAACGCAAACCAGTAAAAATAGTCGGTTCTGCCACCGTATAACAGAACTGGTGACTCTGCTGGGGAATTATAAGTGGGGTACACCTTAGGATCTAGGTCATTAAATTGCTTCTCTTGATTGTCTTGATTGATTTACTTTTGAGGGTTTGTTTGGGGTTACTATAGATCCTACACCCGGATTTGGGGGCACTTATTAGGTAAACAGCAATAGATCATGGAGACTGTACGGTGTAGACCGATATGGTTTAAGCGATGGTTGTGTTGGTGTGGCACTTTGGTTGGTACCAGTATCCTTCGTGGGGAAACGAGGAGAATACGAGGCCGCCGCGTGGTGTCGTGAAGCACCAACGGACCTTAGAACCTTAGTTGAACAAACTTGGCCATTAGAAAGTAGTGAGGTAGCCGGCCTCGGTGTAGAGCTGAGGATTGGTTGATACTCGATGCTACACTCATTGAGATCATACTTTCGGGATATTTCGGCCGTAAGAAAAGATTAATTGAGCTGAAACAATGCCCGATAAAGGATGGTCAGTGATATTGAGATCCTCTAGAACCCGGTTAGTTTTTAAGACAAGTTTGAAACCAACTAATCCTCAAGAGGGTATTACCTTTTACCTCATGCAAGCCTTAAACCTAAGGACTTTGTATGATTTGACTGTGCTTACTATACCTGTGTTTTCTCATGACATCATGCATCATAACATAGCATCCATTCTTATCGCACTAACCATTTCAAAGACCAAGGGAATTTATCTTTGTTCTGTTTTGCAGATCATGACTTATGTTCGTAAAAACACTATCTGAATCAGCTTTGTGAAGATACCTTCCCAACTCAAAGAGCTAGCATTAAGGGTTGCTGAAACTTCTGCGTTCACTAAGAGACATGGTTGACTTCTCAACCTGGTTACTTCAAACTTTGATGAAAAGATGATGAGTGTACTCTTTTAGTTATTTGATCCCAAGCACCACTACTTCACCTTTCCAGACTATCAGTTGGTACCTACCTTGGAAGAATTCTCTCAACTGTTGGATATACCCATTCTTGAACAGTTGCCCTTCACAGGTCTAGAAGAAGTTCCTAAGCCATAAGTCATTGCCTCAGCTTTGCATTTGAAATGGGCCGATGTGGTATCCAGTTGGGAAACAAGAAGCGGAGTCAAGGGTTTGCTAGCTAAGTTTCTGATGGACAAGGCCTAATTGTTTTGGGGTGATATGGATTTTCAGGCTTTTGAGGAGGTCTTGGCTCTTCTTATCTATGGGTTAGTACTATTCCCTAATCCAGACTCAGTCATACATGTGAACGCTATCAAGATTTTCTTCTCTCGCAACCCCGTGCCTACCTTGCTCGGAGATATTTTGCACACTCTCCATACTCGTACCATGAAGAGAAGAGGGATTCTTATGTGCTGCATGCCATTGCTGTCGAGGTGGTTTATTTCTCACCTCCCTAAGTCCATATTGAAGAATGAAGAAGGTTTGGGTTGGTTGCAAAGGATAATGTCACTCGCTCATATAGATATTCTTTGGTGTTCTCAAGCTATGGAAAACACTGCTATTATTGACTCCTGCGGGGAATACCCTAATGTCCCACTACTTGGTATTAGAGGGGGTATAACCTACAATCCTTGTTTAGCTCTGCAAAAATTTGGTTACGCTCAAAGGGATGGTCCCTGTGAGTTGCTTATCGAGGGCATTGTATTCAATTATGAGGATGATGTTCACGAGTATCGCCGAAAGTTCATACGAGCTTGGGGCATGGTAAACAGATCTGGCGCCAAGGCTTTGGGGCCAAAAACTTCCATTCCTATGGAACCCTACCTCCAATGGGTACGAGCTCATGCCCAGAAGCTTACGATGCCCTATGTGGTCGTTTTACCAGTGATTATGGAACCCACTACTGAAGAAGGTATTCCTTACACGGTCCTCTATCCTTACATGCCCACTGACCTTGGAGAATTGCAGAGGTCTTGGATTCAGTTGATGAAGGAGCTAGATACTTACAGGGATCAGTTCCATGCTCAGGAGAGGAAGGTTATAGAGCTCACAAAGCAACTGCATAAATAAAAGGGACTTGTGATACGGTGGGAGAACTGACTATGGTTTTGCGTTTGTTTTCGCAAATGTTTCGGTTGAGCAAGAGTCGCCACCGACTTTTTATTTTATCCTAAGGAAAGGTTAAAAAGCACAGCAAAAACCTTTGAGATGTTTTCTTGGGTTCGGGGAGTAGATTATAGAAAGGGAAGGTATTAGCACCCTTTCTATCCATGGTTATCCATGGGCTCTTAGTTACTTGCTTAGATCACTTGCCTTTTGTTTTCAATTATTTGAAATGGTACTCTTATGTGTGTGAGTTTGAAAATGTTTTGAAAAGAAGCCAACGTGGTGGCAACCTTTGTAATGATCCATGTTGGGATGTATACAAAGGTGTATGTCTTTTGAAAAGGTTTTCATTTTGAAAGTTGTTTTGAAAGTGTTGTGAGGTGTGGTTTTTTAGAAAATAGGCAAGTGTTTTGTTTTTGCAAGTTTGATTCAAGTAACTAAGAGGTTATCTACTCCTAAATTTCTCAAAGTTTATTGCTATGTTTTAACCCTTTTGACAAGTTTGTTCCACCATTGTATTTGGTGGACAATCTCATGTTAGGATGTGAAAGGGACGGGCGCGGGTCATCGTTTAGACCATAATTGCAATGGTGTCAAGTATCTTTGGGCAATTTTCTTTAAGGGACTTGATCATTTGTTTAGGCAACATTTTGAAAGCGTCATCGAGGGACTATGATCATTTGATTGTTTGTTTTGCCCAAAGAGACTTAACATGCAATATGGCCCAATTTTGAAAGGCAACAAGTGGAATACCCTAGGGGGGTGCAAGTGTGATTTGTGTGTCCATTTTCATGCTTGTTTATCTTGAAATTAGGTCAAAACTATTTTCGTTGTTTTTTCGCATACAAACCCTAATTCTAACATGGTATAATTAGAAAGAAATAAAGTACAAAAATAAATTTACTAAGCTATTACAAAACCATATATGGGAAGGGGGGTACAAATGTTCAAATGGGGATTTTGACAAGGAATTTAAACCTAAACTATTACATCAATATTGAATTACTTACAAGATAATTAATTTGCATAAATTAAATAAAATAAGAATAAATATGCAAGATGCAAAAAATGATTTTTGTATATATGAAAAAAAGTATTTTTATATGTCAAAATAAACAAAAAGAAAAGTATTATTTTTTTGGGAGATTTTCATGTTTAGGGTTAAACCCTAATTCTATTAAATAAAATGCATTATTTATTTATTATGTACAAGTATTTATTTATTGTATACAAAAATAAAATAAAGTGAAGTATATTTGTCAAAAGATATTTTTATATTTAAATATTAATAAAAATAAAAAGTGTATGTATTTTTCATTTTAACCCTAAATATATTAATATATATATATATATATATATATATATATATATATATATATATATATATATATATATATATATATATATATATATATATATATATATATATATATATATATATATATATATATATATATATATATATATATATATATATATATATATATATATATATATATATATATATATATATATATATATATATATATATATATATATATATATATATATATATATATATATATATATATATATATATATATATATATATATATATATATATATATATATATATATATATATATATGTATTATTTACTAAATATGTATTATATATACAAATTAATAATATTTAATATTTAATAAAAAAAGTATTTTTTCTATAAAATATTTTCAGAAAGTAAAACAAAATAAAAATGTATAAAAATGTATTTGCACTATTTTAGTATTTTAAATAAAAGTATATGTATTTATTTATTTATGTACAAACTAAAAGAAAACCAAATAAATGCCTAATAAATTCAAAAATGGTGAGAAAAATATTTTTTATATTTTTAATATCATGAGAAAAAATAAATAAGTCAATCCAAAAAAGAAAAAGTCAAAAAGTCAAAGAAATAAGCAAAATGGGCTCAGGGGGTGCAGAAGTAAAAATATGGTGCAAAAAGAAATGTCAAACAGGCCCAGCCCAGAACCAAGTCATCTTCAACCTCAGAACACCTTTGTTCAAGCCAAACACGCGTTTTCTATCTCCCAATTCCTGGACTTTTAAGCAAAACTTTCAACATGAAAAGTGTAGGGCATGAGAAGACGAATCCAGGGATATAAAAAACTTGACTTAACTCTCTAAGATGAGGGAGAATTTCTTCTCCCCCAATTCCTGACCTAGTTTTCCATCAATGTTCAGACTCAAAATTCTTGCAGCACACATAATATAAATGAAATCTAATCATATGGGCATGTTCAGGGCTATGATTGTGACATGTTTTCTTCACAAACCTAAAGCTAACAATGCCTAATAAGAGAGATACGAGTTCATGAACTTACCTGTTCAGTTGAAGTTGTATCTGGCAATGGAGAAGCTTTCAGTGCAAGGTGATGATTGGTATAGCTTCCTTGAGGTCCAGGGATGCTATTCCAAGCTTTACTTTGTCTTGAAACTTCTTGAATCGTGCTAGAGAACTTCAACTGCAAAACAAGAAAATGAAAATGGTGGAACTGGTTAGAGGAATTACAGGTCGTGTTTTAGGTTTTGGTTAGCTTGCATTGATGGTAGGGAAGGTGTGTGAAGAGCTTTTAGCAAGAAAGCATGACAGGGATGAGAGTTGGAACTCAATCTGCAGAGGTCACTCTGTTTTGGCAGTTTGATGGTGGTTCGGAGTTTGTGAAGGTATTGGAGGTGAAAGGCTCGTGCTTTAGCTTAGGATCAATGTTTGGAATGTGTTTGATATCTTTCTCTAAGGCTTGGTATGCAGGAATGGAAGTTGGTCTCACATATGCAATGTTTATTGAACTTTAAGCAAACAATGGTCACTTGATGTTTCTAGCCTGTACAGGCCCTCACACTATGCTGCATACCTTGGCCTTGATCAGTGCAATTTGCTCATAAACTTGTGCCAAGAAGATTTGGACTGTACCACTTGGATTTGCAAAATGGACATAAAGTTCCACTTTTTCAAAATGGAAATAATGCTTTTTCTACTTAAGGGTTAATTCTCCATGTAATGTCCAAATGCTTAGAACAACATCTTGGCACAATGGTTTTGCATTGAATTATTGAGTGAAAATGGGATTAGAGGCCTGCAATGTAGCTTAAGCATGCTGAATTCAAAATGGCACCAATGTATGAACATGTCTTGGCCAAGAACAAAAGTGACTTTTTCCCATTTTGCAAAATTCGATTCTCCCTAACCATGAGGTTGTTTGAGAAGTTCTTGGACATTTTGGAAAGATTGGAATGTGTACTACAATCCATCTTTGAAATGAAAATTGAAATTCCAAGTGTAAGTGTATGAAAAATGGTCTTGAAGTTAGGTAAAAAACTTGTCCAAAATAGGTCAAATTTTCACTAAGTTAAGAATGGTTTGGTACCCTTGTTCCAAAAATTGTAACTTGAGATACAAACTTCTTTTGGGAAAACTTTGTGAATAAAAATTGTAGATTATGAAACAAGCTACAACTTTCATGTTTTGACTTTTGCTTGAATCCAAATGGATCATGGTGAGAAAGTGGGGCAAAGTTGGGGGAAAATTAGGGTTTTTCATAACTTAGAAAAATTCTAAGTTATGAAAAATTCTCATTTCAAACCCTAATTTGCAATTTTTGATTTCTTGGTGAACAAGTTTCATGATTTGGCATGTTTTGATGAAAAATTAATCTTGACCCTTGATTTTGACCAAAAAGTCAAAGTTTGACTTTTCAGTATACAGTCAAAATTGATCAATTGACTGGGAAATTCAACTATCAATCTTGTGCATTTGGGATCTTTTGAACTTGTTGAGCATGTCAAGATAATTCCATGGGGTCCTTGAGTCCATATGTGAGCTTGGTTTGCCATTGGCTAGGTCAAACAGTCAAAAATTGCCTTTGTGTAGTCAAAACCCTAAAAATGACCATTTTGCCCTTTTGATGATCTGATCAAATTTCTTGAGGAATTGTGATCCAAACTTGATCAAAAGGTCCATGTGAGTTCATAATGTTGATGTGGGTCAATTTTCATGAGATTTGACTGTCAATTGGCCACAGTTGACTTTTTCCCCAATACAGTTGATTTCTAGGTCAACTGTCCAATTGACTGGGCAAAAATTGGAATCAAGACTTGAAACTTGGTATGGATAAACTTGGGAGTCCAACATGAAGCATGAAAGTCATCTTAGGCATTTTAGGTCAAAATATCTTTGTGCAAACACAAACCCTAATTTGGGTCAACAGTGCAAGAAGAAGTCTTGAGCAGAGGAAACCCTAACTGGATCTTGATCTTCAAGGGTCTTGTGATGAGAAAATGTTGAGGAAATGGGAGGGAAAATTTTGGGGTACAACAGTTGCCCCTTTTCAATCTTCTTGAACCTGAAGAGTTAGATTGGCAAGTTTGCCTTTCGTGACTCGAGGGTAAAAGGAGATTGGACACTAGAGTGCCCGGAAATTTGCACTCGCATGTTGAAGTATCAGCAATGTGATGTCGGGAATGGGCTTATAGATGCCATTTGGAGAGATGGTGGATAGGGAGATGGGCTTATAGATGCCATCTGGAGATGTGACAGAACCTTGTCGGGAATGGGCTTATAGATGCCATTTGGAAGTGTTGATCGCATAAGAGATTCCTTAGCGAGAACTTGTGTATTTGAGAAAGACAGATGTTTTCCTGGCTTGTTACAGGTGTTTGATCTTCAATCTCCTCATGCAGATATGCCCTGGCTAGATACAAGTATCGAATCTACAATCGGTTGCTCACAGATGTGCCCTGGCTGGATACAGGAGTCGAATCCGGAAATAGTCGTCATTAGATATACCCTGGCTGGATACAGGAATCAAATCTTCGAACTCTTCAGACGTGCCCTGGCTAGATACAGGAATCGAGTCTGGAAATGGTCGTTAATAGATATGCCCTGGCTGGATACAGGAATCGAATCTGGAAATGTTGTAGTTGATAGATGTGCCCTGGCTAGATACAGGAATCGAATCTTTGAACTCTTCAGACGTGCCCTGGCTAGATACAGGAATCGAGTCTGGAAACTGATCACTCTCAGATGTGCCCTGGCTAGATACAGGTATCGAATCTGGAATTGTGACAGTTGAAGGTAGTTGTCTTTGGGACTGTCTTTTTCCCTGAAAAGGCAAAAACATAAGTTGTATGCAATGTCATGATGTATGATATGCATGATGTCATGATGTATGATATGCATGATGTCATGATGTTCAACATGAGATAGTGTTGTATGCACTTCATTATGTATGTAAGCAAGATGTATGGAAATGTGAAATGTTTATGAATGTAATTTCGTCTTAGGAGAATAAATCCTTGACGACCGGCCGGGGAATGGCTCTGTGGAAGAGACACTTTGCTGAAGTTCTGATGAGAGGCCTGCTGAGGACTTCAATGATGGATTCCGCTGGGGATAATGATGATAAACTCCGCTGGGGATACCAAAGATAAACTCCGCTGGGGATAATGATGATAAACTCCGCTGGGGATACCAAAGATAAACTCCGCTGGGGATCGAAAGAACTTTGCCGAGGGCGATCTTCCGTGACAATTAGCTGAGGATAACCCAGTTATAAGCCTTTGTGAGGAATAACTTTGAATAAAGCTCGGGAGAGACGTCCGTATTCTGCAGGGAACAAGCTTCCAGAATCTGCTGGGGATAAGCTTTAAGACCTGTTGGGGATAAGAATTCCGCTTTCCCGGGGAAACTTTTCGGAATTGCACTGAGGTACTGATATTCTGCCGGGGAATGTTGTGCCTTTTCAGGATCGACGGAGAACCAACTCTGCTTGGGGAAAGTATTTCTGCATCTTGTCCTACTCTGCGGGGAGTTGAGATGATTTGATCACATTCTTCAGTCGAATCTACCTTGGTACCTTGGCGGACAAAGCAACCAGACTGCATCAGACAACTTCACATTGCCCCTGTTTCTGATGTCACCTGTAATTAGTCTTTTGTTTCATATGCAAATATTTATGAATCAGCAATTTAATGTCATATGCATATATCAAAAATGAACATTGGACGTTCTTCGCAAGACAAAACAGAAAAAGGAAAAACAATGGCAATTTGTATGGACAAGTGAATTTGTATTGATTTGAATTTTGCCTGTGAATAGGCGTTTTTGTACAAGAGGCTGACATCCTAGTAAGAGAATGCCGCCGAATAACATAGAATTTACAATTTTGAAAAGGAAACAAAACAGTTATGTGAACAATCCCACTGGGTTCCAACTCTGCTATCGCCTTTATGTCTTCAAGTGTCTCATCACTCTGCTGCCTAGTTGAAGATGAAGCTGATTGGTCGATGCGAAATCTGAGCCAGACAGTTGACGCCGAATTCCGGATGCAAGGTGATCCAATGAGACATAGTGTTACGCTTTATCCCTAACTTTTGCCTGGACCGCCCTTTCGGGTTTTCAGTCCACCGGGATACCCATTTTTGCCCAAGCCGCCTTTTCAGGTTTTCGACTTGCCGGGTGTACAGATTTTTTTCATTTTCATCCCTTATTTTTGCCCGAACCCTTTTGGTTCGCTGGGAAGCCCTTATTTTTGCCCAAGCCGCCTTTTCAGGTTTTCGACTTGCCGGGTGTACAGATTTTTTTCATTTTCATCCCTTATTTTTGCCCGAACCCTTTTGGTTCGCCGGGAAGCCCTTATTTTTGCCTAGGTATGTCAACCTAGCGGGTCTTTTATTAATGCGTAGTATCTTTTCACTATGTCTGCATTGGCGGGGTGAGGAAGGTCGTCACCATCCATGGTGGTCAGGATCAAGGCTCCTCCTGAGAACACATGTTTAACCACAAATGGCCCTTCGTATGTAGGGGTCCATTTGCCCCGGGGATCACTTTGAGGAAGGATGATGCGTTTGATTACCAGGTCCCTAACTTGATACTCTTGTGGTCTGACTTTCTTGTTAAATGCCCTGATCATCCGTTTTTGATACGTCTGACCATGACAGATAGCGGTGAGTCTCTTTTCGTCAATCAGGTTTAATTGATCAAGTCGAGTCTGGATCCAGTCATCTTCATTCAAGTCTGCATCCTTCATTATCCGGAGAGAGGGTATATGGACTTCAATTGGCAAGACTGCCTCCATGCCATAGACCAAGGAGAAAGGAGTTGCCCCGGTTGACGTCCTTGCTGAGGTACGGTACCCATGAAGAGCGAACGGTAACATCTCGTGCCAATCTTTATAGGTCACTGTTATCTTCTGCACAATTTTCTTGATATTCTTATTAGCTGCCTCTACAGCCCCATTCATCTTCGGCCGGTAGGGAGAAGAGTTATGGTGCTGTATTTTGAATTGCTCGCAGAGTTCAGTGATCATCTTGTTATTGAGATTGGTACCATTGTCCGTAATGATTCTTTCCGGGACGTCATACCGGCAGATCAGATTATGCCGGATGAAACGTGCCACGACGCTCTTGGTTACCGTTGCGTAGGAAGCTGCCTCAACCCACTTCGTGAAGTAATCGATTGCCACTAAGATAAAGCGATGCCCGTTGGATGCTGTCGGTCGGATCTCACCGATCATATCAATGCCCCACATTGCAAAGGGCCAAGGTGCCGTCAGGACGTTCAGAGGAACTGGAGGAATGTGCACCTTGTCAGCATAGATCTGGCATTTATGACAAGTTCGAGAATGTTGGTAACAGTCAGCTTCCATGGTGGACCAGAAATATCCTGCCCGAAGGATTTTCTTTGCCATGGTGTGTCCACTGGAATGTGTTCCAAATGTACCTTCATGTAGCTCTATCATGATTCTCTCTGCTTCAGTCTTATCCATACAACGCAGCAGAGTTGAATCATGATTCCGTTTGTAGAGAATGTCGTTGCTGAGGAAGAATTTTGCCGCAAACCTCCTCATGAACTTCTTGTCATTGACGGATGCACCTTCAGGGTATTCCTGAGCTTCCAAGTACCTCTTCACCTCATGATACCAGGATTTTTCAGTTACCTTTTCGGCCTCGAGATCGCAGCAGTATGCCGATTCGTCCAATTTCCAGATGATGATCCGGGGAGCCTCATTGTCCCATTTAACTTTGAACATTGAAGACATCGTAGCTAGTGTGTCCGCTAGCTGATTCTCCTCTCTTGGGAAGTGCTCAAAAGTTATTTCTTCAAAGTGGGGAAGCAAAGTCAACACATACTCCTTGTAAGGAATAAGATTTGGGTGTTTCGTATCCCACTCGCCTTTGATCTGATTGATCACGAGAGCGGAATATCCGAAGACACTCAGAAATTTGATCCTTAAGTCGATTGCATCTTGCAGACCCATGATACATGCCTCATATTCTGCCATGTTGTTGGTGCAGTTGAAACACAATCGGGCGGTGAGTGGAGTATGAGTTCCTTTGGGAGATATGATTACAGCGCCGACGCCGTTACCCAAAGCATTGGAGGCTCCGTCAAAATGCATAGACCATCGGGATCCTTTCTCAGGTCCTTCACCCGGTCCAGGTACTTCACAGTCAGTTACCACCATGATGTCTTCGTCCGGAAAATCAAAGTTCAATGATTGGTAATCGTCCACAGGTTGGTGTGCCAAATGATCTGCCAGTACACTTCCTTTAATTGCTTTCTGAGTTGTATACTGGATATCATATTCTGTCAAGATCATTTGCCATCTTGCTATTCTCCCAGACAGAGCAGGCTTTTCAAATATGTACTTGATGGGATCCATCTTTGAAATCAATAGAGTAGTGTGAGTCAGCATATACTGTCTCAGCCGGCGAGCAGCCCATACTAGAGCGCAACAAGTTTTCTCAAGCAGTGAGTAACGAGACTCACAGTCGGTAAACTTTTTGCTCAAGTAATAAATAGCGTGCTCTTTTCGGCCAGACTCGTCATGCTGCCCCAGCACACACCCCATTGAATTATCAAGCACTGTCAAGTATAGTATCAGAGGTCTCCCTTCCACTGGTGGCATAAGAACGGGTGGCTCTTGGAGATATTCTTTTATCTTTTCAAAGGCAGCCTGACATTCATCGTTCCAGCGTACTACTTGATCTTTCTTCAGTAATTTGAAGATTGGATCACAAGTAGCAGTCAGATGTGAGATGAATCGGGAAATGTAATTTAGTCGTCCCAGGAAGCCTCTAACTTCTTTCTCTGTCTTTGGAGTCGGTATCTCTTGTATGGCTTTTACCTTGGCAGGGTCCACCTGAATACCTTTATCACTTACAATGAAACCTAGCAATTTTCCGGACCTCACCCCAAAGGTGCATTTGTTGGGATTCAACCTCAGCTTGTATAACTTTAGTTGGTCAAACAGCTTCCTCAGATGATCAAGGTGCTCCTCCTCAGTTTGAGACCTGGCAATCATGTCATCAACGTATACATCAATCTCATGATGGATCATATCATGAAATAAAGCAACCATGGCACGTTGATAGGTTTCCCCAGCATTTTTCAACCCGAATGGCATGACCTTGTAACAGAAGGTGCCCCACTGAGTCACAAAGGTAGTCTTTTCCATATCTTCCGGAGCCATCTTGATCTGATTATACCCTGAAAAACCATCCATGAAGGAGAACACCTTATGTTGAGCAGTATTGTCGACAAGAACGTCGATGTGAGGTAGCAGGAAATCATCCTTGGGGCTTGCCCTGTTCAAATCCCTGTAGTCGACACACATCCTGACTTTTCCGTCCTTCTTTGGCACTGGCACCACATTGGCAACCCATTGAGGATAAGAAGTTACCACTAGAAACCCGGCATCGAATTGCTTCATAACCTCAGCCTTGATCTTTTCGGACATCTCTGGGCGCATGCGGCAGAACTTTTGCTTTACCGGAGGGCAGTCTTCCTTGGTTGGCAGGTGATGAACTACAATGTCGGCATCCAAACCAGGCATGTCTTCATAGGACCAAGCAAAGATTTCCATGTAATCATGTATCATCTGGATCAATCGTTGCTTCACACTGAGCTCTAGATTGGCACCAATCTTGACTTCTTTCCTATCTGTCTCAGTACCCAGGTTCACTGTTTCCACCGGCTCTTCGTGCGGCTGAATGGCCCTCTCTTCTTGAAGCAGCAGTCTTGCGAGTTCACCAGGTACTTCGCAATCATCTTCACCTTCGTCCTCGGCCAAGTTGATCGGATTCTCGAAGTCATAACTGGTGGTAGCAGAGCTGTTACCAGTGAGATCCAGAGTGGATTGAAACCTGTATAAGTGAGTGTGTGTAAATATAGCTGTTTTGCAATATATAACACAGAAAGAAAAAGAGCACAAGATTTGAAATGCAACAAACGTCCAATGTTTTGATTGATGATATATGGAAATGTCATACAAAAAGCCCTCACAAATGGAGCTATGATGCCCCGGGTAGGACACCGAGCCAACATAGTTTTAACATATTGTTTGTTACAAATTGGAAATCAAAAGAATTAATTACTGCGTGACAAATGTGATAGGTGTAAAATCCTTTGCCGTCCAGTTGCTTGGTGCGTTGCTGGTAGTTGGATAGATCCAACTGTCAAACTCTGCTTCCTCTACGTCCTCCTCGATAGCATTCACCCTTGGGTGGGAGATAAACACTGGAGCCTTTTGGATCTCTTCCTTGCGTACAGTCCTCTGAGCCTCTGCAGTAAAGCCCAGCCCAAACTTGTCATTCTTTTGAGTGAAGTCAGGAAGCTGACCCCAGTTTGCACAATTGCCTTTCTCGATTACAGCCCGGGCATCCTTCAAGGACGCCATCTTCAACGGAAAGTCTTCTTCAACCACTGTTTCAGCTAATGCCAACGTTGGGGGTACCTCCTCAAAATGCTGAAAGGGGGTTTCAATAAACTCCACGTCCATCTCGATATACCGGAATGAATTCAAATGACTAACCATGTACTCCTCCTCACCCTGCACAGTAACAATCTTCCCTTTGACAGGGTATTTGAGCTTTTGGTGTAGAGTGGATGTTACTGCCCCAGCCTTGTGAATCCAGGGTCGACCCAACAAGCAGGAATAAGATGGACGAATATCCATTACATAGAACGTTGAGTCGAAGACTTGGGAACCCACACGAATAGGAATGTCTACTTCACCGTGCACCATCCTCTTAGAACCATCTAAGGCTCTAACAATGATGTTACTAGGTTTCAGCTCCAGACCCTCACAATCCAAGCGATCCAATGCCTTCTTGGGCAAAACATTCAGGGAAGAACCGGTATCCACCAACACGTGTGCGAGAGTAGTGCCCCTGCATTCTATGGAAACATGCAGGGCATCATTGTGATTTTTCCCTTTGGCAGTGAGGTCAGCATCCGAGAACCCCAATCCATTGTCAGCTGTCAAATTAGCTACACAGTCAGTGAATTGATCCGCGGAGGTCTCTTGCGGCACATGTGCCGTTTTCAGAAATGAAATCAGGGCTTTTGCATGGGCCTCTGAGCATAGAAGCAACGATAGCATAGAGATTTTGGAGGGGGTATGCCCTAACTGTTCAACAACATTGAAGTCACTCTTTTTGATGATTTTAAGAATTTCCTCCATTTCTTGTTGGGAGGCTTCCACAGCAGTCTTTTTTGGTGCCTCCGTCCTGGCAGGCAAATCGGTAGCAACTTCTTTGCCCCGAGTATTAGAGGACTCGGCGGCAGTAGTAGACACAGGAACTTGAATTGGAACATGCACACTTGCGGGTGTGATGGTGAGAGGTTTTCGGATAACTGGCGGTGCAATGTCAGGCGAGAAGAGCCTGCCACTGCGGGTAATCTTGGCGGGACCAGTGATGTTACTGATACTGGTATTTGTGTTGAACTCCTGCTTCACCCCAAGCACATACACGTCGGCCCCATAATGCCATGGGACGGCTTTATCAGACTCATTGAGGAGAGGCCCCGGAACAGTAATAGTAATGGGTGCAACAGACATAATTTGGACTGGCTTCCTCGGAGGAGCTTTGGTAGGATTGTAAATTGTGACAACAGATACTTCTTCAACGGAGACAAATGGAACAGCAGTTTTCTTGAACAGAATTTCTTTGCTATCCATCAGGCTTTGGATGCCTGATTTCAGCAGTGGACAACCGGTAGGGATAACAGCACACAGGAGGCAACCCTTGCTACAACCCGGAAATAAACCGGCTAGTAGTAAGTTCCTCTTAACAGTCAAAAGAGGGGTAGCAACATCATTCACCGAAACAGCATACAAATCTTCCTCAATGGCATTTACTCTATGCTGGGGCATAGGAGCAGTTACAACGTTTGGTCTCTCAGGCGCTTCAAACTGAATTTTTTTCGCGTCGCTAAGATCTTGCACTTTGTTTCTCAAGGCCCAGCAATCATCAGTAGTATGCTCGGGGCTATCGGAATGATAAGCACAACGGGCATTTGGGTTATACTTAGGAGATGCAGTATTAACGACCTTAGGAGCTTCTTTGATGGTCACCAAGTTGGTTGATAACAGTTGCAGTAAAATTTGTGATAAGGTCATACTCAGCCGAGTATACTGCCTCTTGGGCCTTTCACTTCTTTGTTGATTGTACTGCTGAGGAGCAGCAACAGGTTTTGAAATGACCAAAGCATTGATGGCTTGGCGACTTTCTGGCTTGACTTGTCTTCTAGGACCATAGACTGCACTTGCTTCTTTCTTGAAAGGCCTCTTCTCAGTACTTGGGGAGGCAGCTTTTTGTATCTTTCCTGACCTGATGCCAGCTTCAATTCTTTCTCCCGTCAGAATCAAATCCGTAAACCCAACGGAGGAGTTACCAACCAAATGATTGAAAAATGGACCAGACAAAGTCCCTAGAAACATATCAACCAGCTCACGATCAGTCAATGGAGGTTGCACCCTGCCAGCCAAATCTCTCCATTTTTGTGCATATTCTTTGAACCCTTCGCCCGTTCCTAGAGACATACCCTGAAGTTGGGTACGCGTAGGAGCGAGATCAGAATTGTATTGATATTGTCTGTAGAATGCGGTTTCCAAATCTTCCCAGTGTCGGATGCTAGTTCCATCTAGTTGGTAGAACCACTCAAGCTGTGACCCCGAAAGGCTATCTTGGAAGAAGTGAATCCAAAGGTTCTTATCTGCCGTGTAAGGTTGGATCTTCCTTACGTACGACCTCAGATGCAGCTTTGGATAGGAAGCCCCGTCATATTTGGCAAAGGAAGGCGCCTTAAACTTGTGTGGAATTACTACCCCAGAAGATAACCCCAAATCTCCGAAATCCAGCCCTGGCACATTCTGAATCTCCATGGCGCTCAAGCGGTCCTCCAATTGCTTGTATCTGTCAGCAGCAGGTGGGTATTGTTCGTCATTGTAGTCCGTCTCGTTGTCAGAGACTGCAGGACTAGGAGCTCCTCCCCCTTGGGGACTGTTTTTCTCAGCAGAAGAAGTAGTTGGATCAGCTTCATTATGGAGTGTGTTCCCAAATCTGCGTCCAGTGTTGAATAACGCAGTCCTCTTTTTCTTCTTCTTCTTCAGGAGTAGAGTCTTCAACTCTTGCTGACCTTGGGCCAGGCTTAGGACCATCTCTTGAAACTGGGCACTTTGGGCCTGAAGGGCCTTGATTGCTTGCTCACTGGATGAGTCTGGATTCATGATGACTGTTCAAAATAAACAGCAAAGGAGATTTAGCAACCTGTGAAATAGGGTACCTGCTATGCATATGGTGCAATGAGATGCGTATGTTTTATGTTTTCAAAGACAAACAAGATTCAACTTTGTAAACAAAAGGGAAACACACTTCATTAGTTTCAAATTTTAAATTGTTCAACAACTCGCCCTTAGGCATTACAGGAATGAAAAATACTGAAAAGGAAATAAAAGCTGTAAAAGGAAATATCCAAAGCCCATCAGTGCTCCCACGGCCTCCTTTTCTCAGTGTTGATGTAGTTATTCAGAACCCGCTCTTCCTCCAATTGCTTAGTCAGCCTCTGGACCTTCCGTTCCTGTTCGTTGAACTTTTCCCGATAAAAATCCTGTTCTTCCTTTAGTTGCGTCCAAGATCTCTTCATTGTGTCAAAATCAGTGGGTATCTGAGGAGGGAGGACAGTTGGAGGAACCCCATCTTCATCAGGAGATTCAAGAATGATAGGTCTGACAGCTTCGTACGGCATACCTAATTTCTGAGCATGGATACGGACCCATTTGCAATAGGGTTCCATTGGTAGAGAAGTCTTTGGTCCCAACTCATGTGGGTCAGCTTTGTGAATTCTGTCCCAAGCTTTAATGAATCCATGGCGTAGTTTGTCACTGTCTGCCTGAAACTCAAAATGGAAGTGAGGAACCAACATTTCATGAGGCCCAACTCTTATGGCTCTTCCAAACTGGCGGAGAGCTAAACATGGATTATAAGAGATTCCTCCTTGGATACCAATCAACGGAACATTAGGGTATTCTCCGCAACGATCAATAACAGCTACCTCATCCAAACCTCTGAGAGTCCAAGTGATGTCATTATCAGTGAGAGACATTAGCCTACGAGCCCAACCTTTTCCTTCTTCATTCTTCAGCACGAACTTAGGAAGGTGTGAAATAAACCACCTCACTAGCAAAGGAGCACAAAACCATGGAGTTCCCCGTTTTCGAGCAGTACAAGCATAGAGTTGTTGCAGGATATCACCCAAAAGAGTGGGTACAGGATTTCGAGACATGAAAATCCTTATGGCATGGATACTGATAAAGGTGTCAGGATTGGGAAACAATACCAGACCATAGATTAAAAGAGCCAGAATATCTTCGTACGCCTTGAAGTCCAAGTCATTCCAGAAATCATTAGCCTTGCCAACCAGAAATTTGACCAAAAAGCCCTTAACTCCACTTCTAGTTTCCCAGTTAGCCAATACCTCTTCTTTGGTCAAGGGGAGAATTGCAGCAACCTCTTCAGGCCTAGGAGTCCTTTCCAAACCAGTGAATGGAGTTTGATCCAAGACAGGGATCCCAAGCAAATAAGAGAATTCTTCCAGGGTAGGAACCAGCTGGAAGTCTTGAAAGGTGAAACAATGATACAGGGGGTCATAAAACTGGGTCAGAACACTTATCAGTTGTTGGTCCCATTTTGCAGTGATCAAGCCAAGGAGAGAACCATGCCTGTTGATGAAGGAAGAAGTGTTTGTAATCCTACCAACCAAATCCTTGAGCAAAGTTGGTGGTTGAACAAAGTTGAGCCGGACAATATTCCTACGCACAGGCATCATGATGTCCTACAAAACAGAGCAAAGATGAAACTTTTTTGTCTTTGAAATGGGTTAGTCCTTTATACAGGATGCATGCAATGGTATGATGGCATGATGCTATGATGAAGCACACCACAAGTATTCACATAGGCAAGCATGGTAAGGCACACAAGTCACACAAGACAACCCTTAAGTTTCAGGCCAGCATGAAGTTTAGGTGTTACCCTCTTTTGGTTTCGTTGGTTAAAACCTGTCCTATCAAAAGTAACCGGGTTCTAGAGAATCTCAAATCATTGGCTACCCTCAATCGGTCATAACTCCAGCATCGCAATCTTTTCTTGCGGCCAGAACCATCGCGAGAGTTTAGCCTCAATGAGTGTAGCATACTGCTACTGTCCTAATAGCCAAGTTTGGTCAATTTAAGGTTCTAAGGTTGGTTGGTGTTTAATGACTCCTTAGAAGACCTATATTCTCCTTATTGCAACACAAGGGATATAGGTACATACCAAGGTGCCACACCAATGTAGCCACTGCTTCACCCATGTCGGTCTACGCCGGACAGGTCCCTCACAGATTATGCTACCTAAAAAGGGTATTTCCAAGATCCGGGTTAGGATCTATGAAACTCCGATGCAAAGCCCACAAATATAAAAGCAAACAAAGCAAACAATTGAAAACAAAGGTGATCTAAGCCCTAAGGTTACTCCATTTTTAAAATTTTCCCCAGCAGAGTCGCCAGTTCTGTGATACGGTGGGAGAACTGACTATGGTTTTGTGTTTGTTTTCGCAAATGTTTCGGTTGAGCAAGAGTCGCCACCGACTTTTTATTTTATCCTAAGGAAAGGTTAAAAAGCACAGCAAAAACCTTTGAGATGTTTTCTTGGGTTCGGGGAGTAGATTATAGAAAGGGGAGGTATTAGCACCCTTTCTATCCATGGTTATCCATGGGCTCTTAGTTACTTGCTTAGATCACTTGCCTTTTGTTTTCAATTATTTGAAATGGTACTCTTATGTGTGTGAGTTTGAAAATGTTTTGAAAAGAAGCCAACGTGGTGGCAACCTTTGTAATGATCCATGTTGGGATGTATACAAAGGTGTATGTCTTTTGAAAAGGTTTTCATTTTGAAAGTTGTTTTGAAAGTGTTGTGAGGTGTGGTTTTTTAGAAAATAGGCAAGTGTTTTGTTTTTGCAAGTTTGATTCAAGTAACTAAGAGGTTATCTACTCCTAAATTTCTCAAAGTTTATTGCTATGTTTTAACCCTTTTGACAAGTTTGTTCCACCATTGTATTTGGTGGACAATCTCATGTTAGGATGTGAAAGGGATGGGCGCGGGTCATCGTTTAGACCATAATTGCAATGGTGTCAAGTATCTTTGGGCAATTTTCTTTAAGGGACTTGATCATTTGTTTAGGCAACATTTTGAAAGCGTCATCGAGGGACTATGATCATTTGATTGTTTGTTTTGCCCAAAGAGACTTAACATGCAATATGGCCCAATTTTGAAAGGCAACAAGTGGAATACCCTAGGGGGGTGCAAGTGTGATTTGTGTGTCCATTTTCATGCTTGTTTATCTTGAAATTAGGTCAAAACTATTTTCGTTGTTTTTTCGCATACAAACCCTAATTCTAACATGGTATAATTAGAAAGCAATAAAGTGCGAAAATAAATTTACTAAGCTATTACAAAACCATATATGGGAAGGGGGGTACAAATGTTCAAATGGGGATTTTGACAAGGAATTTAAACCTAAACTATTACATCAATATTGAATTACTTACAAGATAATTAATTTGCATAAATTAAATAAAATAAGAATAAATATGCAAGATGCAAAAAATGATTTTTGTATATATGAAAAAAAGTATTTTTATATGTCAAAATAAACAAAAAGAAAAGTATTATTTTTTTGGGAGATTTTCATGTTTAGGGTTAAACCCTAATTCTATTAAATAAAATGCATTATTTATTTATTATGTACAAGTATTTATTTATTGTATACAAAAATAAAATAAAGTGAAGTATATTTGTCAAAAGATATTTTTATATTTAAATATTAATAAAAATAAAAAGTGTATGTATTTTTCATTTTAACCCTAAATATATTAATAAATATATATATATATATATATATATATATATATATATATATATATATATATATATATATATATATATATATATATATATATATATATATATATATATATATATATATATATATATATATATATATATATATATATATATATATATATATATATATATATATATATATATATATATATATATATATATATATATATATATATATATATATATATATATATATATATATATGTATTATTTACTAAATATATATTATATATACAAATTAATAATATTTAATATTTAATAAAAAAAGTATTTTTTCTATAAAATATTTTCAGAAAGTAAAACAAAATAAAAATGTATAAAAATGTATTTGCACTATTTTAGTATTTTAAATAAAAGTATATGTATTTATTTATTTATGTACAAACTAAAAGAAAACCAAATAAATGCCTAATAAATTCAAAAATGGTGAGAAAAATATTTTTTATATTTTTAATATCATGAGAAAAAATAAATAAGTCAATCCAAAAAAGAAAAAGTCAAAAAGTCAAAGAAATAAGCAAAATGGGCTCAGGGGGTGCAGAAGTAAAAATATGGTGCAAAAAGAAATGTCAAACAGGCCCAGCCCAGAACCAAGTCATCTTCAACCTCAGAACACCTTTGTTCAAGCCAAACACGCGTTTTCTATCTCCCAATTCCTGGACTTTTAAGCAAAACTTTCAACATGAAAAGTGTAGGGCATGAGAAGACGAATCCAGGGATATAAAAAACTTGACTTAACTCTCTAAGATGAGGGAGAATTTCTTCTCCCCCAATTCCTGACCTAGTTTTCCATCAATGTTCAGACTCAAAATTCTTGCAGCACACATAATATAAATGAAATCTAATCATATGGGCATGTTCAGGGCTATGATTGTGACATGTTTTCTTCACAAACCTAAAGCTAACAATGCCTAATAAGAGAGATACGAGTTCATGAACTTACCTGTTCAGTTGAAGTTGTATCTGGCAATGGAGAAGCTTTCAGTGCAAGGTGATGATTGGTATAGCTTCCTTGAGGTCCAGGGATGCTATTCCAAGCTTTACTTTGTCTTGAAACTTCTTGAATCGTGCTAGAGAACTTCAACTGCAAAACAAGAAAATGAAAATGGTGGAACTGGTTAGAGGAATTACAGGTCGTGTTTTAGGTTTTGGTTAGCTTGCATTGATGGTAGGGAAGGTGTGTGAAGAGCTTTTAGCAAGAAAGCATGACAGGGATGAGAGTTGGAACTCAATCTGCAGAGGTCACTCTGTTTTGGCAGTTTGATGGTGGTTCTGAGTTTGTGAAGGTATTGGAGGTGAAAGGCTCGTGCTTTAGCTTAGGATCAATGTTTGGAATGTGTTTGATATCTTTCTCTAAGGCTTGGTTTGCAGGAATGGAAGTTGGTCTCACATATGCAATGTTTCTTGAACTTTAAGCAAACAATGGTCACTTGATGTTTCTAGCCTGTACAGGCCCTCACACTATGTTGCATACCTTGGCCTTGATCAGTGCAATTTGCTCATAAACTTGTGCCAAGAAGATTTGGACTGTACCACTTGGATTTTCAAAATGGACATAAAGTTCTACTTTTTCAAAATGGAAATAATGCTTTTTCTAATTAAGGGTTAATTCTCCATGTAATGTCCAAATGCTTAGAACAACATCTTGGCACAATGGTTTTGCATTGAATTATTGAGTGAAAATGGGATTAGAGGCCTGCAATGTAGCTTAAGCATGCTGAATTCAAAATGGCACCAATGTATGAACATGTCTTGGCCAAGAACAAAAGTGACTTTTTCCCATTTTGCAAAATTCGATTCTCCCTAACCATGAGGTTGTTTGAGAAGTTCTTGGACATTTTGGAAAGCTTGGAATGTGTACTACAATCCATATTTGAAATGAAAATTGAAATTCCAAGTGTAAGTGTATGAAAACTGGTCTTGAAGTTAGGTAAAAAACTTGTCCAAAATAGGTCAAATTTTCACTAAGTTAAGAATGGTTTGGTACCCTTGTTCCAAAAATTGTAACTTGAGATACAAGCTTCTTTTGGGAAAACTTTGTGAATCAAAATTGTAGATTATGCAACAAGCTACAACTTTCATGTTTTGACTTTTGCTTGAATCCAAATGGATCATGGTGAGAAAGTGGGGCAAAGTTGGGGAAAAATTAGGGTTTTTCATAACTTAGAAAAATTCTAAGTTATGAAAAATTCTCATTTCAAACCATTTTTGATTTCTTGGTGAACAAGTTTCATGATTTGGCATGTTTTGATGAAAAATTAATCTTGACCCTTGATTTTGACCAAAAAGTCAAAGTTTGACTTTTCAGTATACAGTCAAAATTTATCAATTGACTGGGAAATTCAACTATCAATCTTGTGCATTTGGGATCTTTTGAACTTGTTGAGCATGTCAAGATAATTCCATGGGGTCCTTGAGTCCATATGTGAGCTTGGTTTGCCATTGGCTAGGTCAAACAATCAAAAATTGCCTTTGTGCAGTCAAAACCCTAAAAATGACCAT
Source organism: Vicia faba (assembly GCA_948472305.1). Classification (NCBI taxonomy): domain Eukaryota; kingdom Viridiplantae; phylum Streptophyta; class Magnoliopsida; order Fabales; family Fabaceae; genus Vicia; species Vicia faba. The sequence continues at coordinate 115,801 of CATIWC010000917.1, read as the reverse complement.
TTTGCCCTTTTGATGATCTGATCAAATTTCTTGAGGAATTGTGATCCAAACTTGATCAAAAGGTCCATGTGAGTTCATAATGTTGATGTGGGTCAATTTTCATGAGATTTGACTGTCAATTGGCCACGGTTGACTTTTTCCCCAATACAGTTGATTTCTAGGTCAACTGTCCAATTGACTGGGCAAAAATTGGAATCAAGACTTGAAACTTGGTATGGATAAACTTGGGAGTCCAACATGAAGCATGAAAGTCATCTTAGGCATTTTAGGTCAAAATATCTTTGTGCAAACACAAACCCTAATTTGGGTCAACAGTGCAAGAAGAAGTCTTGAGCAGAGGAAACCCTAACTGGATCTTGATCTTCAAGGGTCTTGTGATGAGAAAATGTTGAGGAAATGGGAGGGAAAATTTTGGGGTACAACAGGACTTAATGACTATCTCGTCACAAAGAGGAAACATCCATGGGAATCTTGATTTCTTTTCTAGTTTTAGATTTGTTTTTAATTGTAACGCTTAAAGGGCATTTTGAACCTTCAAATTCAGCTAATAAAGTGTTTGTTCATTTTGGTTCGCAAATTTAAATTTCCTGAAGTCTTTGAAATCATTGCATGTGCATCCCATGATCATACACATCATTACAGGTACCATTACAGGTTTCTCATCTTCTTCGCTGTTTATTTCAGCACGAAATGTCTTCCGAGCAAACCATTAATGACCTTCAGGCACAGAACTCCTAGTTCCAACAAATGTTCATAAGTCTGGAAAAAGGGCAGGAGGATTTGAAAGCCCTTATCCTGAAAGAAAAGAAGAAAAAGAAGAAGGCTGCCGATATTCTGAATATGGGCAGAAGGTTTGGAGAGAGGTTGAAACGACAAGTCGACCTGACCTCTTCATCTAAGGAAGGGGGAGAATCAGAAAGAAGAGAAGGACCCCAGTCCTTCAATTTCTGACAATGATACCGATTACAATGATGAGCAATATCCTCCTTATGAGGATAGATACAAACAGTTGGAAGATCTTCTGAGTGCCATGGAAGTTCAGAGGATACCTGGATTAGATTTTGAAGAATTGGGTTTAGTGTCGGGAGTGGTCATCCTGCAGAAGTTCAAAGCTCCAGTTTTTGCCAAGTACGATGGGGTGTCTTGCCCAAAGCTCCATCTCTGCTCTTATGTCAGAAAGATCCATCCCCACACCGCTGATAGAAATTTGTGGGTTCATTTCTTTCAAGATAGTCTGTCAGAGACTCAGCTTGAATGGTTCTACTATCTAGAGGGAACAAATATCCAAAACTGGGAAGATCTGGTTGCTGCTTTCTACAAACAGTATCAGTATAACACCGACCTTGGTCCTACTCGTACTCAACTTCAGAGTATGTCCATGGGTGCAAGTGAAGGCTTTAAAGATTATGCACAAAAATGGAGAGACTTGGGTGGGAGAGTTCAACCCCCGTTGTCTGATAGGGAGCTGGTTGATATGTTTCTGGGGACGCTATCTGGTCCATTTTTCAATCACTTGATCGGCATCTCATCAAATGGTTTCACCGAGCTGATCCTAACTGGAGAAAGAGTAATAGCTGGGATTCGAAGCGGCAAGATACAGAAACATGCCTCTTCAAGCTCAGTAAAGAAGCCATTTGCTGGTAAGAAGGAAGCCAGTGTCGTCTATAGCCCGAGAGGCCAAAGCAAAGCTGAACAACGTCAGACAATAAGTGTCATGATGATACCTAGACATGCAGTTTCTCCACAGTGCAACAATCAGCAAAGGGTGGAAAGGCCACAACAGTAGTTTACCTGAATCGACATGACATTGGCTGAAGTTCTACCTCATCTACTGAGATCCAACTTGGCAACCTTGAAAGATGCTCCCAAGAATCCAAATACTACATCTCCCCGATATAATCTAAATGCTCGGTGTGCCTATCATTCGGAAAGTCCAGGCCACAATACAAATGACTGCTGGGCTCTGAGGAACAAAATACAAGACTTGATTGAAGCCAAGGAAATAGATTTTGATGCTCCGGAGAAGCCCAACGTCATAACTGCTCCCATGCCTAAACACGGTCGTGGAGTTAATGTTGTTAATACTGATTTGTTTGTTACCTCTGTCGATGAAGTTTCTACTCCTCTCATGACTGTTAAGAAAAATTTGTTGTTGGCCGGTTTATTTCTGGGTTGTGGTGAAGGTTGCCATATGTGTTCGTTTCTACCTTCTGGTTGCCATTTGCTGAAGTTAGGTGTTCAACGCCTGATAGATAACAAAGAAATTATGTTTGAGAAAACTTTGATTCCTGCTGTTCCAATTGAAGATGTTGCCATTATAACCATTTCCGCCAATCCTTCCAAGGTTTCCTCGAGAAGACCTGTTAGGATTACATCTGCTCTAAGAATTGCTCTGCTGATAATCACTGCTCTCGGTCCTGTCTCGTATGTCTCAAACAAAGTTTTCCCATGGCATTATGGTGTTGATGTGTACTATCATGGCATCAAACAAGATTTGAAAGATGAAGAAGTTGATCCTCATATTGGTAACATTGTCGGAACCAGTAAAGTTACCCGAAGTGGAAGGGTCTTCTCTCCCGAGATTTCCCCGAAGACTTTCAACAAGCCTACTGTCATTCCATATGATGTTCCTGCTAGTACATCAACTACTGTTCCTGTTCTGACTCCAGTTATTACCCTTGTCGGCGAATCGTCTGATACCCGCGGAAAGGAAATTATAGGTGAGCCTGCCCGGACGGAGGCACCTAAGAAAATTGTTGTGGAAGCCTCTAAGAAAGAAATGGAGGAAATACTGAAAATCATTAAGAAGAGCAACTACAATGTGGTCAAGAAGCTGGGGAAGACCCCATAGAAGATATCCATGTTGTCTTTGTTGTTGTGCTCCGAGGCCTATGCAAAGGCTTTGATTGCATTCATCAAGACTGCACATGTGCCGCAGGAAATCTCAACTGATCAGTTCAAAGATTATGTGGCTAGCCTGACTGCTGATAATGGGATGGGTTTTTCAGATGCAGATTTAACACCAAAGGGAATGAAGCATAATAATGCTCTGCATGTCTCGATTGAATGCAGGGGCACCACCATGGCTCATGTGCTGGTAGATACCGGGTCTTCACTGAATGTTCTGTCGAAGAAGGCATTAGACCGGTTGGATTACGAGGGTTTGACTCTAAAGCCTAGTAACATTGTGGTAAGGGCTTTTGAAGGATCAAAGAGAATGGTGCATGGGGAGGTGGACATCCCTGTCAAAGTGGGTTCTCAGACTTTTGGGTCCACCTTCTATGTGATGGATATCAGGTCTTCATATTCTTGTTTGCTGGGTCGTCCTTGGATCCACGAGGATGGGGCAGTCACTTCCACACTCCACCAAATGCTGAAGTATCCAGTGAAAGGAAAGATTGTCACAGTATGGGGTGAAGAAGAGTATATGGTGAGCCACCTCAATTCCTTCTGCTACATGGAGATGGACGGGGAATTCATAGAAACTCCTTGTCAGAATTACGAAGAGGTCCCTCAGATCTTAGCATCGGTTGAAACTACTAACAACAAACCTCCTTTGAAGATGGCTTCTCTAAAGGACGCCAGGGCCGTAGTTGAAGAAGGTGGGTGTACCAATTGGGGTCAGCTCCCTGATTTCACTCAGAAAACTGGAAAATTTGGTTTGGGCTTTACTACAGGGGCTCAAAGGGTTGTTAGACGCGCTCGGGCTGGAAGACCTACCCTACACATCAGCAATCGGGGAATTAATGCCATTGAAGACAGTGAAGAGGACTCAGACATCGACAGTTGGATCTACCCAACAACCAACGGTGGACCGAGTAACTGGACGGCTAGGGACTTCATACCTGTTTCTTTTATTCCGCAGTAATTGACTTATTTGTTTTAAGATTTGTAATAAACAATTTGAAACTTTACGGCCTGATGCCTTGCCCGAGGCACCTTGGCTTTTGCTTGTGAGGGCTATTATTTGTCATTTCATATATCATTAATAAAGCATTGGTTGTTTCTTGCATACAAATTGTGTGCTCTCTGTTTTTCTTTCCTGCTTCCACTTTATCAAAACAGCTATTCTCTTACACACACTCACGTATCATAATGCAGATCCATATCCACTCTGGGTCCCATTGATAACAGCTCTGCTATTTCTAGTTATGACTTCAAAATTCTGATCAACCAAGCTGAGGACGAAGGTGAGGATGATTGTGAGGTGCCTGGAGAACTTGCTAGACTATTGCAGCAGGAAGAGAGGGCCATACAACCTCATGAAGAGCCGGTTGAGATAGTGAATTTGGGTACTGAGGAAGACAGAAAGGAGGTTAAAATAGGTGCAAATCTGGAGCTTAGCATCAAACAGAGGTTAATACAGATGTTGCACGACTACATCGAGATCTTCGCCTGGTCCTATGAAGACATGCCTGGTTTGGACACCGATATTGTGGTACATCGCCTGCCGACTAAAGAAGATTGTCCCCCGGTTAAGCAGAAGGTCCATCGTATGCGTCTTGAAATGTCAGAGAAGATCAAGGCGGAGGTCATGAAATAGTTTGATGAAGGGTTCTTAGTTGTCACTTCATATCCACAGTGGGTTGCTAATGTCGTTCCAGTACCTAAGAAGGACAGTAAGGTACGGATGTGTGTGGATTACAGAGATCTGAACAGGGAAAGCCCCAAGGATGACTTCCCACTTCTTCACATTGATGTTCTGGTCGAAAACACCGTGCAACACAAAATCTTATCCTTCATGGATGGTTTCTCTGGCTACAACCAGATCAAGATGGCTCCTGTAGACATGGAGAAGACAACCTTCGTTACACATTGGGGCACCTTCTGCTACAAAGTGATGTCTTTCGGGTTGAAGAATGTTGGGGTAACTTATCAGTGCGCCATGGTTGCTCTATTCCATGATATGATTCACCACGAGATCGAGGTCTATGTTGATGACATGATAGCCAAGTCTCAGACTGAGGAAGAGCACCTTGATCATCTCCAGGAATTGTTTGACAGGTTGAAGACATACAAGTTGAGGTTGAATCCGAACAAGTGTACCTTCGGGGTAAGATCTGGTAAGCTTCTGGGTTTTGTCGTCAGTGACAAGGGTATTCAGGTAGACCCTGCGAAGGTAAAGGCCATACAAGAGATGTCGATTCCCCGCACAAAGAAGGAATTTAGAGGTTTCTTGGGATGCCTTAATTACATCGCCAGGTTCGTTTCACATCTGACTGCTACCTGTGAGCCAATCTTTAAGCTTCTGAAGAAAGATCAAGTGGTAAAATAGAATGATGAATGCCAGACCGCTTTCGAAAGAATCAAGGAATACCTTCAAGAATCGCCAATTCTGATGCCTCCAGTTGAAGGAAGACCTTTGATATTATAATTGACAGTGCTAGACAATTCAATGGGGTGTGTGCTGGGGCAGCATGACGGGTCTGGTCAAAAATAGAACGCCATATAATACCTTACCAAAAAGTTTACCGACTGTGAGACATGATACTCATTGCTCGAGAAAACTTGATGCGCTTTGGCATGGACTGCTCGCTGACTGAGACAGTATATGCTGACTCACATTACCTTGTTGATATCGAAGATGGATCCGATCAAGTATATTTTTGAGAAGCCCGCTCTCTCCGGAAGGATAGCAAGGTTGCAGATGATCTTAAATGAGTACGACATACAATACACAACCCAAAAAGCAATAAAAGGGAGCGTGTTTGCTGATCATTTGGCTCACCGGGCCTTGGATGACTACCAGTCCATGAATTTTGAGTTTCCGGATGAGAATATCATGTTGGTGACTGACTACGAAGAACCTGGATCGGATGAAGGACCTTAGGAGGGATCCCAATGGTCTATGTATTTTGATGGAGCCTCAAACGCACTGGGTAACAGCATTGGCGCTGTAATCATATCTCCCGAGGGTTGTCATACTCCGTTCACTGCCCGATTATGTTTCAATTGCACCAACAACATGGCGGAGTATGAAGCATGTATCATGGGTCTTCGAGTTTCTATTGACCTATGGATCAAGTTCTTGAGTGTATTCGGGGATTCCACTCTGGTGATAAGTCAGATCAAAGGCGAGTGGGATATGAAGCACCCAAATCTCATTCCTTACAAAGAATATGTGCTGACATTGCTCCCACACTTTGAGGAGGTAACCTTTGAACATTTCCCACGAGAGGAAAACCAGTTAGCGAACGCGCTAGCTACCATTTACTTTATGTTCAAAGTTATGTGGCACAATGAAGCTCCCCAAATCACCATTGAGAGGTTGGATGAACCAGCACACTGTTGTGAGATCGATACCGAAGAAGTGACAGACAAACCCTGGTTTCACGAAGTCAAAAGGTATCTTGAAGTTCAGGAGTATTCCGAAGTGGAATCTGTCAATGATAAGAAGTTTTTGAGAAGGTTCGCTGCAAAGTTCTTCCTCAGTAATGTAATCCTCTATAAACGCAACCATGACTCCACACTACTACGGTGTGTAGACAAGAGTGAAGTAGAGAGGATCATGACAGATCTACATGAAGGCACCTTCGGAACCCATTCTAGTGGATATACCATGGCTAAGAAGATCCTACGGGTTGGATATTACTGGTCTACCATGGAAGCCGATTGTTATCAACACTCTCAAACTTGTCATAAATGCCAAATCTATGATGATAAGGTGCATGTGCCTCAGGTCCCCTTGAACGTCTTGGAAGCACTATGGCCCTTTGCGATGTGGGGCATCGACATGATCGGTGAGATCAGACCTACCGCGTCTAACGGGCATCGTTTCATCTTAGTAGCCATTGATTACTTCACGAAGTAGGTTGAGGCTGCCTCTTTTGCTACTGTGACCAAGAACGTCGTAGCGCGGTTTATCTTACACAATCTGATCTGTCGATATGGTGTACCAAAGAGGATTATTACTGACAATGGTACGAATCTCAACAACACGATGATCACCAAGCTCTGTAAACAGTTCAAGATACAACATCATATCTCTTCTCCCTATCGGCCGAAGATGAATAGGGTTGTTGAAGCAACTAACAAGAACATCAAGAAGATTGTGCAGAAGATGACGGTGACATATAAAGACTGGAATGAGATGTTACCATTCGCTCTTTATGGGTACCATACCTCAGCACGGACGTCGACAGGGGCAACACCCTACTCTCTGGTATATGGCATGGATACAGTACTACCCATTGAAGTCCAGATACCCTCCCTCGGGATTATGAAGGATGCGGGTTTGAACGAAGACAACTGGATCCAAACCAGATTTGATCAGTTAAATATAATCGATGAAAAGAGACTTACTGCTATCTGTCATGGTCAAACGTATCAAAAGCGAATGATCAAGGCTTTTAACAAGAAAGTCAGACGACAAGAATATCAAGTCGGGGATCTAGTGAACAAACGCATCATACTAACGCAAGGTGATCCCAGGGGCAAATGGACACCCACGTACGAAGGACCATTTGTGGTTAAGAACATTTTCTCGGGAGGAGCTATAATTCTAACTACCGGGGACGGTGACGACCTTCCTCACCCTGTCAATGCAGACATAGTGAAAAGATACTACGTATAATCAAAGACCCGCTAGGTCGACTGGCCTAGGAAAAAATAAGGGCTTCCCGGCGAACCAAAAGGGTTCGGGCAAAAGTAAGGGATGAAAACGAAAAAATCTGTACACCTGGCAAGTCGAAAACCCGAAAGGGAGGCTTGGGCAAAAAAGGGTATCCCGGTGGATTGAAAACCCGAAAGGGAAATCCAGGAAAAAGTTAGGGATTGAAGCGTATCACTATGACTCATGGGATCATCTTGCAACCAGACTTCAGTATCGACTATCAAGCTCAGACAGCGCCAACAAATCTGATCAACCTTCGACCAAGTAGCAAAGTGATGAGACGCTTGAAGATATAAAGGCAATAGCAGAGTTGGAACCCAATGGGGTTGTTTCACATAGTTGTTTTTCTTTCTCTTACACAAATTGTATAAATTCTATCTTTCGGCGGCATTCTCTTACTAGGACGTCAGCCTCTTTGTACAAAACGCCTATTACAGGCCAACTTCAAAAATCAATACAAGTCACTTTCACAAAACTTCAAAAAAAATTTCTTTTTGGTTTTACGAGAACGTCCAATAATTTATTTTTGACATATGCATTTGAAAATGATTGCCGCTCATAAATATTTACATAAGAAACAAAAGACAATTACTCGTAATTCCAGAAACAGGGAAAAACAAGAAGTGCCAAACCCTACAGTTACTCTGCCCAGCAGGTACCGGGATGGAGCCAGCTTGGGAACATAATTATTGGTACATACACTCCCCCACAGAGTAAAAGTATCCAAAGGAATTGATGTCAGCTTCCCCGAAACAGGACATAACTCTCCCTAGCCGAGGTTCATAATCGCGGGCGAGTCGGTAAATTTCATCCCCCAAGCGGAGTTTATTTTTCCAGATACATAAGCTCAATCTCCAACAGAGCTTATCATCTCCAGCAACGAATTTCATCCCTAACTTTATTCATCCAGATCAGCAGGTCTACCAACAGAGTATCTTTTCCCCCTAAGTCTGATCCCCGCAGAGTTATTCTCCAGCATCTCTTCCCAACAGAATATTTACAAATCTCCAACAACCATCAGGGATTTATTTTTCCAGACGCGGGCATACCCCAATAGCATTTCATAAAAATACATCATGACATACGCATGCATATCATATACAGCATAATCTCATTTATTTTGAGAACACCGTCTCACTCTGCATTTCATGCATCACATATAACCAACCCTGATATCTTTTCAGGAAAAGAGGACTAGCTTCAACAAAGTCAGCAGTTATACAGATCACATCTACAGACGACTAATGGAAACTCAGTTCCCAAAATCAAAAGGGTCAACTAATCTATATTATCGCTTTGAAGTAACCCTACGATCCAGGTTTCTTCCCACAAGCCCTACTATACAAGCTTTCATATCAAAGTAACCCTATTATCCAGGTCCTTCTCATAGCCCTACTATCCAGGCTTTCACATGGAAGTAACCCTACGACCCAGGTTCCTTCTTATAGCCCTACTATCCAGGCTTTCATATCGAAGTAACCCTACTATCCAGGTTCCTTCTCACAACCCTACTATCCAGGCTTTCATATTGAAGTAACCCTACTATCCAGGTTCCTTCTCACAGCCCTACTATCCAGGTTCCTTCTCACAGCCTTACTATCCAGGCTTTCATATCGAAGTAACCCTACTATCCAGGTTCCTTCTCACAGCCCTACTATCCAGGCTTTCATATCGAAGTAACCCCACTATCCAGGTTCCTTCTCATACCCCTTATCTAGGCTTTCGTATCGAAGTAACCCTACTATCCAGGTTCCTTCTCACAACCCTACTATCCAGGCTTTCATACCGAAGTAACCCTACTATCCAGGTTCCTTCTCACAGCCCTACTATCCAAGATTTCGCACCGAAGTAACCCTGCTATCCAGGTTCCTTCTCATAGGCCTACTATCCAGGCTTTCATACCGAAGTAACCCTACTATCTAGGTTCCTTCTCACGACCCTACTATCCAGGCTCTCATTTCGAAGTAACCCTACTATCTAGGTTCCTTCTCACGGCCCTACTATCCAGGCTCTCATTTCGAAGTAACCCTACCATCCAGGTTCCTTCTCACAGCCCTACTATCCAGGATTTCATATCGAAGTAACCTTACTATCCAGGTTCCTTCTCATAACCTTACTATCCAGGTTCCTTCTCTCTTATCTCCAGAACACAGTCCACAACACTGTAAAACCGGGACCCAATCAAACATGATTGGTTTCGCATTTCCCCAGTAGAGTAACGGACAACTGAAGCTCCTAAAATTATATTTCTCCCAAGATAGATACCAACATTCCTCAGCAGATTCCTCCTTAACAACAGGAGCAGGGACTCTCGTCAAATGAATATCTCAGGAAATAAGCATTCTCTAGATGGCATCTTTAAGCCCATCTCCGACAATTCTCCATCGCATCTAGGATGGCATCTTTAAGCCCATCTCCGACTATCTTCCATTATCAACCTCCAAAATGGCATCTGTAATCCCATTCCCGATACCATAAATCGAGTGCCACTTCATGCGAGTGCAAATTTCTGGGCACTCTAGTGTTCAATCATCTTCCACCTTCAGATCACGAAAGGCAGACAGCCTATCTACATCCTCGGGTTTAAGAAAATTGAGCAGGGGAAGTTGTTGTACCCCAAAAATTTCCCTCTCATTTTACTCAATGAATTCCCATTGGAGTCCTCAATTTGCTCAAGTTTGCTCAAGAGTTGACTAGACAAACTCTTTCCTAAGGCAGGGTGTCTCAAATTAGGGTTTCCATTTTCCTCAAGATAGGTGGACTCCAAAGGTCTCATATGCTCTCCATGGTCTTAATATATTCTCAAGACCCTACATGTCAAGTTTCATGCCTTGCACAAGAAGTTTGCTCAGTCAACTGCTCAGATGCTTGAGAATCGACTGTATTAGGTCAAAAGTCAACGGTGACCCACATACAGTCAAACTTTAATATTTTTGGTCAACATTAAAATTTTGAAGTTACTTTCATCATTTGATCAAATGTTGATCATGATTCCTCAAGGAATGCTCCAAATTCATCAAAACCCAAAAGTTGCTAAATTAGGGTTTCTTAGTAAAAGTCAACCAAACTTTGACCAAGCATAACTTCCACATGCTTTATCAGAAATTTTCCGTCCAAAGCTCAGTTTGAAGAGGATGAAATTACCTACAATTCATATTCAGCTCACAAGTCCAAAATGTGCACTCATGAAAAGATATGAATTTCTACATTATGGGTCCTTTTGAAAAGTCAACAAAAACACATTTTGGGTCAAAGCTTATTACATGAACATGGAAGACTCAATTGAGATGATACCAAAAGGGTTGCTTAGGGGACATCCTAAGATTTCTAAAAAGTCAAAGAACATCTCTCTAGGGTTAAAATTGGAGGAGATATGACTTGTCAAAGTTGACATTTTTTGCAAATTTGCCAAAAGTCAAATGTGCTCAAAAATGCATTTTTTGATAAATGGGCCTAACTTTTTATGCTTGCACCTCGCTTATGATGTGGTCCACGACTCAAATATTCACCCACACATTATTTGCTTCATTTTTCAATTTATGTTGATTTTTTATTAATTAAAAATTGAATTAAATCAAATAATTGATGAATAATAGCAAAGATAAGATTTAATTTGGTTTTTGGATAGGTTGGAAATCAAAATATGCTGAATTATCAAGGCCAAAACGAATCAAGCATAATTGGTACAAGAAAGGGAAGATTTGGCTCAAAATAGAAAGTTTGCATATGGCTAAAGAATCAAATCAAATCTCATCAAACTTTAAGATTTTATCCAAGTTTGTAACCCTAATTCATCCCTAGGTATATATTGGACAAGAACAAAGCAAAAAATAGGGGTTAGCAATCGGGAAAGAGGCAGAGCAAATTCAAAAAATTCAAAGAAAAGTGTGAATCGGTTTTCACTCCACGGGCCAATTCAAGCCATTCCAACGATTCCAATCATTTCTTGGACCTTCCCAGAAGCCAATTGGATCATTTGCAAGGCTTGAAACACCCAGAAACGTGCATAATCACTCTCACGGTTTGCACATATTTTCAAAATCGATTACTGTATTTCTTGCATCATTAGCATGTTTAAGTTATATATTTGTGATCCTCATCGTGTTTGCAAGCTAACTGGATGATTTAATTGCATTTTTGAAGCATGTACATGCCTTTGCCATTGTTAGGGTTTGCATGTGCAGTTTAGGGGTTTTGTCCATAGGTGAAATTAGCCAAAAAGAAGGGTACCATGATGTTCACGAGATCAAAACGAATGGATCTATATAGTTAGAAATCATTTATCATGTGTCTGTGCGTTTTGGAAATTTGCAGGGGCTATGGCTACGGACATGTGACTGTAGGTAAAAGGTATATACCTAATACGACAGTCCCGGGAAGAAGAAGATATATGGTGTGATTCCATTGGGCCATTTGAATTTCGCGTGTGTTTTTTTTCCAACTAACCCACCTATTTTTTCTATATTATATTTTGTTTCTATTGTTTATACAACGAAGCAAGACAGCTCAGATGGTGAAGCGCATTAGTGGGGAGTATAAGGACTTGGGTTCGATCCCAGGTCCCAACAAATTTTCTTTATTTCACCTTCTTGTAACAGATCCAACGCATCATCCTTCCTGGTGACCACCATACACCCTTGCGTCCAACCGTTTGATCAAGCATGCCATCAGATCTAAAGATCCATTCATGAGGGACCATGATGCACGTTCAGGTCAACATCACACAGAATCCAATATTGACTGGGTTGGGAGCGTTTTGGGCCTCAAAAATTTCAGATTGACACCCCCAGATTTGCTATTCAACACAGTTTGCATTTTCTTTTCTATTTTCTTTTTAATTTCTTCAATTAATTTTTTTTTATTATTTGTTTTAATTAATTAACCCACAATTATTATTTTTCTACAAAAAATACATAAAATCTTTTTTTAATAAAAAATATTTTATTTTTCTTAATTAATTTAGTTTGATTAATTTAAGGCAATTTAATCTCTTTTTATAATTAAAAATAACTAGACCTAGGATTTGAATTGTACATAATTCAATTAATTTTCTTTTAAATACACCAAAACCATTTTTTTCATTAAAATATTTATTTTAATTAATTAGGTTAATCAGGTTAACTTAAATACTCTTTTCCATAATTAAAGTAATTAGAATTAGGGTTTTAGTCGTACATAACTCAATTAATTCTTTTCTCAAAAATAACTTAATTATTTCTCAATTAGATTTTAGGGTTTTCAATTTCTCCTCGTATTTAATTCGCTGCGCATTTAATCATTTCTTTTCCATTATTTTTGTAATTGCCAATGGTTTGTAATAGTTAAATTAGGGTTTTATTTACTGCTTTAATCCCCAATTTTTTTGGTTATGTAATTAATCCCCATCCCCCGAAGCCTTGTAATAGCTAGGTTTATTTGTTTGCACTTTTAAATTCCTGCAAATATTTAACTGTCTAGATGTATGCTAAATAGGATTGTATGGAAAGAATATCTGAAATTAAAACGGTAGATCACCTAATATGCAAAGATTAAATAACCGAAACAAATCATATGCACATATTCACTCCTAGGGTTTACCTCACTTCGGTTGCCTTCGGTAAACAATCATTAAGCATAGGATATTTTAGTGGTTGCCCTCCTGTCTAAGAGATCAAAATGTCCCATTCAAATGTTGCCTCGGAAATGTTGCCTCGGAAAGATCTTAAGACTTTAGGGTTACTACTAAAGTTTTCTAACTGTTGCTTTAGTGATTGTACTTGTCCCTTTCGAATGTCCCTTACAACTCCAACGACGGTGCTACCTACTCCTTAATAGTAGGATAGCGCTGTCTAAAGGAAACGAGAACAAATAATCTTTTTCGAGTAGGTAGAATCTTAAGTACTTGCTCAATAAAAACTTCTCACACAAACACCTATAAAAACAAATTTTCAAAATAAACTTCGTCACACCCTTGAGGATTGATACAAGGATTATCACGAAGTAAAACATTTTCAAGACAAACACACACAAGCAATTTGAAAAAATGAGCAAGTACCTAAGAGCCCGTGGAAAACCACGGATAGAAAGGGTGTTAACACCTTCCCTTTCTATAATCTACCCCCATACTCAGAAATCTCGAAAAAAGGTTTTTTCTGTTCTTTTCCTTTTCCATGATTGGATGAAATAAAAGTCGGTGGCGACTCTTGCTTACCGTGACATTTTATGAACAAAAAACGCAAAACGCAAACCAGTAAAAATAGTCGGTTCTGCCACCGTATAACAGTTGTGTTTGTATAAAATCCCATTGCTTAGGAAGAATTTGTCTGAGAACCTTCGCAAGAATTTCTTGTTGTTGACTGAAGCTCCTTCAGGGTACTCTTGTTCTTTAAGATATCTTTTTACTTCATGATACCAAGGTTTCTCTTCATCAATGTCAATCTCATTGCAGTGTGCAGGCTAATCAAATCTTTTGATTGTAATTCCAGGAGCTTCGTTGTCCCAATTGACCTTGAACATGGATGACATTGTTGCTAAGGCATCTGCCAACTAATTTTCTTCTCTTGGAAAGTGTTCAAAGGTGACTTCCTCAAAGTATGGGATCAAGGTTAGCACAAGATATTTATAGGGGATCAGATTTGGATGCTTGGTATCCCACTCTCCTTTAACTTGACTAATTACTAAATTTGAATCTTCGTATACGCTTAAGAATTTGATTCTTAGGTCAATTGCAGCCTTAAGACCCAAGATGCACACTTCATACTCGGCCATGTTGTTTGTACAGTCGAAGCATAGTCTGGAAGTGAAAGGCGTATGGCCACCTTTGGGGGAAATAATCACATCACCAATTTTGTTACCTAAAGCATTGGAAGCCCCATCAAAAACCATATTCCATCGGGATCCTTGTTCAGGTCTGTCATACAATCCAGGCTTTTCACAATCAGTTACTAGCATGATATTCTCGTTCAGGAATTTAAAGTTCACGGATTGGTAGTCATTAACAGCTTGATGGACCAAATGATCTGCTAGCACGCTTCCTTTGATGGCCTTTTGTGTAGTGTATTAGATGTCATATTCAGTCAAGATCATTTGTCATCTAGCTATTCGTCCGGAGAGGGCTGGCTTCTCGAAGATGTACTTGATAGGGTCCATCTTAGAAATCAACAAAGTGGTATGAGTCAACATATATTGTCTTAGCCGGCGAGAAGCCAATGCCAAAGTGCAGCAAGTTTTCTCGAGCAGTGAATATCTTATTTCACAGTCGGTAAACTTTTTGCTCAGGTAGTATATTTCATGCTCTTTTCGGCCAGACTCGTCATGTTGGCCCAACACACACCCCATTGAATTATCTAATATAGTCAAGTACATAATCAGAGGTCTTCCTTCAATTAGAGGAATCGGGATGGGAGGTTCTTGTAAGTATGCTTTGATCTTTTCAAAGGCTGCTTGGAAGTCATTGTTCCATCTGACTACTTGATCCTTCTTCAACAGTTTGAAGATTGGCTCACAAGTAGCAGTTAAGTGAGATATGAAATGGGCAATATAGTTGAATCGGCCTAAGAAACCCCTGACCTCTTTCTCAATACAGGGAGTTGGAATTTCTTGTATGGCTTTGACTTTTACAGGGTTGACCTTAATACCTTTTCCACTGACGACAAACCCTAAGAGTTTTCCGGATCATACCCCAAAGGTGCATTTGTTGGGATTCAGCCTTAGCTTGTATGTCTTCAACCTCTCAAACAACCTGTGAAGATGATCAAGGTGTTGTTCCTCAGTTTGCAACCTTGCAATCATATCATCAACGTACACTACTATCTCATGATGGATCATATCATGAAATAAAGCTACATTAGCTCGTTGATAGGTTGCCCCTGCATTCTTCAAACCGAAAGGCATGACCTTATAGCAAAAAGTGCCCCATTGTGTGACAAAGGTGGTCTTCTCCATGTCCTCGGGATATGTTTTGATTTGGTTGTAGCCATAGAAGCCATCCATGAAGGAGAAGACTTTATGTTGAGCAGTGTTGTCGACCAGGACATCAATGTGTGGTAGTGGGAAATCATCCTTGGGGCTGGCCCTATTCAAATCTCTGTAGTCTACACACATACGGACTTTTCCATCTTTCTGCGATACTGGGACCATATTTGCAACCCATTGGGGATATGAAGTTACTACCAAAAAACCTGCATCGAACTATTTCATTACCTCAGCTTTTATTTTCTCAGACATGTCTGGCCGCATACGAAGAACTTCTTGCTTGAATGGAGGATAATCTTCCTTTGTTGGTAGACGATGGACAACAATGTCAGTATCAAGTCCCGGTATATCTTCATATGACCAAGAAAACACCTCAACATAGTCGTGCAACATCTGGACCAATCTGCTTTCGACACTGTCCTCCAAGTTGGCACCAATCTTGACTTCCCTCTTGTCTGTCTTAGTACATAGGTTGATCACTTCAATTGGTTCCTCGTGCGGTTGAATGGCCTTTTCCTCTTGTATCAGAAGTCTGGCTAGCTCCCCAATTATTTCACAATCTTCTTCGCCTTCAGCTTGGTAGATTGGATGTTCAAAGTCATAGATGGTGATAGCAAAGTCGTTGCCAATGAGATCCGGAGTGGATGTGGATCTGCAAATGTGCGTATGTGCATGTAAGGTCACATGGCTATTTTGAAAATGCAATAAAGTCAAAGAAAGACAATGAGCGCAAAATTTGGATGCAAAAGAGTATAATGTTTTTCATTAAATGATCATATGGCATATGAAAATGAACAAACCCTTAACAAATGGACCATGGTGCCCCGGGCATGGCACGTGGCTTAAATTCATTGTTTCAATAAAATTATAGACAAAGTTCTTAAATTGATAAAACAGTAAATGGTAATTACTCCTTGTTGAAGGAGATAGGAATGAAATCTTTAGCATGCCAGTTGTTGAGTCCTTCTTCAGCAGTCGGGTAGATCCAGTCATCAAAGTTACAGTTGTCTTCAGAGTCTTCAAGGGCATTTACTTCACGATTACTGATGTGAAGAGGCGGTTTTCCTATACGAGCACGTCTGACCTCTCTTTGAGCTTTGGCAGTGAAACCCAAACCACGTTTGTCTGATTTGAAAGGGATGTTAGGGAGTTGTCCCCAAATGGTACAACCTCTGTCTTCAATCACAGCGCGAGTATCTTTGAGGGAAGCCATTCTAAGCACATCTTCAACAGCTTTCGGAACATCAGGAGTAGCCTTGGTAGCAGAAACCATGGGAGAAACCACTTCGAAGGCTTGATAAGGAGTTTCTATGAACTCACCATCCATCTCAACATACTTAAACGAATTAAGATGGCTAACCATAAACTCTTCTTCACCATAGACGATAATGATCTTTCCTTTGGCTGGATATTTCAACTTTTGATGAAGTGTAGAAGTCGTTGCTCCTGTCCCATGTATCTAGGGGCGTCCAAGTAGGCAAGAGTAAGCAGGATGGATATCCATCACATAGAAAGTTGAATTGAAAATTTGAGACCCAACTTCGATGGGGAGATCAACTTCACCATAAACCATCCTTTTTTATCCATCGAAATCCCTTACCACAATGTCACTTAGCTTCAACACCAAACCTTCGCAGTCCAATCGTTCTAGGTCACCTTTGGGCAGGACATTCAGAGAGGAACCAGTATCCACCAATACATGGGCTAGAGTGGTTCCTTTTCATTCAATGGAGACATGCAAATCTTTATTATGATTTCTTTTGTATGGAGTTAAACCAGCATCTGAAAATCCCAACCCATTATCAGTAGTCAAACTCGCTACACAATTTTCAAACTAATCGGTTGTAGTCTCTTGAGGAACATGAACTTTCTTCAGAAATTTTATCAATGCTTGAGCATGCTTGTCTGAGCATGGTAATAAAGATAGCATAGAAATCTTCGAGGGGGTTTGACCCAACTACTATACTATCTTATAATCAATTTTCCTTATAATCTTCAAAATCTCCTCCATCTCTTGAGTAGAGGGTTCCTCAGTGGTAATGTCTTTGGTAGGTGCCTCCATCCTAGCAGGCTCAATCATCTTTTCTTTTCCCCTAGCATCAGTACTAGTTTTGTCAATAGGATTGCGAACAGGTGTAGTTATGGTGGTTGGAGGTGAAATATCAGGAGAGAAAATTCTCCCCGTTCTAGTCACCTTGCTAGACCTAGAAATGTTGGTAATATCAGCAGTCTTGACTTCATCAATCCAGGAGTCTTGTCTAATACCATGGTAGTATACTTCAGCGCCATAATTCCAAGGTACCGCCTTATCAGAAGAATAAGGGATTGGCCCTGGTATGGTAATTATCAATGGAGCTATTTTAGGTTCATTGGAAATCCTAATAGGACCTTTTGAGGTGATCCTAATAGGTTTGTTGGAGATAGTGATGATGGATATGTCTTCAACTTCTTGAGTTACAACTTCAGTCAAACTTTTTGTGGATGGAGTTCTTTCAAATATGATCTCATGGTTGTCCATTAGGTGTTGGACACCTCTTTTCAGCCATTCACAACCATTGATTTGTACAGCACAGCAACAACAATCTTTAAGGCAACCAGGGGAAACCCCAGCTTTCAACAAATTGTTTTTGACAAACTTCAGTGGAGTGGTTAAGTCATTAATAGAGGAAACAAAAGCAATATCTTCAATAGCATTGACACCTTTTCCATGGTTTGGCATATGTGCGGTGATTACATTCCGAGTTGAAGGAGGATCAAATTCAATGGTCTTGTTGTTAATGAGGTCTTGTATCTTGCATTTTAATGCCCAACAATGATCAGTATCATGTCCAGGACTGTTAGAGTGGTAAACACATTTGGCGTTCGGGTTATACTTTGGAGATGAAACATTGCGATTTGAAGGGGTTACGCAATGTTACCAAATTAGTCTTCAACAGGTGTTGTAGGGCTTGAGATAGTGACATGTTGATCCTTGTAAATTTTCTTCTTGGAACATTGGGTCTTTGATAGTTAGCTTGTTATTATGGTCTTTGAGTAGAGGTTGGATTGGAGATCAGAAATGCATTAACAGACTGACGATGATCCTTCTTGACATAGCCTCCTGACACATACATGTCTCTCCATTTCTGAGTGTTGTACCCTAAAATTTGCCCTCCCATTTTTATTCAAGGCATGCTCATTAAGGTCCTCAATTGCTTAAGGTTGACCAAGAATTGATCAGATAAATTCTCCTCATAAGCAATGGCCTTTAAATTAGTTTCACTTTTCACCAAGATGTGTGAGATCCAAAGTTTCAAATGATTTCCATGGCATCCTATACGCCTCAGCATAATGGCCTAACTAAAAGAAAGAAAATAAGGGTATGTAGAAAGCTAAGAATATGCCTAAGAGATTTTGGGTCGAAGCAGCTTCGACAGTAGTATGATGCCCAATGAAGCACTAGGATCAAAGGAAGGATAGTGCCAAAGAAAGCGTGAGGATGCTTTTATGAAGTCTTCGATTGGAAGAGCTATTAAAGAGCATCATCAAATGGTTCTTTTTCGAACCATGGAAATGTAAGTTATTCGAAGCATTACAAGGAAGGCACACTTCGACTGACATGTTTTTGGAATGGGCGCTTTGAATAGAAGAATATTTTGAATTAGAAAGATTTTATCGTATCCAAAGAAGCATGTGGAATTCTAATGGTTCAAAGGACATGCAATCTTCAAACATGACGTGATCGAAGGACAGTTAAGGACGAACCAGCCAAATATAACTCACCTTAAAGCTTTTGGCATGTACCTGAACAAGTGTCGAATGATTGAAACGAAATCCTGATGCTCATAGGTTACCTTTCGATTGGTGCATACAAGTTGTATTCACCAATAAAATATGAACTAGTGAGCAAGAAAGATATTCTTGTAGACAAGAGCAAAGGGTGGGAGTTGGAATCGAAGAACCACTTACACAACTATGTTCGAAAGAAAGAACAAAACGAAGCTTTGACAGACCAAGATGAAGAGGTGATGCTTCGATTGGCCTGGTTGAAGGAAAGGAGATCGAAAGGAACAAGAGTTGAGTTTGATTGGGCTGATTGGTGAGTTTTCAGATCAAGCAACTAAGGAAAATAGTGACTCAATCGAAGAAGCCATGATGATGAGGCCTTGAACCATTCGAATTGGAACTCAGGGCCATCGAAGAATAAAACTTGGGAGCATTCGAAAGAGTCAAGATGTGAAAAGTTTAAACGAACACCTAATGGGATGAAACCTGTCCAGGTAAACTCAAAGCCCAAAATGGTAGAAAATCATCAAAAATGGCAACTTTTTAAATCTTTCAATTTTGCTTTCAAAGCCATGGTTAATGGATGATTCATGCCATTTTCGTCCACCACCACACCCCTTTAAATACAAGATGGACATTGCCTATACGGAGGGGATTGCATATCAAAGTTCTACACATAAGAAGTTGCTTCAGAAAACAGATCAAATTCTCAAAATCTCACGAAGGGATCAACATTCGAAACACACTTTTCAGGCTCCTCCAGTCCAAACGAATATTAGCCCTCCTCGACACTTAAAGCATCCCAAGACTGCAGATCGAAGCATATCAGTTATATGTATAATTTTGAGATTCAATCTTTTGATCTAAGTGTATATGTGCATTATATTGTGTTTGTGTGTGTTTATGATGAAGTGTTAGATAGGTTATAACCCTTACATGCGAGCCCCAACGTCAGGGCATTTGAAACTGTTTCCTTCGAAACTCAAAATCTAGGACGTTTCAGGCTAAACAGACCTCACATTGGGAATCAAGGGGTTCGAATTAGGGGGATAGGGTAGTTTTCAATCTTTTCTTTTGGCTATTTTGCGGGTTCAAGGTTGAGGCCCACCGGAGAAGACAATCAGAAAGTTGACTCTGGTGGGCTGACTCCGGTGCCCAGACATCGTCTCACTATTGGTCCATGCAACCCTAACGCGTGTGATTTTAATTCAAATATATTTGACTTTGTTTCACATATATTGTTATTTTGTTGTTTGTATCAATGAATGGCAGGTTGGCTGAGTGGTGAGACAAGCGCGTGCAATAAGGAAGGACCTGGGTTCGATACCCAGGTCTGGAATTTTATTTTTCTAACATTTGTATTGCAGATCCAGTGTTTCCAGACACCATGCGTGCATCATACGTCATCTAGCCATTACCATCAGATCCCGACTATGATACGGTGGGAGAACTGACTTGAGGTTTTGTGTTTCGATCGCATTTGTGCGGATAGCAAGAGTCGCCACCGACTTTTATTTTATCCAAAAGGAAAGGTAAAAAGCACAGGAAAGACCTTTCGAGATTATTTCTCAGGTTCGGGAGGTAGATTATGAAAAGGGAAGGTATTAGCACCCTTTTCATCCATGGTTTTCCATGGGCTCTTAATTACTCGTTTAGATCACTTGCTTTTATTTGACAATGTGCTTGTGGTGTGGGCTTTGAAAGTGTTTTGAAAATTTCTTTGTAATGGTTCTCGTTTCTATAAGAACGCGTACAAAGTTTTGTTTCGAAAGATAGTTCAAAGAAGTGTTTGTGGGTTGTGTTTGTGGAAAGTGGTTTTTGAAAAGATGTTTTGCAATGGTTCTCGTCTCTATAAGAACGTATACAAAAATGTTTCGTCTTTTTGAAAATGCTTTGAAATGAGAGTGTTGGTGTATAAAATGTTTTTGTTGCGAGTAACTACGAGCGAATTTACCCACTCGAAAGGTTTTCAATTGTTGTTTTCTTCCTCCTTTAGATGTTGCTTCTTACCATTAATTTGGTAAGAAGCTCCATCGTTGGATGTGAAGGGACAGGCGTGGGTCAATTTTACAATCATCGAAAGCAACTTATGAGACGCTTTAGCAATTTTTTCGTAAGGGACTAGATCGTTTTATTAAAGGCAACGTCGAGGGTCATCGAGGGACTATGGTCTTTTTTATCGAAGGGTCATTGCTAAAGCATCCCATATTCAAGGGACATGATTGTTTTCTGATAGGAAACAAGTGGAATTACCCTAGGGGTGCATGTGTGAATAGTGTGTTTGATTTCATGCGTTTGAATCTTGGTTAGGGTTGTCTATTTTGTTGTTTTCATGTCTTGCCATACATCCAATTTACTAGCAATATATGAAAAGCGAATAAAATGCGAAGAAATAAAATCTAAGCTATTACATCGCTTTTAGGGGGATAGGGTACATATTTATGAATGGGGGTTGCAAGTAAGATTAAATCCTAAGTTATTATTACAACCATATTGAATGGATCAGAATGCGCAAGAAACAAAATTACTTACTTATTTGAGAAAAGAAATAAGTTTGCTTAAGAAAATATTTTGGTCTTTTGTTTTTAAGAAATAAAGCAAAGCATGAAAAAAATGTTTTTTTTTTGGTGTTTGTTGATTAATGAAATAGAAAGTGATAGCAAAGATAGTGAAAAAGGTGAAAATAGAATCAGCGTGCTGCTGATTAAGGGAGGTCAGAAGTTCTGACCCTGGCGCACTGCAAAACAAAATTCATGTTAGTAAAAAAAAACATAAGCAGAATCAGAAGTTCTGAGTCCACTAGGAGAACATTAGCTTTCAGAAGTTCTGATACCACCAGCAACAGAATAGGTTTCAGAAGTTCTGAGACCACCAGCAACAAAGTAGATCTCGGAGATTCTGATATCACTGGAAGAACTTGGTCTCTCTCTCTCTCTTCATGGCAGTCAGAACATCTGCATTTTGGTCATTTCTCCACAAAACAGAGGATGTGCATATGACAAATATAGCAGGTTTCATAGCATTTCAGAAACAAGAAATATCAGAACCATAAATCAGATGCAAGTGTGAATCTGCTAATCCTAATTATGAGTTCTAATCTCTTTCATAAGTTCTGAAACTGATTTATTCCATACTTAGGCAAGCAAACATGTGAAATCTCAGAATATGTATAACATCAGAAGCATGATATTTACATTGTATTTTTTGGACATGCAAATCTGATAATGCTGAAAAAATGTGATAAGAGTCAGCAGAAACTTACCTTTCAGCTGGAAAAGATTCTGCAAGCTGGAGGTTGGTCCTGGACTTTGGTGATGTTTTAAGCTGCTTCTTCACGTACTCAGCAAGATGGAGGTTTTCAACTTATGGAACAGCCAAGGGGTGATACTCTGACTTCTTTGAGGTGGAGGTAAATGGAGAGTGTATAGCAGTATGAATACAGAAGTTAAGATAACTTCTAGTATATGAACCAACAAACGTGGGGCTGGTTTTAGTCAAGGAACAATGGAGTTTTGAGGTTGGAATCAAATGTTAAGGTTTTGGTAATCTTGGTGTTTATAGCTTTTAGGTTCTTTGAATTTTTGCATAGATTCAAAGCCTTTTTCTTTCTTTTGGTGATTCTCTCTCTCTCCAAAAAAAACAACTTCTTCAACGTATGATGGAACAAGCTATTTATAGATGGATTTTGTTGTGGTTTTGGGGGGGAAAAACAAATGAGTTTTTAAACATTTTTGGCATACTGCCACTTTGTTTTTAAATCACAGTTTTTTGTAGGCTAATTTGGTGCAAGAAAAACGCAGGCGTGGACTGGATCAGCAGTACCTTGGAGTGTTGTGGCAGCTGGTTTGCAGGACTGTGCCATAGCAGGGGCAGCAGGTTAAGGTTTTGGATTTGGTGATGTTCTGATTGAAGAACATTAGAAACATAACCTCCAAATGCTGAAGGAGCATCTTCTGACCAGAGCGTTGAACATAGCCTCTGCATGCTGAAGAATCATGTTCTGACTGAAGCATTATGTTCTGACCAAAGAGCAACGCTGATGTATGTTCTGATTGAAGCGTTATCTTCTGACGACACTTACATAGAGGTTGGCTCAGAAGTTCTGAAGTATCACATTCTCTAGACACTTAGAAAATTTTTCTAAATGTTTAGAAGATTTGATTTTTCCAAAGTAACTCCTTACTTCTGATTTTTTTGGTGAACCCATTTTATGCTTTAATGAATTGTGATTTTTTTAACTTGATTTTGATTTAAAAGTCAAAGTTTGACTTTTTCAATATACTTTTGACCATTTTGCCCTTATGGATGATTTCCTTGAAAAAATGATGATCCAAGACTTGGAACTTGGTAAAGGCAAAACTGAGAGTCCAGGATGAATCCCTTGAGAAATGGGAGGGAAAATTTTGGGGTACAACAGTTGCCCCTGTTCAATCTTCTTAAGCCTGAGGATGTAGATTGGCAGATTTACCCTTCGTGATCTGAAGGCGGAAGATGATTGAACACTAGAGTGCCCAGAAATTTGCACTCGCATGAAGTAGTACAGATGGGTAATATTGGGAATGGGCTTACAGATGCCATTTGAGAGGTGATGAGAAATCAAAGGAGATGGGCTTAAAAGATACCATCCAGAAAAGATTGGTTGCATAAGAGATTCTTGGGTGAAAATCCATGGACCTGCTTCCGGGAATATTGATTTATGCACTGGGAAGTAAAGTCTAGGAGCTCTTGGTTGTCCATTACTCTAATGGGGAATTAACTCTTGATTTGGAGAGGTGAAAGTAGACTGTATACCTGGTCAAGGTCCAAGTTGTACAACAACTTGCTGGGGAAATGTGAAATCGACCGCATCTGATCGGGTCTAGGCCTTACACGGTTGTGACCTGTTAATTGGAGATAAGGGAGAAGGAACCCGAATAGTAGGGTTGTTAGAACAATGTTTGAATCTACTACCCTATATTTGAGTTTTGATGATAACAAAGTGAAAAGATATAGTATTTATATGTTTCATGTTTGAACTATATGCTGCCTAAAATTATTATGCTCTGACTTGCAGATACGCTGATTAAAATAAGCAAGATCACTTATTCAGCATCAGAATTTGATTTCATACACCAGCATCAGAAGTTGCTGAATCAGAACGTCAAGATCAGATGATCAACTCACGCACATGCTGAAGCTTGATGAACAGAACTGCGCGTAAACACTCTGATACAGAAACACAATAGTTCATCAGCAGCGAAGTAGAATCAGAATGAGCCAAGCCAGAACGTGCATTGAAGAAGCAACGGTACTGTGCATTGAAAGCTAATCAATTCCAACGGCCTCATTCTAGACAAGATCTGCTCAAAAAGGAAAGCTTGTTATTAGCATTGAATCAATAATATTGCATTCAACGTTCATCTTCTCAAGTGCTATATAAACAAGGCTTCGAAGATTATAATGGCTAATGCTCTCCAAATCTCTACACGCACAAAGCTGAACAATAATCTTCATCTACCAGTTTTGCTAAACCACAAACTCTGATACTCCATTAGTGTTTAGCAATCTAGTTTCTAAGCTTCATTTGTGTATACATCACAGTTGTGATAAAGTTTTGTAGAAAACATTCACACACATTGTTTTATACCTTTGTAAGAAAGTGTTGCCTTGACAAACCGGATTGTGGTTTAAATCAAGAAGGCTTTAGCAGTTGTTAAAGCAGTCTGTAATATTCAGTTGAATATAGTGAATTAAGACCTCGTTGGAGAGAGGCGAAATCACCTTGACGGGTGGACTGGAGTAGTTTGAGATCAAACGAACCAGGATAAAAATATCTTGTCAATTGCTTTAAGATTTCAGTTTTACAATTCAACCCCCCCTTCTTGTGTTTTTCACCCCTTCAATTGGCATCAGAGCGCCTGGTTCTGAGCTAAAACACTTAACTGTGTCAGTACAAGATCCAGCGTCAGAAAAACACAATGGCAGGAAACAACTCTCATTTCAGCAATGACAACAATGAGGACAGAGACAGATTCAGCGGCAAACCTCCAGTTTTTGATGGAGAAAACTTTGATTACTGGAAAGACAGAATTGAAAGCTTCTTTCTAGCACATGATGCTGATCTGTGGGATATGGTGACAGATGGATACACGCACCCTGTGAATGCAACTGGTCAGAAGATTGATAGAAAATCAATGACTGATCAACAAAAGCGTGACTTCAAGAATCACCATAAGGCCAGAACCATCCTCCTCAGTGCCATCTCCTATACTGAGTATGAAAAGATCTCCAACAGAGACACAGCTAAGAACATCTTTGATTCTCTCAGAATGACGCATGAGGGCAACGTTCAAGTCAAAGAAACAAAAGCTCTGGCGCTCATTCAGAAGTATGAGGCGTTCAAAATGGAAGAATCTGAATCCATTGAAACTATGTTCTCTAGATTCCAGATTCTGGTAGCTGGTCTCAAAGTTCTGGACAAAGGATACTCTACTGCTGACCATGTCAAGAAGATAATCAGAAGTTTACCCAAGCAGTGGAGGCCTATGGTTACTGCTCTGAAGCTAGCGAAAGATCTCAACAAAATCACTCTGGAGGAACTTATAAGCTCCCTCAGAAGTCATGAGATAGAGCTAGAAGCTGATGAGCCTCAGAAGCAAGGTAAGCCTTTAGCTTTAAAATCTAACAGAAAATCTGAGTCTAAAGTTTTGCAGGCGGTTGAAGAAACATCTGATGGATCCTCATCAGAAGAAGACGAACTTTCCCTTCTCTCCAGAAGAGTAAATCAACTGTGGAAGCAAAGACAAAGGAAGTTCAGGAATCCCAGAAGATCTGATCAGAACGAGTCTTCTTCCAGATTCAGAAGGACAGATTCTTCCTCTGGATACAGAAGATCTGAAGGCTCCTCCAGTAGCAAGAAGCCAAACACAAAAGACATCATCTGCTACGAGTGCAATGAGCAAGGACACTACAAGAGTGACTGCCCAAAGCTTCAGAGGGAAAAGCCCAAAAAGAAGTTTGGAAGAGAGAAGAAGAAAAGTCTCATGGCCACATGGGATGACTCTGACTCGTCTGAAGCTGACTCAGAATCAGATGATGAAAGGGAAAACATAGCGCTCATGGCTAACATTCCAGATGACAGTGAAGCTTCTGAATCAGACTCAGAATCAGACACAGAAGAGGTATTCCCTAACTTCGCTGTTAATTTTACAAAGGCTGAACTTGCTGAAAGCCTCAATGAAATTCTGGAACGTTATCAGCAGATTAGAACTAAATTCAGAGACCTGAAAAGGAATCTTGAATCTGACTCTAATAAGTCTGAGAGTCTCAAATTGGAAAACTCTGAGCTGAGAGATAAAATTTCAAAATTAGAAAACTCTTTACAAAACTCTCAGAAGGAACCAATTTCTGAAACTCCCAGCAACGCTGATGAGATCATCAAGGAGTATGATCACAGTTTCCAGAAGTTCCTTGCTAAAAGCATAGATAGAAGCAGAATGGCTTCAATGATCTATGGAGTTAGCAGAAACGGCAGGAAAGGAATAGGATACCTAGGTAAGGTTCCTACACCTAAGAATGTCATGGATTTAACCATTAAACACACTCCTTTAAATTCACACTTTGTGTATGGTCACACACATGACATCAAATATACTAGTAGTAAGCACTCTGTGAAACCAAAATTCAACCAGAGTTTTGGTAAAACTAACAAATCAGGACCCAAGAAGATCTGGGTACCTAAGGATAAAATAATACATGTTGCAGATATCTTTAGCAGCAAGTCAGAAACACCAGTCATGGTACCTGGACTCTGGCTGCTCACGACACATGACGGGAAGAAGGCATATGTTCCAAAGCCTGGAACTTAAGCCTGGAGGCCACGTTGGCTTTGGAGGCAATCAGAGGGGAAAGATAATTGGCTCTGGAACTGTAGGTAATGGAAATCTTCCCTCTATTAATAATGTTCTGCTAGTTGATGGATTGATGCATAATCTGTTATCCATAAGTCAATTAAGTGATAACGGTTATGATATAATCTTTAATCAAAAATCATGTAAAGTTGTTAGTCAGAAAGATGGGACTATCCTGTTTAATGGAAAGAGGAAAAACAACATTTACAAAATCAAACTTTCTGAACTAAAGAGTCAGAATGTAAAATGTCTTCTGTCTGTTAACAACGAGCAGTGGATCTGGCACAGAAGATTGGGGCATGTTAGTATGAGAAGAATATCTCAGATTAACAAACTCAATCTGGTCAGAGGACTTCCTAATTTGAAGTTCAATTCAGATGCTCTGTGTGAAGCATGTCAGAAAGGCAAATTTGCAAAACCTTCTTTTAAATCCAAAAATGTTGTTTCTACCTCTAAGCCATTAGAACTTCTGCACATTGACTTATTTGGACCAGTTAAAACTGCTTCAGTCAGTGGTAAGAAGTATGGGTTAGTAATCGTAGATGACTATAGCAGATGGACATGGGTAAAGTTCTTAAGACACAAGGACGAGTCACACTCTGTGTTTGTTACCTTCTGCAACCAAGTTCAGAATGAAAAAGATCTTAGAATCGTTAAAGTCAGAAGTGATCATGGTGGAGAATTTGAAAATAAAGATTTTGAGTCATTCTTTAATGACAAAGGCATTCTGCATGATTTCTCTTGTCCTAGAACTCCCCAACAAAATGGAGTTGTAGAACGAAAGAACAGAACATTGCAAGAAATGGCCAGAACCATGATCAATGAGACAAACGTTGCTAAGACTTTATGGGCAGAGGCAATAAACACAGCGTGCTACATTCAGAATAGAATCTCAATAAGACCTATTCTGGAAAAGACTCCATATGAATTGTGGAAGAACAGAAAGCCCAACATTTCGTATTTTCATCCATTTGGATGTACTTGCTTTATATTGAATACGAAGAATTATTTGAACAAGTTTGATTCTAAGGCACAGAAGTGTATTATGTTAGGATACTCTGAACGCTCAAGAGGGTACAGAGTATACAATACAGAAACACAGATTGTGGAAGAATCAATCAGTGTTCGTTTTGATGATAAGCTTGACTCTGAAAAGTCAAAGCAGAATGAAATTTTTGCAGGTATAGAAATTGAATTTGCAGGTTCTGAAGACAAGTCATCAGAAGCTCTCAACACAGACATTCCTTCAACGTCTGAAAGGAGCAATGCTAGAAATCCTACAACTGCTGCTGACCAGCCTCAGAAGAGATTACCCAGAAGCAGCTTGGATCACCCAGAAGAGACTATCCTAGGAAGAAAGGAAGATCCAATCAGAACAAGAGCAAGCTTCAGAAACTCTGAAGAAACTCTTATGGGACTTGTGTCTCTGATTGAACCTTCTTCTATTGATGAAGCACTTCTGGATAATGACTGGATTCTGGCAATGCAAGAAGAGCTGAATCAATTCACCAGAAACGACGTATGGGATCTCGTTCCCAGACCAAAAGGATTCAACGTCATTGGAACAAGATGGGTGTTCAGAAACAAGCTAAATGAACAAGGTGAAGTCATCAGAAACAAGGCACGACTGGTTGCACAAGGTTATAGTCAGCAAGAGGGGATAGACTATACAGAAACCTTTGCCCCAGTCGCCAGGTTAGAATCTATCAGACTTTTAATTTCATTTGCTGTTAATAGAGGCATCACTCTGTATCAGATGGATGTCAAAAGTGCATTCTTAAATGGTTATATAGAAGAAGAAGTTTATGTTCACCAACCCCCAGGTTTTGAAAATACAAAACATCCAGAACATGTTTTCAAACTAAAGAAGTCACTGTATGGTCTGAAACAAGCTCCCAGAGCTTGGTATGAAAGGCTAAGTAACTTTTTGCTTGAAAATGAATTCACCAGAGGGAAAGTGGACACTACTCTATTCTGTAAAACAGTTAAGAGTGACATTTTAGTCTGTCAAATTTATGTTGATGATATTATTTTTGGTTCTACTAATCCTTCTCTTGGAAGAAAATTTGCTAAGTGTATGCAGGCAGAATTTGAGATGAGCCTCATGGGGGAACTGAAATTCTTTCTAGGAATTCAGATCAATCAAACTCCAGAAGGAACTTACATTCATCAGAGCAAATACATCAGAGATCTTCTGAAGAAATTTGACCTCTCAGAATGTAAGCCATCAAAGATTCCAATGCATCCCACGTGCATTCTGGAAAGAGAAGAGGTAAGCAAAAGTGTAGAACAGAAAGTCTACAGAGGTATGATTGGTTCTCTCCTCTATCTGACTGCTTCAAGACCTGATATCTTATTCAGCGTATGTATTTGTGCTAGATTCCAATCAGATCCTAGAGAATCTCACTTAACAGCTGTTAAGCGAATTTTGAAGTATCTGAAAGGTACTACTAATCTGGGTTTGTTTTATAGAAAATCTAGTGATTACAGCTTAGTAGGCTACTGTGATGCTGATTTTGCTGGAGACAGAGTGGAACGTAAAAGTACTTCTGGAAGCTTCCAGTTTCTGGGAGAAAATCTGATCTCGTGGTCCAGCAAAAGGCAATCAACAATTGCTCTGTCAACAGCAGAAGCTGAGTACATAGCAGCAGCAGGATGTAGCACACAAATGCTCTGGATGAAAAGTCAGCTTGAAGACTTCCAGATTTTTGAGAGTAACATTCCTATTCTTTGTGATAATACTTCTGCTATTTGCTTAAGTAAGAATCCTATTTTACATTCTAGAGCTAAGCATATAGAAATAAAACATCACTTCATTAGGGACTATATTCAGAAAGGTATTTTAAACTTAAAATTTATAGATACAGACCATCAATGGGCTGATATCTTTACCAAACCCCTTTCAGAAGATAGGTTCAATTTCATTCTGAAACATCTCAGCATGAAAGTATGCCCAGAGTGAAAATGTTTTAATTCCATATATTTACTTTCAGAATGTAATTATTTTGCTGTGAACTTCTGATCAATCTCCTTTCAGAAAGATAGAACATGCAGATTGTATCAGATGCAAGTCTAAAGATCTGAGAGTCTAATCTCAAAGACAGACGTGCTGATCACTACATCAAACAAGTGTCATCCAATCATCAGCAAATCTCTGAAGCAGAACGCGTGCACGCTTCTGAGAAGGCAAAGCGCTGATTGGGTGCATTGAGACACATGTCTGGTAACCGTTTTTAAGTATCTTTCTCAAATCCCCCAAAATCAGCAAGCATTTAATGAAAAGTAATCACGCTTGTTAAATGGTTCAGAAGCAGAATGAAACTTCTGAAAAGATTCAAGCGATGCTGGAAAGCCTATTCTCACGCATGCCCCCTCAACCTTAAATCTTTTTCATGCATAACTTTTTCATGCTTTCTTCATTTTCTGATGTACTGTTTTGACTATGTTTTGTAATGTTCTTTTGCTCTGATTCTGAACTATTTTAATATAATTAGTTTTTCTGATCTTAAATTGTTTTAGCACATCACCAACACCTTTTGATTGCTAACAAAAAGGGGGAGAACAAGAATGATATTTAAAATCAATAACGGCTAACTAGACAGAAATTCTCAAACATTCTAACTCTATTACTTGAAATGTTTTTCTGTTTTGTTTTAAGTCTACAGGCACAAGGAAGCTCCTGAACACTATGAAGACTAGAAGCTCTAATCAAAATGTAGAAGCTCTAATCAAAATGTAGAAGCTCTGATCAATGTTGCTCTGATCAAATATGAAGTTCTGATCGACCTAATACTCTGATCCAAAGCAAAGCTCTGACAAGAAAAGCTCTGAAGCTCTGCTGTCTGATAAGTCAAAGACTCTTATAATCTGATGTTCAAAGAAAGAAAAAGATCTGATCCTGAAGAACACGTATATCAAAGGGAAGTAACAAACTCAGGGGGAGTATCTCTTAACTCTGATTTCTCCTTACTTCTTAACTCTGAAACATTTATCAGATACCTTTTCACGTTATTTTTCATTTAAAATATCTAGTTTTTGTCATCATCAAAAAGGGGGAGATTGTTAGAACAATGTTTGAATCTACTACCCTATATTTGAGTTTTGATGATAACAAAGTGAAAAGATATAGTATTTATATGTTTCATGTTTGAACTATATGCTGCCTAAAATTACTATGCTCTGACTTGCAGATACGCTGATTAAAATAAGCAAGATCACTTATTCAGCATCAGAATTTGATTTCATACACCAGCATCAGAAGTTGCTGAATCAGAACGTCAAGATCAGATGATCAACTCACGCACATGCTGAAGCTTGATGAACAGAACTGCGCGTAAACACTCTGATACAGAAACACAATAGTTCATCAGCAGCGAAGCAGAATCAGAATGAGCCAAGCCAGAACGTGCATTGAAGAAGCAACGGTACTGTGCATTGAAAGCTAATCAATTCCAACGGCCTCATTCTAGACAAGATCTGCTCAAAAAGGAAAGCTTGTTATTAGCATTGAATCAAGAATATTTCATTCAACGTTCATCTTCTCAAGTGCTATATAAACAAGGCTTCGAAGATTATAATGGCTAATGCTCTCCAAATCTCTACACGCACAAAGCTGAACAATAATCTTCATCTACCAGTTTTGCTAAACCACAAACTCTGATACTCCATTAGTGTTTAGCAATCTAGTTTCTAAGCTTCATTTGTGTATACATCACAGTTGTGATAAAGTTTTGTAGAAAACATTCACACACATTGTTTTATACCTTTGTAAGAAAGTGTTGCCTTGACAAACCGGATTGTGGTTTGAATCAAGAAGGCTTTAGCAGTTGTTAAAGCAGTCTGTAATATTCAGTTGAATATAGTGAATTAAGACCTCGTTGGAGAGAGGCGAAATCACCTTGACGGGTGGACTGGAGTAGTTTGAGATCAAACGAACCAGGATAAAAATATCTTGTCAATTGCTTTAAGATTTCAGTTTTACAATTCAACCCCCCCCCCCCCCCCCCTTCTTGTGTTTTTCACCCCTTCAAGGGTTACTTCGAAATGAAAGCCTGGGTAGTAGGGTTGTGAGAAGGAACCTGAATAGTAGGGTTACTTCGAAATGAAAGCCTGGGTAGTAGGGTTGTAAGAAGGAACTTGGATAGTTAGGGTTACTTTGTTTTGAAAGCCTGGGTAGTAGGGTTGTGAGAAGGAACCTGGATAGTAGGGTTACTTCGAAATTAAAGCCTAGGTAGTAGGGTTGTGAGAAGGAACCTGGATAGTAGAGTTACTTCGAAATGAAAGCCTGGGTAGTATGGCTGTGAGAAGGAACCTGGATAGTTAGGGTTACTTCGAAATGAAAGCCTGGGTAGTAGGGCTGTGAGAAGGAACCTGGATAATTAGGGTTACTTTGTTTTGAAATCCTGGGTAGTAGGGTTGTGAGAAGGAACCTGGATAGTAGGGTTACTTCGAAATGAAATCCTGGGTAGTAGGGCTGTGAGAAGGAACCTGGATAGTAGGGTTACTTCGATATGAAAGCCTGGATGGTAGGGCTGTGAGAAGGAACCTGGATAGTAGGGTTACTTCGAAATGAAAGCTTGGGTATTAGGGCTGTGAGAAGGAACCTGGATAGTAGGGTTACTTCGTTTTGAAAGCCTGGGTAGTAGGGCTTGAGAAGGAACCTGGATGGTATGGTTACTTCGATATGAAAGCCTGGATAGTAGGGTTGTAAGAAGGAACCTGGATAGTAGGGTTACTTCACTTGATCGGGTAGGTTAGTTGACCCGTTTGGTTTCGGGGACTGGTGATTTTCCTTGGTTTCCCGTAGTTATGACATGTATAACTGCTGGTATTGTTGGTGATAATTGTCTTTTCTGAAAAGATAACAGGATTAGTTATATGTGATGCATGAAATGCGTTGCGAGATGATGTTCCCAAAATAAATGAGATTATGCTGATGTGATATGTGTTGTACCCCAAAATTTACCCTCTCATATTTCTCAAAACATTTCAAGAATGATACCCAAGTTGCTCAAGGTAGTCCAAGGGTTGACCAGACAAGCTCTCTCCTAAGGCAGTCTACCTCAAACTAGGGTTTCATGTTGCATCAAGATACTTGAGTCCAAGAGACCCCAAATGCTCAACATTGTCCTAATATGTTCTCAAGATCATCCAGGTCAAGTTTCAAGCCTTGTAGAGGAAGTTTGCTCAGTCAATTGCTCAAAAGGTCCAAAAATCGACTGTGCTAGGGCAAAAGTCAACTGTGACCTACATACAGTCAAACTTCAAGATTTTTGGTCAACATCCTAATTTTGAAGTATATTTCATCATTTAATCAAGGGTTGATCATGATTCATCAAGGATTGTTCATAATTCATCAAGACTCAAAAGTTGCTAAATTAGGGTTTTGTAGGAAAAGTCAACTCAACTTTGACCAAGCATAACTTTCTCATACTTTATGAGAAATGACCCATCCAAATCTCATTTTGAATAGGATGCAATTACCTACAATCCATCTTCATCTCCCAAGTTCAAAATATGCACTCACAAGAAGTTATGGATTTGGACATTATAGGTCATTTTGAAAAGTCAACAAAAACACCTTTTTGTCAAAGATTCATACTTGAGAATGGAATATCAAATTGAGTTGAGACCAAAAGGGTTTATTATAGGACATATCAAGCTTTCTAAAAAGTCCAAGAACACCTCCAAAGAGTCAAAATTGAGGAAGTTATGCATTGTTGAAATTTACCTTTTTTGCAAAATTGCCAAAAGTCAACTATCCCCAAAACTTTAAATTTTGCCAAATGGGCCCATTCTTTTTCACTTGTTTTGAGTTGGAATCATAGCCCACGTGATCTAGCATTTTCCACTTATCCATATCATATTTTTATCAATTATTTTGATTTTTATTTAAATTAATTTGATTTAAATCAAAATAAATCAAATAAAAATCCAAAGCATTGATAACAAGGGATTTTGTGCTTGTTTCAGGTTCCAATTACAGCTAGCATCATTCAAATTCGTGCCAAGCCTTAGAGTGCACAAAAATATTCAAAATAATCCATGTTTGGAAATATCTTCAAAGTGTATCAAATCAAATCCAAAATCATTGGAAGAAGAAGATTTGAATCAGTTTTGCAACCCTAATCCCTTCACTAATACATAAGGAGTGCGTGCAGATCAAAATAGAGGTTAGAAATCAGGCTCAGAGCAAGAACGGAATTTGAAAAAAGAAGCAAAAAGTGTGAGATATAATTGGTGGTTAGAGGCATCCTCAAGGCTTGGTATCTGTCCCAATCGTTTCCTGGCATTCTCAGGAACCTAAAGCAATCGAAACCAAGCATTTTCAAGCCCTCCCACGCACTGTAAGTCCGTAACGGTATCATATATTCTTGAATTCGAATAGCCTTGTTCTTGCATCCATAATGAAAAATAATTGTACATTCTTGATCACCATGATGTTTGCAAACTTTCTACAATAGCCAATTTCATTTTAATGGTCTGTAACGAAATCCACCATTGTTAGGGTTTCAGATTTGGTTTTAGGGTTTTTATTTTCAGGAACAATTGGCCTTAGTAATGGGTACCACTGCATTCAGAAGGAGGAGACGGTTCTAACCATGGCCTTGGTGGTCGTTTATATTACCTGTAGAATATTTTGGAAACACACAGACCTGTAGCAACGGATTTTGTCCGTGGGTATATGTATTTCAGGTTTTAGCCATGGAGAGAGGAAGGAGATGATGCGTTGTCACTCTCTTACTGGTCTGTTTGAATTTCGCGCCAGATCTCCACTAACGCTTGGGTTTTTTATATATTATTCTTATTGCATGTTTTATGTACAGCAAATACACAATAGCCAGTGGTTGCCACGCAGGTTTTTAAGGCGTTAGAGGCTGGAGGTCAGGGGTTCGATCCCTGCCTCCAGCATTTGTTATTTTCCCATTTATTTTCAGGTTATCATATGCATGTGCAAGCCAAGCGCCCACCATAGACCTTCATCATCCACGCGCCAGATGGCCAGATGGCCAGATCTGGTGGCTACTACTGAGGGTGCCCGAAAGGGCCATTCAAACGCAAAGCACTGAATTGCAGAAAGTCAAAATGGATCAACACAAATGGGTCAAATTCTTGCTATGCACACCCCCTCTATTCAGGCCCATCTCTCTCTTTCTTTTTTTGTTTATATTTTCATTTAATTATTTTTATTTATTTACTAACCCAAAAATAATTTTCTTTTTAATCAAAAAATCACAAAAATATTTTATGTCCAAATAAATTTAGAATTTTATTGTTCATCAATAAACATTAGTTAATTTAATTAGGTTAATTTTAGATAACTTTCATTTATTTTGCAAATAATTAAAAATTAATTAGAATAACTAGGTTTTAACATTAATTTAATTATTTTATTTCTTTCCTAAAATAACAAAAATCCAAAAAATATGTCATTTAATTACTTTTCATTAATTAATTTAATTAACTAATTAATTTAGCATTTAATTTTAGAATTTAATTTCTTTTCTTAAAAAATATTAAAAACAACAAAAACATTTTCTTTTAGTTAAGAGGGTCAAAGCCCTAGTTCCGCATTCGATCTAATTTTATCGCACGTTTCATTTTTATTCAACTATTGTATCTGCTCCCGGTTTGTAATGATTAAATTAGGACATTTATTTGTTTTTACCGCTTTTAAATTTTCAAAGGGTTGTTTTTGGCGATGTAAATACCCGACGCCTTGTAATAGTTTAGTTTAAATTCCGCACCTTTAATTTTTGCAAGTATTCAACTGTTAGATGTTTGATAATAGGGTTTGCATGACAAGAATGAATGTTTGAATTTAAAATAGTTAGATCATCCTAAACATGTGCAAAGATAAAAATAACTGAAATCAATACACTCACACATGCGCACTCCTAGGGTACACTCCCACTTGGTTGCCTTCGTAAACGGTCATTGAGTATAGGTTGTTTTAGAGGTTGCCCTCTTGCCTAAAAGATCATAGTTGCCTCGGAAAGGTTGCCTCGGATATCGTTGCCTCGGATAAATGATCTAAGACATTAGGGTTACCACTAAGACGTCTTAACGTTGCTTTAGTGATCGTATGTCCCTCTTTCGAATTGACCCTCAAAACTCCAACGACGGTGCTACCTACTCACTAATAGTGGGATAGCATTGTCTAAAGGAAATAAGCATAGAACGATTCCTTTTTCGAGTAGGTAGATTAGTTCTTAGATACTTGCTCATCCAAAACAAAACTTTTTCACACTTACACTTTTACGAACAAGTTTTCAAAAAACACTTCATTACACTCTTGAAGACAGAAGCAAGAGTTAAATCGAAGTCAAAACAAAAACTTTTCAAACCCCACAAACACAAAGAAAACAATTTTGAAAATGATGAGCAAGTACCTAAGAGCCCGTAGATAACTACGGATAGAAAGGGTGCTAATACCTTCCCTTTCTATAAATCTACCCCCCGTACTCAGAAATATCTCGAAAAAGGAATTTTTCTGTGCTTTTTATCCTTTCCTTGTTGGATAAAATAAAAGTCGGTGGCGAATCTTGCTTACCGCGACATTTTGCAAAAACAAACGCAAAACGCAAACCAGCATTTCAAAAACAGTCAGTTCTCCCACCGTATCACAGAACTGGCGACTCTGCTAGAGAGTAATATAAGTGGGGTGTACCTTAGGATTAGTTCATCATATTGTTTTCAATTGTTTGATTTGTTTGCTTTATATTTATGGGCTTTGTGTCGGAGTTACTATAGATCCTAACCCGGATCTGGGGATACCTTTTAGGTAAGTAGCAATAGACTGTGAGGGAACTGTACGGTGTAGACCGATACGGTTGAAGCAGTAGCTACGTTGATGTGGCACATTAGTTGGTACCGATATCCCTTGTGGACAACAAGGAGAGTATGGGGCTGCTAATGGGTCATTAAGCATCAACTGACCTTAGAACCTATAACTGACCCACTTGGCCATAGAAAAGTAGCAGTATGCTACACTCATTGAGACCAAACTCTCGCGATGATTCCGGGCGCAAGAAAAGGTTGCTAAACTGGAATTATGACCGATCGAGGGTGGTCAGTGATATTGAGATCCTCTAGAACCCAGTTACTATTACTAGGACAGGTTGAACCAACTAAACTGAAAGAGGGTAATACCTAAACTCCATGCCAGCCTGAAATTTAAGGGCTATTGTGTGACTTGTTTGCCCTTACCATGTTTGCTATCTGTGAATACTTGTGGTGTGTTCCTATCATAACATCATGCATCATGACATTGCATGCATATTTCATTAGACTAACCCATTTCAAAGACCGAGGGGATTCATCTTTGTTCTGTTTTGCAGATCATGGCATCTATGCGCAGAAATACTATTCGCATCAGCTTCGTACAAATCCATGTTCAACTTAGAGAGTTGGTTTCTAAGGTTCCAGATACTTCCTCCTTTATCAGAAGGCATGGTCACCTCCTTGGTTTGGTCACTTCTAAGATGGATGAGCAGATGATGAGTGTCTTGTTCCAGTTCTTTGACCCATTGCACCACTGCTTCACCTTCCCGGACTATCAGTTGGTCCCTACTTTGGAGGAGTTCTATGATTTACTTGGTATTTCTATTCTAGAGCAGACGCCATTTACAGGTTGGGAGATAGCTCTTAGGCCATAGGATGTTACTACAGCCCTACATCTGACAAAGGCTGATGTAATGTCTAACTGGGAGACTCGGAGTGGGGTAAAAGGCTTCCTAGCTAAGTTCTTGATTGATCAGGCTCAACAGTTTTGGGACAGTTTTGACTTTCAAGCATTCGAAGATATCCTTGCACTTCTCATATATGGCTTGGTTCTGTTCCCTAATTCAGATTCTTTTGTTGACGTGAATGCAGTGAAGATGTTCATGTCCCGTAATCCAGTGCCTACTCTCTTAGGTGACATTCTACATGCTCTTTATGCTCGTACTGCTCGGAAACGGGGAACCCTTATGTGTTGTGCACCATTGCTGGCGAGGTGGTTTATTTCTCACCTCCCCAAATCTGTTTTGAAGAACAGGGAAGGTATGGGTTGGGCCAACAGAATTATGTCCCTTGCTCACACGGACATCATCTGGAGCACTAAAGACATGGAAGAAGTAGTTGTTATTGACCGGTGCGGAGAATACCCCAATGTTCCTTTGCTTGGAATTAGGGGAGGAATAACCTATAATCCTTGTATGTCCTTACGACAGTTTGGGCGAGCTCGAAAGGACGGTCCTCATGAGTTGTTGATCCCGAGTATTGTCTTTGACTTCCAAGGGGATGTTGAGGGACATCGTCACAGGTTCATACGAGCTTGGAATAGGGTTAACAGGTCTGATCCACATGAGATGGGATTGAAGACTTCTCTTCCAATGGAACCGTATCTCTGGTGGGTTCGGGCCCGTGCCCAAAATCTGGGGATGTCGTACGAAGTTGTCTTATCGGTAATTGTTAAGAGTACTGATGAAGAATGGGTTCCTCATACTGTCCTCCATCCATACATGCCTACTGACATTGGGGCATTAAAGAGGTCTTGGATCCAGTTGAGAGAAGAACGGGATACTTACAGAGAAAAGTATCATGAGCAGGAACGGAAGATCCTAAAGCTTACAAGGCAGCTGGAGAACGAGAAGGTCCTCAACAACTATGTCAGCACGGGAGGAAAACGACCATGGGAGCGCTGATGTCTTTTGCTATTTCTAGTTTTGATTTACTTTTCAGTTTTTCTC
This sequence comes from Vicia faba, assembly GCA_948472305.1. NCBI lineage: Eukaryota > Viridiplantae > Streptophyta > Magnoliopsida > Fabales > Fabaceae > Vicia > Vicia faba. Next base: position 76,850 of record CATIWC010000917.1, on the reverse strand, counting down.
TTTGTAACGCCTTAAAGGCATTTGTCAAACATTGTTTCAAGTTTTTAATCTAATAAAAGTGTGTTTCATTTTGGTTTACGAATTTGAATCTCCATAAAGTCCTTGAAATCATATCATACGCATTTCATTCCCATGCACCTCATCACAGGTACCCTTACAGGTTTCTTATCTTCTTCGCTGTTTATTTCAGTATCATGTCTGCTGAAACATCCACTGATCAAGCTATTAAGGCTCTTCAAGCTTAAAATGCTCAGTTCCAGGAAATGTTCATGAACCTGGCCAAGGGGCAGAAGGATCTGAAGACTCTTATCTTGAAGAAGAAGAATAAGAAGAAGAAGAAGAAGACGGTCCTCCTGAACATGGGTCACAGGTTTGGAAACAGGTTGCGAGAGGAAGTTGATTTATCTCACTCATCTGGAAGGGGAGAGAATCAAGAAGAAAGGAGGGCCCCTAGCCCTGTGGTTTCTAACAACGACACTGACTTTGATGAAGACTAGTATCCTCCTGCCGAGGATAGGTATAAGCAACTCGAAGACCGGTTAAGTGCGATGGAGATCCAGAAGATACCTGGGTTGGACTTTGGTGATTTGGGTCTGGCATCTGGGGTGGTGATTCCCTACAAGTTCAAAGTGCCTATCTTTGCTAAGTACGACGGGGTCTCCTATCCGAAGTTACACCTTTATTCGTATGTTAGAAAGATTCAAGCATGGAGTGAATGTTGTAGATGATGACTCGTTTGTGACTTCCGTAGAAGACATTGCTACTCCATTGATGACTGTGAAGAAGAACATTTTGTTAGCCGGTTTATTTCCGGGCTGTGGAGAAGGTTGCCATCTGTGTTCCATCCTACCTACTAGTTACCATCTTTTGAAGTCAGGTGTCCAACGCCTGATGGATAATAAAGAAATCTTGTTCGAGAAAACTTTTGTTCCTTTGGTTCCTATTGAAGAAGTTTCCATAATCACCATTTTCGCCAATTCTTCCAAGGCTTCCTCGAGAAAGCCTGTTAGAATTACATTTGTTCCGAGAATCACTCCATTGATCATTATTGTTCCTGGACCTATCCCTTACACGTCGGATAAGGCTGTCCCATGGCACTATGGGGCCGATGTGTATTATCACGGGGTTAAACAAGACTTGAAGGATGAAGAGGCTGATACTGATGTCAGCAATATTGTTGGATCTAGTAAAGTCACTCGAAGCAGAAGACTTTTCTCCCCTGAGATCTCTCCACCAATTGTTCATAAGCCTGTTATCATTACACCTGCTAGTACACCTGCTACTGTCCCTGTTCATGTTCCAATCCTTACCCCTGTCGCCGAGTCATCTGACACTTGGGGCAAAGGGATCACTGGTGGGCCTACCCAGACGGAGGCACCGAGAAAAATTATTGTTGAAGCCTCTAGACAGAAGATAGAGGAAATTTTAAAGATCATCAAGAAAAGCGACTACAATGTAGTCAAACAGCTGGGGAAAACCCCGTCAAAAATCTCTATGTTGTCATTATTACTGTGCTCAGAGGCCCATGCTAAGGCTCTGATTGCTTTCCTGAAGACTGCGCACGTGCCGCAGGAGACATCAGCTGATCAGTTCAAGGACTGTGTGGCTAGTCTAACAGTAGATAACGGGTTGGGTTTCTTCGACGCAGATTTGACCGCCAAGGGGAAGAATCACAATGACGCTCTGCATGTCTCCATTGAGTGCAGGGGAACTACTCTAGCTCACGTGTTGGTGGATACTGGGTCCTCGTTGAATGTTTTACCCAAGAAAGCGTTAGACCGGTTAGACTGTGAAGGGTTGGTGCTGAAGCCGAGTAACATTGTGGTTAGGGCCTTTGACGGGTTCAAGAGGATGGTACATGGAGAGGTGGATATTCCAGTTAAGGTTGGTTCTTAGATTTGCGTGTCTACATTCTATGTGATGGACATTCGGCCATCTTATTCTTGTTTGTTGGGTCTCCCGTGGATCCATAAAGTTGGGGCAGTCACTACTACGCTCCATCAAATGCTGAAATACCCTGTGAAGGGGAAAATTGTTATGGTACGAGGAGAAGAGGAGTACATGGTGAGCCACCTCAACTCTTTCCGGTATGTGGAGATGGACGGGGAGTTCATTGAGACCCCGTGTTAACATTTTGAAGAAGTCCCCCAGACGTTGGCGTCAACTGAAACCATCGCTGAAGATCCTCCAATGAAGATGGCTTCCCTAAAGGATGCCCAGGCTGTTATTGAGAAAGGTGGGTGTGCGAATTGGGGCCAACTCCCTGACTTTGCACATAAGACTGACAAGTTTGGTTTGGGTTTCACTGCAAAATCTCAAAGGGTTGTTCGGCGTGCGCAGATTGGAAGACCTCCCCTGCGTATCACTAATCCTGAAGTGAATATGATTGAAGACGATGATGAAGAGTCTGAGTTCGACAGCTGGATTTACCCAACTACCGACGGCGGACTAAGAAACTGGATGGAAAAGGACTTCGTGCCAATTTCTTTTATTACACAGTAATAGACTTTTATTTTGAATTTATAACAGACAATTTTAAACTTTACGGCCCGGTGCCTTACCCGAGACACCGTGGCTTTGTTTGAGGGCTTATTATGTGTCATCTCCATATATCATTAATAAAAGCATTGGACATTTTCTTGCATTACAAATTTTTCGCTCCTTGTTTTTCTTTTGCAAAACAGCTATTTTACACACACTCACATATACAGGTCTACATCCACTCTGGATCTCACTGATAACGAATCTGCTACTGCCAATTATGACTTCGAAAGTCCGATCAACCAAGTCGAGGACAAAGGTGAGGATGATTGTCGAGTTCCTGTGGAACTTGCTAGATTGTTACTCCAGGAAGAGAGGGCTATACAACCGCATGAAGAGCCAGTGGAAACGGTAAATTTGGGTATGGAGGTAGACAAGAAAGAGGTCAAGATCAGTGCAAATCTGGAGTCTAGTGTTAAGCAATGGTTGATTCATATGTTGCGTGACTATGTTGATATCTTTTCCTAGTCTTATGAAGATATGCCTGGGTTGGATACTGATATCATGGTTCACCGCTTGCCTACCAAGGAAGACTGTCCTCCAGTGAAAGAGAAAGTTCGCCGAATGCGCCCAGAGATGTCTGAGAAAATCAAGGCTGAAGTTATGAAACAGTTTGACGCTGGTTTTCTAGCAGTTACTTCTTACCTACAGTGGGTAGCCAATGTGGTTCCGGTGCCGAAGAAGGATGGTAAGGTTCGAATGTGTGTTGACTATAGGGATCTGAATAGGGCAAGCCCCAAGGATGATTTCCCCTGCATCATATCGACGTTCTGGTTGACAACACCGCACAACATAAGGTCTTCTCCTTTATGGATGGTTTCTCCGGTTATAATCAGATTAAGATAGCTCCCGAAGACATGGAGAAGATGAACTTTGTTACTCAATGGGGTACCTTTTGCTACAAAGTCATGCCTTTCGGGTTGAAGAATGTTGGGGCAACGTATCAGCGCACCATGGTCGCTTTGTTCCACGACATGATTCATCATGAGATTGAGGTATATGTTGAAGATATGATTGCAAGGTCCCAGACTGAGGAAGAACACCTGGACCATCTTTAGAAGCTATTTGACAGGTTGAAGTAGTACAAGCTGAGGTTAAACCCGAACAAGTGCACCTTCGGGGTGAGATCTGGTAAGCTGTTGGATTTCGTCGTAAGTGATAAAGGTATTCAAGTAGATCCTGCAAAGGTGAAGGCTATACAAGAAATGCCAGCTCCCCGAACAGAAAAAGAAGTCAGAGCCTTTTTGGGACGTCTGAACTATATTGCCCGATTCATCTCGCACCTAAATGCTACTTGTGAGCCAATCTTCAAGTTACTGAAGAAAGATCAAGTGGTAAGATGGAACGGTGAATGTCAGGCCGCTTTCGAAAGGATCAAGGAATATCTCCAAAAGCCACCTATTCTGATGCCTCCAGTTGAAGGGAGACCTTTGATCTTATACTTGACAGTACTCGACAATTCAATGGGGTGTATGCTGGGGCAGCATGACGAGTCTGGCTGAAAAGAGCATGCTATTTATTACCTTAGCAAAAAGTTTACCGACTGCGAGACCCGATACTCGTTGCTTGAGAAAACTTGCTGCACTTTGGCATGGGCTGCTCTCCGGCTGAGACAGTATATGCTGACTCACACTACTATATTGATATCAAAGATGGATCCAATCAAGTATATCTTCGAAAAGCCTGCCTTATCCGGAAGAATAGCAAGATGGCAGATGATCTTAACTGAGTATGACATCCAATACACAACTCAAAAATCAATCAAGGGAAGTGTGTTGGCGGATCATTTGGCACATCAGGAAGTGGACGATTACCAGTCTATGAACTTTGAATTCCAGGATGAGAATATCATGTTGGTGACTGACTGTGAAACACCTGGACCGGATGAAGGACCTGAGGAAGGATCTTGATGGTCTATGTACTTTGATGGAGCTTCAAACGCTTTGGGTAATGGCATTGGCGTCGTGATCATACCTCCTGAAGGCTCTCATACTCCGTTCACCGCCCGACTATGTTTCAATTGCACCAACAACATGGCGGAGTATGAAGCATGCATTATGGGTCTTCGAGCAGCTATTGACTTAAGGATTAAGTTCTTAAGTGTATTCGGAGATTCCGCTCTCGTGATCAGTCAGATCAAAGGCGAGTGGGATACGAAACACCCAAATCTTATTCCTTACAAAGAGTATGTATTGACTTTGCTTCCGCACTTCGAGGAGATAACCTTTGAACACTTCCCTAGAGAGGAGAATCAGTTGGCGGACGTGCTAGCTACGATGTCTTCTATGTTCAAGGTCAGATGGGACAATGAAGCTCCCCAGATTACCATTGAGATATTGGACGAACCTGCACATTGTTGTGACATTGAGACTGGAGAGGTAGCAGATAAGCCCTGGTTTCACGAGGTAAAGAGGTATCTTGAGGCTCAGGAATACCCCGAGGGTGCATCTGTTAATGATAAGAAGTTTCTGAGGAAGTTCGCGGCGAAGTTCTTCATCAGCAATGGCATTCTTTACAAGCGTAATCATGATTCAACCTTACTGCGTTGTGTGGATAAGAACGAAGCAGGAAGGATTATGGTAGAGTTACATGAAGGTACTTTCGGAACTCATTCCAGTGGATATACCATGGCAAAGAAGATCCTACGGGCAGGATACTATTGGTCCACCATGGAAGTCGATTGTTATCAGCATTCCCGGACCTGTCATAAGTGCCAAGTCTATGCTGATAAGGTGCACATACCTCCAGTACCTCTGAATGTTTTGACAACTTCTTGGCCTTTTGCAATGTGGGGCATCGACATGATTAGTGAGATCAGACCTACTACGTCTAATGGGCATCGTTTCATCCTGGTAGCAATTGATTACTTTACGAAGCGGGTTGAAGCAGCTTCCTTCGCTACAGTAACCAAGAACGTCGTGGCACGTTTTATTCGGCACCATCTGATCTATCGATATGGTGTACCAAAGAGGATCATTATGGACAATGGTACAAATCTCAATAATAAAATGATCACTGAGCTCTGTAAGCAGTTCAAGATACAGCATCACAACTCTTCTCCTTACCGGCCGAAGATGAATGGGGCTGTTGAAGCGGCTAATAAGAACATTAAGAGGATTGTGCAGAAGATGACGATGACATACAAAGACTGGCATGAGATGTTACCATTTGCTCTTAATGGATATCGTACCTCAGCGCGGACGTCAACAGGGGAAACACCCTATTCCTTGGTTTATGGCATGGAGGCCGTCTTACCCATTGAAGTTCAGGTACCCTCTCTTCGGATTATGAAGGATGCAGGTTTGAGCAAAGATGACTGGATTCAGACCCGGCTTGACCAGTTGAACTTAATCGACGAAAAGAGACTTACTGCTATTTGTCATGGTCAAACGTATCAAAAGCGAATGATCAAGGCGTTTAACAAGAAAGTCAGACGAAAAGAGTATCAAGTTAGGGATCTGGTAATTAAACGCATCATCCTACCTCAAGGTGATCCCAGGGGAAAATGGACCCCTACTTACGAAGGGCCGTTTGTGGTTAAGAACATTTTCTCAGGAGGATCTATGATTCTAACCACCATGGATGGTGACGACCTTCCTCACCCTGTCAACACAGACATAGTGAAAAGATACTACGCATGATCAAAGACCCTCTAGGTCTACTGGCCTAGGAAAAAATAAGGGCTTCCCGGCTAACCAAAAGGGTTCGGGCAAAAATAAAGGATGAAAATAAAAAAAATTGTACACTCGGCAAGTCGAAAACCTGAAAAGGAGGCTTGGGCAAAAAAAGGGTATCCCGGTGGACTGAAAACCCGAAAGGGCGGTCCAGGCAAAAATTAGGGATCAAAGCGTAACACTATGTCTCATTGGATCACCTTGCAACCAGACTTTGATATCGACTATCAAGCTCGGACGACACTAATCAATCGTATCTACCTTTAACCAAGTAGCAAAGTGATGAGATGCTCGAGGACATAAAGGAAATAGAAGAGTTGGAACCCAGTGGGATCGTTCACATAGATGTTTTTCTTTGTTTTTCACAAATTGTATAAACTCTATTACTCGGCGGCGTTCTCTTACTAGGACGTCAGCCTCTTATACAAAAAACGCCTATTTACAGGCTAACTTCAAAATCAATACAAGTCATTTTCACAAATAAATTTCAAACTATATTCATTTTTCTGTTTTGTTTTGCGAGAACGTCCAATGTTCATTTTTGATATATGCATTTGACATTGATTGCTGCTCATAAATATTTACGTACGAAACAAAAGACGATTACTTGTAATATCAGAAATAGGGGCAAACGAGAAATGTCCAAACCGTACAGTTGCTCTGTCCACCAGGTATAGGGATAGACCTAGCTGGAGGAAACGACTGAAAGTGAATTCACTACCCGCAGAGTAAGAGAGAGATAGTGGTGACTAACTCTCCCCAGCTGAGACTCGCAACTGTGAATGAATCGGTAATATTCTCCCCAAGCAGAGTTTATCTATCATCAGCACTGAAAACTCTTATCATCCCCAGTGGAGTTTGAAAGAATCATCCTCAGTAGACTCTGGAAGATTATCCCCAATAGAGTCTAAAAGATTATTCCCCGTGAAGTCGCAATTGGAAAATCATCCCCAGCGGAGTTCTTTCCTTTCACAACACAGGAATTTAATCCCCAACAGGTTTCATTATCACCATCAACGGTAATTCATCTCCATCTGAATTTATCAACGGAATCCTCAACAGAGCATGTCCTCCCCACAGATTCATTCTCTCGTCAGTTTATTCTCCGACGAAGTTATCCTCTCCTGCAGGTTTATTCTCACAAAAATCTTCATCCGTTATCTCCAGCGGAAACGAAGAATCCAATTCTTTTCTCCAGCAGTGATCCGGGATTTATTTTCCTCAGCTAAAAACATCACATTTCCATACATCATGACATACATACGCATCATACGACACAATATCATTTATTTTGAGAACACCATTGCCTGATACATGTCATGCATTACATACAACCAACCTTTACCTTTCAGGAAAGATACGATTAAATTCTCACAACATTCAAGCTATGAAGCTTTTACCTCAGTTGAATTACGGATGGGTTCCTAAACCTCAGCAGAGATGTTTCCTCAGTTGAATTACAGACGAGTTCCTAAATCTCAACAAAGATGTTTCCTCTGTTGAATTACGGACGGGTTCCTAAATCTCAGCAGAGATTTTTCCTCAGTTGAATTACGGACGAGTTCCTAAATCTCAACAGAGATGTTTCCTCAGTTGAATTACGGACGAGTTCCTAAATCTCAGCAGAGATGTTTCCTCAGTTGAATTATGGACGGGTTCCTAAATCTCAGTAGAGATGTTTCCTCAGTTGAATTACGGATGAGTTCCTAAATCTCAGCAGAGATGTTTCCTCAGTTGAATTACGGACGAGTTCCTAAATCTCAGCTGAGATGTTTCCTCAGTTGAATTACGGACGAGTTCCTAAATCTCAGCAGAGATGTTTCCTCAGTTGAATTACGGACGAGTTCCTAAATCTCAGCAGAGATTTTTCCTCAGTTGAATTACGGACGAGTTCTTAAATCTCGACAGAGATGATTCCTCAGTTGAATTACGGACGAGTTCCTAAATCTCAGTAGAGATGTTTCCTCAGTTGAATTACGGACGAGTTCCTAAATCTCAGCAGAGATGTTTCCTCAGTTGAATTACGGACGAGTTCCTAAATCTCAACAAAGATGTTACCTCAGTTGAATTACGGACGGGTTCCTAAATCTCAGAAAAGATGTTTCATCAATTGAATTACGGACAAGTTACTAAATCTCAGCAAAGATGTTTCCTCAGTTGAACTACGGACAAGTTCCTAAATCTCAGCAGACATGTTTCCTCAGTTGAATTACGGACGAGTTCCTAAATCTCAGTAGAGGTGTTTCCTCAGTTGAATTACAGACGAGTTCCTAAATCTCAGCAGAGATGTTTCCTCATTTAAGTACGGACAATCGAAGTTCCTAAATATCAACATAGACGACTCACCAGCAGAATAACGGACAACCATAGCTCCTAAAATTCTACTACTCTCAACAGAGATCGGCCTTCCCCAGCGGAATCGTCCTCAACAACAGGTATACAAGCTCTCGCTAAGGAATATCCTATACAATCGACACTCCTCCAAATGGCATCTATAAGCCCATTCCCGGCATCATAAGACAATTACCACTTCATGCGAGTGCAAATTTCTGCGCACTCTAGTGTTCAATCATCTTCCACCTTCGGATCACGAAAGGCACGAAAGCCAATCTACATCCTCAGGTTTAAGAAGATTGAACAGGGAAAGCTGTTGTACCCCAAAATTTTCCCTCCCATATTTCTCAAAACATTTCAAGAATGATACCCAAGTTGCTCAAGGTAGTCCAAGGGTTGACCAGACAAGCTCTCTCCTAAGGCAGTCTACCTCAAACTAGGTTTCATGTTGCATCAAGATACTTGAGTCCAAGAGACCCCAAATTCTCAACATTGTCCTAATATGTTCTCAAGATCATCCAGGTCAAGTTTCAAGCCTTGCAGAGGAAGTTTGCTCGGTCAATTGCTCAAAAGGTCCAAAAATCGACTGTGTTAGGGCAAAAGCCAATTGTGACCTACATACAGTCAAACTTCAAGATTTTTGGTCAACATCCTCATTTTGAAGTATATTTCATCATTTTATCAAGGTTTGATCATGATTCATCAAGGATTGTTCATAATTCATCAAGACTCAAAAGTTGCTAAATTAGGGTTTTGTAGGAAAAGTCAACTCAACTTTGACCAAGCATAACTTTCTCATACTTTATGATAAATAACCCATACAAAGCTCATTTTGAATAGGATGCAATTCCCTACAATCCATATTCATCTCCCAAGTTCAAAATATGCACTCACAAGAAGTTATGGATTTGGACATTATAGGTCATTTTGAAAAGTCAACAAAAACACCTTTTTTTTCAAAGCTTCATACTTGAGCATGGAATATCAAATTTAGATGAGACAAAAAGGGTTGATTAAAGGACATCTCAGGATTTCTAAAAAGTCCAATAACACCTAAAAAGAGTCAAAATCGAGGAAGTTATGCATTGTTGAAATTGACCTTTTTTGCAAAATTGCCAAAAGTCAACTATCCCCAAAACTTCAAATTTTGCCAAATGGGCCCATTCTTTTTCACTTGTTTTGAGTTGGCATCATAGCCCACGTGCTCTAGCCTTTGCCACTTGTCCATATCATATTTTTATCAATTATTTTGATTTTTATTTGAATTAATTTGATTTAAATCAAAATAAATCAAATAAAAATCCAAAGCATTGATAACAATGGATTTTGTGCTTGTTTCAGGTTCCAATTACAGCTAGCATCATTCAAATTCGTGCCAAGCCTTAGAGTGCACAAAAAGATTCAAAATAAGCCATGTTTGGAAATATCTTCAAAGTGTATCAAATCAAATCCAAAATCATTGAAAGAAGAAGATTTGAACCAGTTTTGAAACCCTAATCCCTTCACTAATACATAAGGAGTGCGTGCAGATCAAAATAGAGGTTAGAAATCAGGCTCAGAGCAAGAACAGAATTTGTAAAAAGAAGCAAAAAGTGTGAGATCGAATTGGTGGTTAGAGGTATCCTCAAGGCTTGGTATATGTCCCAATCGTTTCCTGGCATTCTCAAGAACCTAAAGCAATCAAAACCAAGCATTTTCAAGCCCTCCCATGCACTGTAAGTCCGCAATGGTATCACTATATTCTTGAATTCGAATAGCCTTGTTCTTGCATCCATAATGAAAAATAATTGTACATTCTTGATCACCATGATGTTTGCAAACTTTCTACAATAGCCAATTTCATTTTAATGGTCTGTAACGAAATCCACCATTGTTAGGGTTTCGGATTTGGTTTTAGGGTTTTTATTTTCAGGAACAATTAGCCTTAGTAATGGGTACTACTGTGTTCAAAAGGAGGAGACGGTTCTAACCATGGCCTTGGTGGTCGTTTATATTACCTGTAGAAGATTTTGGAAACACACAGACCTGTAGCAATGGACTTTGTCCGTGGGTATAGGTATTTCAGGTTTTAGCCACAGAGAGAGGAAGGAGATGATGCATTGTCACTCCCTTACTGGCCTGTTTGAATTTCGCGCCAGATCTCCACTAACGCTTGGGTTTTTTATATATTATTCTTATTGCATGTTTTATGTACAGCAAATACACAATAGCGCAGTGGTTGCCACGCAGGTTTTCAAGGCGTTAGAGGCTGGAGGTCAGGGGTTCGATCCCTGCCTCCAGCATTTGTTATTTTTCCATTTATTTTTCAGGTTATCATATGCATGTGCAAGCCAAGCGCCCACCATAGACCTTCATCATCCACACGTCAGATGGCCAGATCTGGTGGCTACTACTGAGGGTGCACCAAAGGGCCAGTCAAACGCAACACATTGAATTGCAGAAAGTCAAAATGGATCAACACAAATGGGCCAAATTCTTGCTATGCACACCCCCTCTATTCAGGCCCATCTCTCTCTTTCTTTTTTTATTTATTTTTTCATTTAATTATTTTTATTTATTTACTAACCCAAAAATAATTTTCTTTTTTATCAAAAAATCACAAAAATATTTTATGTCCAAATAAATTTAGAATTTTATTTTTCATTAATAAACATTAGTTAATTTAATTAGGTTAATTTTAGATAACTTTCATTTATTTTGCAAATAATTAAAAATCAATTAGAATAACTAGGTTTTAACATTAATTTAATTATTTTATTTCTTTCCTAAAATAACAAAAATCCAAAAAATATGTCATTTAATTATTTTTCATTAATTAATTTAATTAGCTAATTAATTTAGCATTTAATTTTAGGATTTAATTTCTTTTCTTAAAAAATATTAAAAACAACAAAAACATTTTCTTTTAGTTAAGAGGGTCAAAACCCTACTTCCGCATTTGATCTAATTTTATCGCGTGTTTCATTTTTATTCAACTATTGTATCTGCTTCCGGTTTGTAATAATTAAATTAGGACATTTATTTGTTTTTACCGCTTTTAAATTTTCAAAGGGTTGTTTTTGGCGATGTAAATACCTGACGCCTTGTAATAGTTTAGTTTAAATTTCGCACCTTTAATTTTTGCAAATATTCAACTGTTAGATGTTTGATAATATGGTTTGCATGACAAGAATGAATGTCTAAATTTAAAATAGTTAGATCACCCTAAACATGTGCAAAGATAAAAATAACTGAAATCAACACACTCGCACATGCGCACTCCTAGGGTACACTCCCACTTGGTTGCCTTCATAAATGGTCATTGAGTATAGGTTGTTTTAGAGGTCGCCCTCTTGCCTAAAAGATCATAGTTTCCTCGGAAAGGTTGCCTCAGATATTGTTGCCTCGGATAAATGATCTAAGACATTAGGGTTACCACTAAGACGTCCTAACGTTGCTTTAGTGACCGTATGTCCCTCTTTCAAATTGACCCTCAAAACTCCAACGATGGTGCTACCTACTCACTAATAGAGGGATAGCATTGTCTAAAGGAAATAAGCATAGAACGATTCCTTTTTCGAGTAGGTAGATTAGTTCTTAGATACTTGCTCATCCAAAATAAAACTTTTTCACACTTACACTTTTACGAACAAGTTTTCAAAAAACACTTCATTACACTCTTGAAGACAGAAGCAAGAGTTAAATCGAAGTCAAAACAAAAACTTTTCAAAACCCACAAACACAAAGAAAACAATTTTGAAAATGATGAGCAAGTACCTAAGAGCCCGTAGATAACTACGGATAGAAAGGGTGCTAATACCTTCCCTTTCTATAAATCTACCCCCCGTACTCAGAAATATCTCGAAAAAGGAATTTTTCTGTGCTTTTTTTTCCTTTCCTTGTTGGATAAAATAAAAGTCGGTGGCGACTATTGCTTACCGCGACATTTTGCAAAAACAAACGCAAAACACAAACCAGCATTTCAAAAACAGTCAGTTCTCCCAGTGTATCACAATATTTATGCGCATGTCATGATGTATGAGCATGGTAGTTGTGACATATCTGAATCTGGGAAAATAAATCTCTGACTGCTGCTAGGGAGAAATAGAATTCCTGACTGTTGTAGAGAACCGTGGCTCTTTTATTTCCGCTGGGGATGATGAATGAAAGTGATTGTGCTGGGGGTTTGCTCCTTATTTACGGATGTTCTGCCAGGGAGAGACTCTGCTTGAGAATAACTCTGGGGAACCACTTGAAAGGTGAATTTTCAAAAGTTGAAGTAATGGACTCTGTCGGGGATTGAGCTTCTGTATCTAGAGAAATAAACTCTACTTGGGGAATTAGAAATTTGTGTTGATCCATTCGTGATTATGAAATCCGACTGGGGAACATAGGTGTCATGATTCTGGATTACCTTCAGATAGGGAGATTACTTCCTTTTTCGAGAGAACTGTTATTGATGATTTGATTACTTCCACCCCGTGGGGAGTATAGATGTTACAAGGTCACATGTTTTGATGGTTGTTCTCTAAAATTGTCTCTGCCCTGGTACCTGCTGGACATGGTAACTGTCGATTTTGATATTTCTGATCTTTTGTTCTGGTTTCTTAAGTTATAAGCAATTGTCTTTGGTTTCTTTATGCAAATATTTGTGACATCAATCATGTTCAAATGCATATGTCAAGAATAAATCATTGGATGTTCTTGCAAAATAAAACAGAAAAAAGGAAAACAAATAGTTTTGTAAAAAAAGTCTTGTATTAATTTGGAAGTTGGCCTATAACAGGCGCTTTTGTACAAGGAAGTCGACGCTCTAGTAAGAGAGTGTCGCCATAAAATGAAGGATATACAATGTTGTGTACAACAAGAAGAAAACAGTTATGTGCAATAATCCCATTGGGTTTCAAATCCGCTATTGCCACTATGTCTTCGAGCGTCTCCTCACTTTGCTGCTTGCCTGAAGCTAATTAGATTGAGGGATGCCATTTGAGCTTGATGGTTGATACTGAGGTCAGATCGCAAGGTGATCCAATGGGACATAGTGATACGCTTTTCATCCCTAACTTTTGCCTGGACCGCCCTTTTGGGTTTTCGGCCCACCGGGATACCCTTTTTTGCCCAAGTCGCCTTTTCAGGTTTTCGACTTGCTGGGTGTACAATTTTTTTTTAATTTTCATCCCTTATTTTTGCCCGAACCCTTTTGGTTCGCCGGGAAGCCCTTATTTTTGCCTAGGCCAGTCAACCTAGCGGGTCTTTGATTATGCGTAGTATCTTTTTATTATGTCTGCATTGATAGGATGAGGAAGGTCGTCACCATCCATAGTGGTCAGGATCATTGCTCCACCAGAGAATATGCTTTTGATTACAAACGACCCTTCATATGTAGGAGTCCATTTGCCCCTGGGATCACATTGTGGCAAAATGATACGCTTGATTACCAAGTCACTGACCCGATATACCTGACGTTTGACCTTTTTATTAAAAGCTTTGATCATGCGCTTTTGATACGTCTGACCATGATAGATAGCTGCCAGCCTCTTCTCATCAATCAAGTTCAAATGGTCAAGTCGAGTCTGGATCCTATCTTCTTCGTTCAAACCAGCATCCTTCATGATCCTCAGAGAGGGGATTTGAACCTCAACGGGTAAGACAGCCTCCATGCCATATACCAGAGAATAGGGTGTTGCCCTAGTTAATGTACGAGTTGTGGTACGATACCCGTGGAGAGCGAATGGTAGCATCTCGTGCCAGTCCTTGTATGTGACTGTCATTTTCTGTATGATCTTCTTGATGTTTTTATTTGCAGCTTCGACAACACCATTCATCTTTGGCCGGTAAGGGGAAGAATTGTGATGCTGAATCTTGAATTGCTCGCACAAGGCGGTGATCATGGTGTTGTTTAGATTCGTACCATTATCAGTGAGGATTCTCTCTAGGATACCGTACCGACAGATGAGATTCTGTTTGATGAACCGAGCAACCACATTCTTTGTAATGGAGGCGAAGGAAGTTGCCTCAACCCACTTTGTAAAATAATCGATGGCCACCAAGATGAAACGGTGTCCATTGGAGGCCGTTGGCTTGATTTCCCCAATCATATCAATTCCCCACATAGCAAAGGGCCAAGGAGCCGTCAAGACGTTCATAGGAACCGGAGGTACGTGCACTTTATCCGCATAAATTTGACACTTATGGAAAGTCCGAGAGTATTGGTAGCAATCTGCCTCCATGGTAGACCAATAATAGCCTGCCCGTAGGATCTTCTTTGCCATTGTATTCCCACTGGAATGGGTACCAAAAGTGCCTTCGTGTAATTCAACCATGATCCTTTCAGCCTCAACCTTGTCTATGCACTGAAGCAATACAGAGTCATGACTGAGTTTGTACAAAATGTCGTTACTAAGGAAGAATTTAGCTGAGAATCTTCTTAGGAACTTCTTGTCATTCACCGAAGCTCCTTCTGGATATTCCTGAGACTCGAGATACCTTTTAACCTCATGGAACCAGGGTTGATCCACTACTTCTTCAGTATCGATCTCGTGACAGTAGGCTGGTTCATCCATCCGCTCAATGGTGATTTGAGGAGCCTCGTTATCCCAATTAAGTTTAAACATAGATGACATTGTAGCTAATGTGTCTGCTAGCTGATTTTCTTCTCGCGGGAAATGCTCGAAGGTAATCTTCTCAAAATGCGGCAACAATGTCAATACATGTTCTTTATAAGGGATAAGGTTGGGGTGTTTGGTGTCCCATTCCCCTTTGACCTGACTAATGACCAAAGTTGAATCTCGAAATACATCTAAGTATTTGATCCCCAAGTCTATAGCAGCTTTGAGACTGAAGATGCATTCTTCGTATTCTGCCATGTTGTTTGTACAGTTGAAGTAAAGTCTGGTAGTGAAGGGAGTATGACATCCTTCTGAAGATATGAGTACGGCACCGATACCATTGCCAAGCGTGTTGGATGCCCCATCAAATAACAGGGTCCATCGGGATCCTTGTTCAGGTCCGTCATATGCCCTGATTTCTTCATAGTTGTCTAACGTCATGATGTCTTCATCCGGGAATTCGAACTTCATGGACTGATAGTCTTCCACAGCTTGGTGAGCAAGGTGGTCATCCAATACACTACCCTTTATAGATTTCTGGGTAGTATACTGTATGTCATATTCCGTCAGGATCATCTGCCATCTTGCTATTCTCCCAAAAAGAGCGGGCTTCTCGAAGATGTACTTTATCGGATCTATTTTAGATATCAATAGAGTAGTGTGGGTCAGCATATATTGTCTCAGCCGGCGAGCAGCCCATGCCAGAGCGCAACAAGTTTTCTCGAGCAGTGAATATCTTGTTTCACAATCAGTAAACTTTTTGCTCAGGTAATAAATAGCATGCTCTTTTTGGCCAGACTCGTCATGCTGCCCCAGCACACACCCCATTGAGTTTTCTAAAACAGTCAGATACATGATCAGTGGTCTTCCCTCGACTGGTGGCATCAAGACAGGAGGCTCTTGTAAGTACTATTTGATCTTGTCAAAAGCAAACTGGCACTCATCATTCCATCTGACTACTTTATCTTTCTTCAATAGTTTAAAGATTGGCTCACAAGTAGCTGTTAGGTGAGAAATGAATCTGGAAATATAGTTCAAGCGTCCCAAGAATCCTCTGACTTCCTTCTCAGTACGAGGAGCAAGTATTTCTTGTATTGCTTTAATCTTGGAAGGATCGACCTCAATACCTTTGTTACTGACGACAAAACCTAAAAGTTTACCGAACCGTACTCCGAATGTGCATTTGTTTGGGTTCAACCTTAGTTTATATTTCTTCAACCTCTCAAAAAATTTTTGCAAGTGATCAAGGTGTTCTTCTTCTGTTTGTGATCGGGCTATCATGTCATCTACGTAGACCTCTATTTCATGATATATCATGTCATGAAACAAAGCTACCATGGTTCGCTGATAGGTTTCCCCAGCATTCTTCTGTCTGAATGGCATCACCTTGTAGCAGAATGTGCCCCACTGCGTAACGAAAGTTGTCTTTTCCATGTCTTCAGGAGCCATTTTGATTTGGTTGTAGCCTGAGAAACCGTCCATGAAGGAAAACACTTTATGTTGTTCCGTATTGTCAACTAGAATGTCGATGTGGGGAAATGGGAAATCATCTTTAGGGCTTGCCCTATTCAAATCTATGTAATCCACACACATTCGTACTTTACCGTCTTTCTTGGGCACATGAACAACATTGGCCACCCATTAGGGATAAGAGGTGACAACTAAAAATTTGGCATCGTATTGCTTCATGACTTCTGCCTTGATCTTTTCTGACATATCAGGCCTCATGCGGCGAACCTTTTGCTTTACTGGAGGACAATCTTCCTTTGTAGGCAGACGATATACCACAATGTCTGCATCAAGTCCCAACATGTCTTCATACGACCAGGCAAAGATCTCAACATAGTCGTGTAATAACTGAATCAGGCGCTCCTTGACATTGGGTTCCATATTTTCACCCACCTTGACCTCCTTCTTGTCTTCCTCAGTTCCCAAGTTAATTATTTCGACCGGCTCTTCGTGCGGATGAATGGTCCTTTCTTCCTGTTGCAACAACCTGGCCAACTCCCCTGGCACTTCATAATCTTCCTCACCTTCGTCGTCGGCTTGGTAGATCGGATTTTCAAAGTCACAATTGGCCATAGCATAACTGTTACCCATGGGATCCTGAGTGGATGTAGATCTGCAGTTTGATACGTGAGTGTGTGTAAGAGCATAGCTGTATTGATAAAGAAAAGGCAGAAAAGAAAAACAGAGAGTGCAAAATTTGTATGCAAATAACGTCCAATGCTTCATTGATGATATACGAGATGACGTATAATAACCCTCACAGGTAGAACCATTGTGTCTCGGGTAAGACACAAGGCTATAAATTTTAAATTGTTCACTACAAAAACAAAAGAGACAAATAATTGTGGAATAAAAGAAACTGGTATGAAATCTCTGGTCGTCCAATTACTCGGTCCATCGTTGGTAGTCGAGTAAATCCAGTTGTCGAAATAAGAGTCTTCTTCACTGTCTTCAGTAGCATTGACCTCTCGATTGCTGATGCGTAGGGGAGGTCCTCCAATTTGAGCGTGTCGAACAGCCTTCTGAGCTTCTGAAGTAAAGCCCAAACCAAACTTGTCAGTCTTGTGAATAAACTCAGGAAGTTGTCCCCAATTGGTATTCCTGCCTTCTTCAACTATTGCTCTTGCATCCCTGAGAGAAGCCAACTTCAGAGGAGATTTGATACTGGTAGTGGTCTCGGTTGACGCCAAAATCTGGGGGACCTCTTCAAAATTTTGACAAGGAGTCTCTATAAATTCTCCGTCCATCTCCACGTAGCGGAAGGAATTGAGGTGACTCACCATATATTCTTCCTCACCCCGTACTGTGACAATCTTTCCTTTCACCGGATACTTCAGCATCTGGTGAAGTGTGGAGGTAACAACCCCAGCTTCATGGATCAAAGGACGACCCAACAAACAGGAGTATGACGGCCTGATATCCATCACGTAGAAGGTGGACTGAAAAGTTTGAGAGCCTATTTTGACAGGGATGTTCACCTCCCCATGCACCATTCTCTTTGACCCGTCAAAATCCCTTACAACAATGTTACTAGGCTTTAGAGTCAATCCTTCACAATCTAGTCGGTCGAGAGCTTTCTTGGGTAGGAAATTCAGTGAAGACCCGGTGTCTACCAGCACGTGAGCTATAGTGGTGCATTTTCATTCAATCGAGACATGCAGTGCATCATTATGCTTTCTCCCCTTCGGTGTTAAGTCGGCATCTGAGAAACCCAGCCCATTATCAGCAGTCAGGCTAGCCATGTAATCTTTGAATTGATCAGCTGAAGTCTCTTGCGGCACATGCGTAGTTTTGAGGAATTCAATCAAAGCCTTTGCATGGGCCTCGGAGCACGGCAGCAGAGATAACATAGATATCTTTGAGGGGGTCTGTCCCAACTGTTCCACCACATTGTAGTCACTCTTTTTGATTATTTTCAAGATTTCCTCTATCTCTTGCTTAGAGGCTTCCACAACAATCTTTCTAGGTACCTCCGTCCGGGCAGGCTCACCCATAACCTCTTTTCCGCGAGTCCTGGATGACTTATCGGCAGGGGCGACGGCTGGAGTGAGAACAGGAATAGCAGTTGATATGCCAGATGGGATGATAACAGGCTTGTTGACAGTCTTAGGGGAAATCTCAGGAGAGAAGATCCTTCCACTTCTAGTAATCTTGCTGGTCCCTACGATGTTACTGACATCAGGATCAACTTCTTCGGCCTTCAAATTTTGTTTAACGCCATGATAGTAAATATCGGTGCCATAATGCCAGGGAACGGCTTTGTCTGAGGCGTACGGGATAGGGCCAGGACATGTGATTATTAGCGGAGCAAATCTCATAGCGGGTGTAATCCTAACAGGTTTTCTCGAGGAGGCCTTGGAAGGACTGGCGGAAATGGTTATGACAGCAACGTCTTCAGATGGAATAGCGGGAACTAGAGTTTTTTTGAACAAAATTTATTTACTGTCCATCAGGCGTTGAACACCTGACCTCAGCAAATGGCAACCAAAAGGTAGGAATGAACATAGGTGGCAAATTTCACCACAACCCGGAAATAAACTGGCTGACAACAAATTTTTCTTAACAGTCATAAGAGGAGTGGAAATCTCGTCCACCGAGGTTACAAATGGATTAGTATCAATGGCGTTAACTCCATGGTTGTGCTTAGGCATGGGAGAAGTTATGACATTGGGCTTCTCCGGAGTGTCAAACTCAATCTCTTTAGCTTCAATCAGGTCTTGTACCTTATTTCTTAGAGTCCAACAATCATTTGTGTCATGACCAGGACTACCAGAATGTAGGCGCACCTAGCGTTTGGATTGTAACAAGGAGAAAAGGTGTTAGGATTCTTGGGAGCCTCCTTTAAAGTTACCAAGTTAGATCTCAACAAATGGGGTAGAACCTCTGCCAATGTCATGTTGATCCAAGTGAACTGCCTTTGTGGTCTTTCTACCCTTTGCTGATTGTTACATTGTGGGACAACCGCAGGCCTAGGTATTATTACAGCATTTACCGTTGGACGGTATCCCGCTCTGCTCTGATCTCTTGGGTCATAAATGGCACTGGCCTCCTTCTTACCAATGAATGGTTTCTTCATTGTGCTCGAAGACGCATCTTTTTTAATTTTGCCATTTTTTATACCGGCTTCGACCCGCTCACCAGTCATGATCAGTTCAATAAATCCGGCTGAGGAACTTCCAATTAGATGGTTGAAGAATGGACCTGACAAAGTGCCTAGGAACATATCCACTAATTCTCTATCTGATAGAGGGGGATGGACTCTGCCTGCGAGATCCCTCCATTTTTGAGCATAGGTTTTGAAACCTTCACCTGTTCCCATAGTCATACCTTGCAATTGCGTCTGAGTTGGAGCTAAATCAACATTATACTGATATTGTTTGTAGAAGGTGGCGGCCAAATCTTCCCAATTGCGCACATTGGTCCCTTCCAATTGATAGAACCAATCCAACTGCGTCCCTGACAAGCTCTCTTGGAAGAAATGTACCCACAGATTCTTATCAGTCGTATGGGGTTAGATCTTTCTGACGTATGACCTCAGATGCAGCTTTGGGCAAGAGATACCGTCGTATTTGGCGAAAGTGGGGACCTTGAACTTTTGTGGGATGACAACTCCTGAGATGAGTCCTAATTCTTCAAAATCCAAACCGGTTACCCTCTGAATCTCCATAGCATTCAAACGATCCTCTAGCTGTTTGTACTTATCATCAGCAGGAGGATATTGTTCCTCAGAGTAATCAGGCTCTTCTTCTTCCTCGGACACTGGGTCGTTGTTCACTTCTTATGTCTCGGCTCCTTGATTATCTCCTTCACCTGATGATGTTGTAAAGTCTAAAGTTCTTCTGGCTTATCCGTTAAACCTTCTTCCCATGATCACAACACCGGTTGTTTTCTTTGATTTTTTCTTCTTCTCTTTGGCCAGTAGAGTCTTCAACTCCTCTTGTCCTTTTGTCAGAGCTAAGAGCATCTGTTGAAACTGGGCGTTCTGAGCCTGAAGATCTTTCACAGTCTATTCAACATCCATCTCACTGAAATAAACAGTAGAAGGATAAGGAAACATGTTATGAGAAACCTGTATGATGTTATGATGAATAAAAATGCAATATGCAAATAACTTCAAGGAAATTTAGAGATTTAAATTTGTTCAAACCAAAAAGGAACACACGTCATATTAAAAATCCAAGTTTGAATACATCATGGCTCTTTGGGATTACAATAAAAGAAACAAAATATCACCGAACTCCTAAGACAAAAAGACTGAACGCATCCTCTTTGGAGCAATGTAGGCATTCAAGTTTTTCTCTTCATGAAGTAGTTTGGTGAGCTCCAGAAACTTCTTTTCACTGCCGTAAAACTGGCTTCAAAGGTGTCTCGCTCCTCCTTCAACTGAACCCAAGCTTTCTGCAAATCCTCGAGAGAGGTAGGCATGTCAGGATGAAGGACAGTGTATGGGACGTCTCCTTCAACAACAGGCTCTATGATAACAGGGTGGATGGAAGGGTAAGGCATTACGAAACTCTGAGCACGAGATCGCACCCACCTAAGGTAAGGCTCGAGAGGGATAGAGTTTTTGTGTCCCAAAGTCCTACTGTCCGCCTTGTTCACCATTCCCCAAGCTCGTGTAAACTTCTGGCGGTAACCTTGGTCTTCTTTGTCGTAGTCGAACACCAGACCTTGGATGAGAATCTCGTGAGGTCCGTCTCTTCGGGCATACCCAAACTGTCGAAGGGCTAAGCATGGGTTGTAGGTGATGCTTCCCCTAATACCAAGCAGAGGTACGTTAGGGAACTCCCCACAGCATTCAATGATAGATACATCTTCCAAGGATCTTGAACACCAACAGATATCAGAGTGGGTGAGAGACATCATCCTTTGAGACCAAGTCAGTCTTTGCTCGCTCTTCTATGCTAATTCAGGTAGGTGTAAAGTGAACCATTTTGCGAGTAGGGGGATACAACACAACAGGGTACCTCTTTTCTTCATGGTGCGGGTATGAAGGCAATGCAAGATGTCTCCCAGTAAGGTAGGTATGGGATTGCGAGAGAGAAAGACTTTGATGGCATTAACGTCTATGAATTGGTCCGAATTGGGAAACAGAACCAAACCATAAATGAGGAGAGCTAGTACGTCTTCAAAAGCTTGGAAATCCATGTCGTCCCAGAATGAACGATCCTTCTCCAATAGAAACTTGGCTAGAAAACCTTTGACCCCACTTCTGGTCTCCCAATTGGCTATGATGTCGGCTCTCTTCAGATGCAAAGCCGCGGCGATGACTTCCGGTTCTGGAATCTCTTCTAAACCGGTGAATGGTATCTGATCAAGCACGGGAGCCTCTAAGAGTAGAGAGAACTCCTCTAGTGTAGGTACCAACTAATAATCCGGGAAAGTGAAACAATGATGCACGGGAGCTTCATCGAGCACCGATAAAAAACCTTTTAAGAAGGAATCCAATGCCGTCTATGGTTCAGGAAGACAGAATAGACCAGAACGCCGCCAAGCTGCCAGTGCAGTGATGATCTCAAAACCTGCTGGTGCTCTTCAACATCACAACCAACAAAAAAGCGAGAGAAGACAGTTCACTCGGCTCAGCATGACCTTATCCCAGATGTTGCCACAGTTGCTGGAGATCAAGCTGGTAACTCTAAAAGAAGCTCCGAAGAATCAAAATACAACGTCACCGAAGTATAACCCCAACGCCCGCTGCGCTTATCACTCTGACAGCCCGGGGCATACTACAGATGATTGTTGGAGCTTGAAAAATAAGATCCAAGACTTGATTGACGCAAAGGAGATTGAGTTCGAGGCGCCCGAGGCTCCCAACGTGATCACTGCTCCCATGCCAAAACATGGCTAGGATAGAAAGCACTTTTTGTTCATTTGAATTCAAGTCGTATTTTTCTTTGTTTATTCAAACAATAATATTCATGTCAAACATTGTTATTTCATTAATGCATCGCATATGTCTGTTTTGAAGCAATATATTCGTATTCACTCTATGTAAATTATTTTCATATTTTTTCTGATGATCAACTCTTAATTAATAAATCTAAGCCTCTTAAGGGAGGATGACGAAAACGATACCACAATCTACAGTATGCTTTTGAACAGACCCCGCTGATGAGGTACAGGCATTGTTTCAAATTCCTAAACACTGGAGTTATAAGGATGATAATCCCTCGTCAACCCCTCTGAGCCAAAGAAGTAGGAGTTTTTCTTTTCGAAAATTAAAACCCTTAATCATAACCTGGGGCAGGGTAGTCTCTTAGTTGATCCAAGTGCATGACGAATGGCACCGAAGAGATCTTTACAAAACGAAGAAAGACAGTGATGGTTCCGAATAATCGATAAAGACAGGCAGTCATTATCAAATTCATAAATGAAAAGCCCAAAAAGTCAAAACCAATGAAGGAGACTTACAAAACTGGGGCATCCCGCTGACTGTAATTCCAAAAAAAGGAAACAGTTCAGGCAAAAAAAGAAAGGGATAACAAAAATCAGACAAGAAAGAGGTCTTACAAACCCTCAACAAAAAAAGGGAATGACTGCCTATTCAAAATACACTGTCAACATCTGAACCATCACTGGAACATCAAAGCAAAGACTCAACAAGGTCTAACGTATGATCAACTGAGTTTAGGTTTGGAGGACATCACGAAGAGTGGGTGGGTACAAATAATTTGAGCCTTTATCCTTTGTTTCATAAACCATGAACCAGGCCACGTTATAACCCTTAAAAGTCCTAGCTGAAGCATGGGTTAGTTCGAAAGCATACTGTGACGAAAGGTATCCTGACTCCTTAAGGCTTACTATAAAGAAGGGGTTGACATCACGTTTTACAAACATTCATTTGTTTTATGAAAAAAGAATGCATTTTCAAAATCTTCAAGACAGACATAGGCTTCGCATTTTTAACATAACTTTGTTTGCATATGACTTTTTGTTTGAATAGCATAGAAGTTCGCATGATGAATGCCTAATGAACAGAAGTACCTCCAATCAAGGGGCAGACATGAGCAGGGTCCATCATCTGGGGCGATCCAGTCAAGATTCGGAGAATCTCTCAAAGGCAAAAATAGCCTGGGGCAAATCTCCACCTGAGTCACTTTGGGCACTCCAGCAACGAATCTTGCCTGATCAAACACCTTCTGGTGGCACGACAAAACACATTTGACAGGGGCAACTCCCTACATTCTAAGAGTATGGACATAGTCGAAAATAATACTACGCACAATCAAAGACCCGCTAGGTTGACATACCTAGGCAAAAATAAGGGCTTCCCGGCGAACCAAAAGGGTTCGGGCAAAATGAAGGGATGAAATGAAAAATCTATACACCCGGCAAGTCGAAAACCTGAAAAGGCGGCTTGGGCAAAAATGGGTATCCCGGTGGACTGAAAACCCGAAAGGGCGGTCCAGGAAAAAGTTAGGGATTAAAGCGTACGACTATGTCTCGTCATCTTGTCACCTTCCTACCAGAAGAAGGTTTGTCCATCAACAACTATCAGCACCTCACAGGTCTCCCTCTCCCACCTCAGAAACAGGGGCAATAATGAGTTGCCCAAGCAATCTAATTGTCCTATCCTCCAGGGTACCAAGATAGGTTCAGCTAAAGAACATAACCGGCATATCTTAATTCCCCAGAGAGTACGTCAGCAAGTCAATACACTCTCCTCAAGCGAAGCTATTATCAAATCTTAAGGAAGTTGGGTATCCTCCAGCAGATATCAACATTCCCCAGCAGCATATATATCCTTAACAAGCATCCCCGGCAGTCTTGGTCTAAAGATCGTTCCCCGGCGGGATACCAGACATTCAAATGAGTCACTTCCCCGATGCAGTTCAAACTTCCCCAAGAGAGTCCAATCCAGTTTCCCCAGGAAAGTTGGAACCCATCTCTCCAGCAGTAAGCTTATCCCCAGTAGATTCTGGAAGCTTATCCTCGCAGAGCACGAACGCGTCTCCCGGCTTTATTCAAAGAGTTATTTCCTTACCAGGATATAACTGGGTTATCCTCAGCCAAAAGCCACGGAAAGAGCGTCCTCGACGAAGTCTTCTTATCCCCAGCGAAGTCTATCAACACTTCCAACACAACAATGGTATCCCCAGCAAATTATTATCAACATTCCAGCAAAGTACGCCTCTCCCCACAGAGTATTGCTTCCCAGCAAGATCGCTAGAGTATTTTTCTCCCTGCAGAATCTTCGATTCGCCAAGTTTATTCCCCAACGGAGTCATCTTCTCCTACCGGTATTTTTGCAATTATCATCCCCAGCGGAAGCAAAATCTATTCTCCAACATCAGCCCAGGAGTGACTTCCCGGCACCCGTCAAGGATTTACTTTCCTAGACGAAACAATATTCATAAACATCCTCATACATCATAGCGTGCATATATGCATCATGTCTTACAAATCTCATTTATGTTGAGAACATCATTGCTTGATCCATATCATGCATTGCATATGACTGACCTTTACCTTTCAGGAAATATTCAGTTAAGTTCCCAAGCATATTTCAAGACCTAGACCGGTTCAGTTAAATCGACTCCAAAGATTTCTCTGTTTCTTATCCAGTCAAAGGCCTTCTCTGGTTCAGTCAGATCGACTCCAAAGATCTCCCTGTTTCTTACCCAGTTGAAGACATTTCAAGACCTAGACCGGTTCAGTTAATCGACCCTAAGATCCTCTGTTTCTTATCCAGTCCAAGGCCTTCTCTAGTCTAGTTAAATTGACCCCAAACAGATTTTTCTGATAAAGACTCAGTAGAAGTTATCTATGGTTCTCTCCCCGATCCTGCGGAGTTGGTAATCCCAGGCTTCTCTCAAGGATTGCTGTTGAAATTGAAGTTATCCAAGGTTCTCTCAATGTTTGCTGTTGAGGTGGTAATCGCCTATGGTTCTCTCCCCGATCCTGCGGAGATGATAATTCCATTCAAGGTTCTCTCAATGTTTGTTGTTGAGGTGGTAATCGCCTATGGTTCTCTCCCCGATACTGCGGAGATGATAATTCCATCCAAGGTTCTCTTAATGTTTGTTGTTGAGGTGGTAATCGCCTATGGTTCTCTCCCCGATCCTGCGGAGATGATAATTCCATCCAAGGTTCTCTCAATGTTTGCTGTTGAGGTGGTAATCGCCTATGGTTCTCTCCCCGATACTGCGGAGATGATAATTCCATCCAAGGTTTTCTCAATGATTGCTATTGAGTTGTAATCGCCTATGGTTCTCTCCCCGATACTGCGGAGATGATAATTCCATCCAAGGTTCTCTCAATGTTTGCTGTTGAGGTTGTAATCGCCTATGGTTCTCTCCCCGATACTTCTGAGATGATAATTCCATCCAAGGTTCTCTCAATGTTTGCTGTTGAGGTGGTAATCGCCTATGGTTCTCTCCCCGATACTGCGGAGATGATAATTCCATCCAAGGTTCTCTCAATGTTTGCTGTTGAGGTGGTAATTGCCTATGGTTCTCTCCCCGATCCTGCGGAGTTGGTAATCCCAGGCTTCGCTCAACGATTGCTGTTGAAGTGAAGTTATCCAAGATTCTCTCAATGTTTGCTGTTGAGGTTGTAGTCGCCTATGGTTCTCTCCCCGATCCTGCGGAGGTAGTAATCATCCCAAGATTTTCTCAACGATTGCTGTTGAAGTTAAAGTCACCCAAGGTTCTCTCACCGTTCCTGTTGAGGTAGTAACCATACCTGGTTCATTCATCACCGTTTGAAGCTCCAGACCCAGCTCCTGTAACCAGTCAGGACACATCTATACAAAGCATTTGAAGACCAGCTCCTGTAACGGGTCAGGTACTCATTTTTCTTTTGCAGGTACGCAAGTTCTCGCTAAGGAATCTCTTACGCGATCGACATCCAGATGGCATCTATAAGCCCATCATCCTATTCATCAATCTCCAAATGGCATCTATAAGCCCATCCACCTTCCATCATCTCTTAGCATGGCATCTGTAAGCCCATTCCATCATCACACTGCTACTATGTGAGCGCAAATTTCTGGGCACTCTAGTGTTCAATCATCTTCCACCTTCGGATTACGAAAGGCACGTCAGCCAATCTGCATCCTCAGGTCTAAGAAGATTGAACAGGGGCAACTTTTGTACCCCAAAATTTGCCCTCCCATATCCTTCAAGAAATTGCCAAGTCAAGCTTCAAAATCTCCCCAAGGGTTGCACAGTTCAAGGGCCTCCTAAACAGTCAAAATTAGGGTTTTGGTTCTGACAAAGAAGTTGAGATTTCCAATGGTCCAATCAAGTCCCATATGCCTATAAACATGGTCAAGCATCCTCATATCAAGTTTCAAGACTTTCAGCACAAAATTGCACAGTCAAAAACCCTAATTGCACTACAGTCAACTGTAGGGGCAAAATGGTCATTTGACAGTCAAAAGTCCAAATTTTTGGTCAACATCTAATTTTGAAGCCACAAACATCATTTGATCAATGCTTGATCATGATTCTCAAAGCTTGGCTCAAAAATCATCAAGATGCAAAAGTTTCCATATTTGGACAGTTGAAAAAGTCAACTGTAAATTGACCAGGGCATAACTTTCACATGGATTATCAGAAAAATTCCATCCAAAGCTCATTTTGAAGAGAAAGACATTTCCAATAACTCCTATTCACACTTCAAGTCCAATAAATGCTCTCACAAAAAGTTATCAATTTCAACATTATAGGTCATTTTCAAAAGTCAACAAAAAGGGGCTTTAAGTCAAAGGCCATAACTTGGGATTGGTAAATCAAAATGACATGGGACCAAATGCATTGGTTAGAGGACTCAAAGACCTTTCCAAAATGTCCAAGAACATGAGCAAAGCTTAAAAATTGAGCAAGTTATGCCTTGTGGAAGTTGGGAAATTTTTGGATATTTTGAAAAGTCAACATTGCTTCAAATGACCTAAAATTGCTAATGGGCCTCTTTTTCTTCCACAATTCATCATCCAAGGCATGGGCACGACCATTTGTCCCAAAGGGAAGTTTTTTATCATTTTTATTTATTTATTTGGATTTTTTATCATTAATAATTCATTTAATTAATTAAAATACATGAAAAATACTAAACCTAATTTTTCCAAATCTTTTTGTGCAAGGAATAAGCTTATGATTTCGTGCCTAACCAAATATAGAAAGAATCAATGGAATTGGACATGATTTGTATCATAGATGCTTGAAAAAGATTAGAAAATCATGGCTTAAAAATCAAATATTCTTTTCATTAATTCATGGATTTTTTGATCCAATTTCTAACCCTAATCTGATGCCATATATATATTGATCAAAACCTAATGCTAAAGAGACTCCAAGCTGCGCAGAAGAGCCATAAGAAAACTCACACTTTTGCCTAAAAAACTCAAATCTGAAAACCAAGTTCTAGGACGATTCAAGGCGAAATAGTTGTTCCATTAGCTTCCTGAGGCTTCAAGGAAAGTTTTCCAATCAAAATCAATCATCTTAACGCCCTGAATTGGTAACACGATTGCAACCTGTACAAAAAATATTTCATATTCGTGCATCTCAATTCATGCATCTTTTGCAATTTTTAACATTTGATTTATGTTCCTTATGCAATTCTGAAGCTAACTGTGTGGTTTGATTTTGTTTTCGTGCATCATGGAAGGATTCACCATTGTTATCATCTAGGGTTTTCCAAGTTCTAAATTGGGCGTTTCTCATCCCTGTAAAATTAAGACATGTCAATACCATGAATAAAACCAGCAGGCTTGGACGATCAGACTAGGACCCTCGCGCCTAATTTATGCTCAAAGATGGCTTAATCGCTATTATTGTATATGGCTTGTTTTGAGGGGGTTCAAAACCCCCGCTAACCACTTTCTATTTTCAGGAAATAAACAAACCACGAAGAAGACGATGAAGTGGCCATCTGTAGTTGGTTTATTCAAATTCTCGCGCGAAAAAAAGCATTAGCGTTTGTTTTCCCTTATTACGTTTATTGTCTATATAATATACAAAGAAGTAAAGTGGCACGAATGGCAAGCACGCTCAGTGGTAACCCCTGGGACCTGGGTTCGAGCCCCAGGTCCCCCACCCCTTCAATACTATTTTTCATTTAATAATTCTATGCAGTATCAACGCTATGGACCATCATACGTTCCTCAATCAAGCCATCCATGCGTCGCATTGCATTCAACCAAGGGCCAGGATCTGTAGAACATGGTAAACTCTAGTCAACGCCTATGCACGCTAGCTGGAAAGTCCATCAGGCCAAGGTATAAATGGGCCCAAAAATACTAATCAAAACCTCACAACTGGGGACAACACCCCCCTAAGGTTTGCAAGTTTCTCATTTTTTTTTATTGTTTTTATTTTGATTCAATTATTATGGTTAATTAATTCTTTTAATTTAATTATTTTTATTTTCATAAAAAACACAAAAACAATTAAAAAAAATCAGAAAAGAGACAAAAACTAATATTTTTATTTAATGTTATATTTTTTGTAAATAAAGCCTTTATTAATTAATTAGTTTTAATTTAGGAGTAAATCTTAATATTTTCTTAATTAATTTAAAATTGGTAGAATTAGTTTTAATTAATTTTTATCCTTTTTCTTTTCTTTTCACTAATAATTAACTATTTATTTTTATAAATCAAATCGCATTAATTAATTAGGGTTAATTTTAGGTTAAACTTTAATATGTTTTCATAATAAAATAAAAATTGTAGAATTAGGTTTTAATTGCATTAAATTCTCATAAATACAAAAAACCCAAAAAATAATTTCTTTTTCTTTAAATTAATTAATTTGCTAATAATTTAATTTAGTTTCATTAAAAAAAAGGGGTCCAACGCCCTCGTTTCCAATTTTAATTCCTATTCGCGCATTTTTATTTATTGCCTTCTTTTAAATATTTATGTAACTCTCCCAAAGCCTTGTAAACTTAATTTCTCGTACTTTATTTTATTTCTTTATTTATTTTCCATCAAATCGGGTCCTGGATTAAATTTGGCGATGTGGACCCGCGCCTTTGTAATAGTTTAGAACTTTTAATTTCCGCATCTTTTTAACTGTTAATTAAATCGCATGCAAGAATGAATGTCTAAATAAAAATAACGCGTAGATCACCCATGACATGACAAGACAAAAATAAATGAATCTGACACACAAATCACATACCACCCCTAGGGTACGCCTCACTGTTGCCTTGCCTCGAAAGGTGATCGTCGAGTAGAGGATGTCTTAGTAAGTCCTCATGATCCAGGAACCTGGCATGAGGATAGCTTCTAAGGTGTCTTCCTATTGCTCCGGTGATCACCATGTCCCAAACCTCGAATTGACCCGAACACCTCCAACGGTGGTGCTACCTACCTCTCAATGGTGGGATGGCACTACTTTAAAGGACATTTACACAGACGAATTCCTTAGGGTAGGTAGACGACTCTAAATACTTGCTCTAATTTCAAAACAAATCAAAAATACTTTTCACACCAACACCTTTTCAAAAAGCTTTCGAAAGCAATTTTTCAAACACTCTTGAGGACCGATACAAGAGTCGAACTGAAATTTTCAAAGAAACTTTTTAAACCCACAGTTGAAAAGCAAACAAACCATTTTTTGAAAACACAATGAGCAAGTATCTAAGAGCCCATGGATAACCATGGATAGAAAGGGTGCTAACACCTTCCCTTTCTATAACCTACCTCCCGAACCGAGAGCAATCTCTTTAAGGAATTTTTCTGTGCTTTTTTGTCCTTTCCATTTGGAGAAAATAAAAGACGGTGGCGACTCTTGTTTCCGCGACATTTCGCGAACCAGCGTTAAACAGTCAGTTCCAGATCCACCGATCACACACGGGATCAAAGAATTGGAACAGCACACACATCATCTCTTCTTGGAATCTGGATGTAGCCAAACTGAGGAGTCGACCGTATTTCTTGGTAAAAGGGGAAACCTCGGGGACTCTTGAGGCTAACTCTTGAAGCTGAGGATGTGATTTTACAAAGCTGATTCGGATGGTGTTTCTTCGGACAAAATTCATGACCTACAAAACAGAAACAAAGATAAACTTCTAAATCCTTAAAATGGTTAGTGAGCATGCTCATGATGCTTATGATGTTTATGATGTTATGTACAAGTAAATTTACACAAAGCAAACAAATCCCTATGTTTTAGGCTTGCATGAGGTTTTATAGGTAAGTACCCTCTTGAAGTTTAGTTGGCTCAAACCTGTCCTAGTAATAGTGATCGGGTTCTAAAGGATCTCAATATCATCGACCTTTCTCTTGGGCGTTGTCTCAGCATAATCAATCTTTTCTTGCGGCCGAGATATCCCAAAAGTCTAGCCTCAATGAGTGTAGTATCGAGTATCAACCAATTTTCAGCTCTACACTGAAACCGGCTATCTCACTACGTCCTAATGGACAAGTTTGTTCAATTAGGGTTCTAAAGTCCGTTAGTGCTTCATGACGCCACTCAGCGGCCCCGTGTTCTCCTCGATTCACCACAAGGGATACCGGTACCCACAAATGTGTCACACTAACATAGCCATTGTTTCAACCATATCGGTCTACATCGTACAGTTTCCACAATCTATTGCTATTTACCTAAAAAGGTGTCCCAAATCCGGGTGGAGGATCAAAGCAAGCCCAAACAGAGAACCAAATGTAAAGCATACAAATTAAACAATGAAAGCAAGTAAATGTGATCTAACCCTAAGGTAACCCCACTTTTTTAGAATAATTTCCCCAGCAGAGTCGCCAGTTCTGTGATACGGTGGGAGAACTAACTTGAGGTTTTGCGTTTTGATCGCATTTGTACGGATAGCAAGAGTCGCCACCTACTTTTCTTTTATCCAAAAGGAAAGGTAAAAAAGCACAGGAAATACCTTTCGAGATTATTTCTCGGGTTCGGGGGGTAGATTATGAAAAGGGAAGGTATTAGCACCCTTTTCATCCATGGTTTTCCATGGGCTCTTAGTTACTCGTTTAGATCACTTGCTTTTATTTGAAAATGTGCTTGTGGTGTGGGCTTTGAAAGTGTTTTGAAAATGTCTTTGTAATGGTTCTCGTTTCTATAAGAACGTGTACAAAGTTTTGTTTCGAAAGATAGTTCAAAGAAGTGTTTGTGGCTTGTGTTTGTGGAAAGTGGTTTTTGAAAAGATGTTTTGAAATGGTTCTCATCTCTATAAGAACGAATACAAAAATGTTTCGTCTTTTTGAAAATGCTTTGAAATGAGAGTGTTGGTGTATAAAATGTTTTTGTTGCGAGCAAGCGAGTAACTAGGAGCGAATTTACCCACTCGAAAGGTTTTCAATTGTTCTTTTCTTCCTCCTTTAGATGTTTCTATCTTACCATTAATTTGGTAAGAAGCCTCATCGTTGGATGTAAAGGGACATGCGTGGGTCAATTTTACAGTCATCGAAAGCAACTTATGAGATGCTTTAGCAATTTTTTCGTAAGGGACTAGATCGTTTTATTAAAGGCAACGTCGAGGGTCATCGAGGGACTACGATCTTTTTTATCGAAGGATCATTGCTAAAGCATCCCATATTCGAGGGACATTACTGTTTTCCGATAGGCAACAAGTAGAATTACCCTAGGGGTGCATGTGTGAATAGTGTGTTTGATTGCATGCGTTTGAATCTTGATTAGGGTTGTCTACTTTGTTGTTTTTATGTCTTGCCATACATCCTATTTACTAGCAATATATGAAAAGCGAATAAAATGCGAAGAAATAAAACCTAAGCTATTACATAGCTTTTAGGGGGATAGGGTACATATTTATGAATGGGGGTTGCAAGTAAGATTAAATCCTAATTTATTATTACAATCATATCGAATGGATCAGAATGCGCAAGAAACAAAATTACTTACTTATTTGAGAAAAGAAATAAGTTTGCTTAAGAAAATATTTTGGTCTTTTGTTTTTAAGAAATAAAGCAAAGCATAAAAAAATGTTTTTTTTCTGGTGTTTGTTGATTAATGAAATAGAAAGTGATAGCAAAGATAGTGAAAAATGTGAAAATAGAATCAGCGTGCTGCTGATTAAGGGAGGTCAGAAGTTCTGAGTCCACTAGGAGCACATTAGCTTTCAGAAGTTCTGATACCACTAGCAACAGAATAGGTTTCAGAAGTTCTGAGACCACCAGCAACAAAGTAGATCTCGGAGATTCTGATATCACTGGCATAACTTGGTCTCTCTCTCTTCATGGCAGTCAGAACATCTGTATTTTGGTCATTTCTCCACAAAACAGAGGATGTGCATATGACAAATATAGCAGGTTTCATAGCATTTCAGAAACAAGAAATATCAGAACCATAAATCAGAGGCAAGTGTGAATCTGCTAATCCTAATTCTGAGTTCTAATCTCTTTCAGAAGTTCTGAAACTGATTTATTCCATACTTAGGCAAGCAAACATGTGAAATCTCAAAATATGTATAACATCATAAGCATGATATTTACATTGTATTTTTTGGACATGCAAATCTGATAATACTGAAAAATGTGATAAGAGTTAGCAGAAACTTACCTTTCAGCTGGAAAACATTCTGCAAGCTGGAGGTTGGTCCTGGACTTTGGTGATGTTTTGAGCTGCTTCTTCACGTACTCAACAAGATGGAGGTTTTCAACTTCTGGAACAGCCAAGGGGTGATACTCTGACTTCTTTGAGGTGGATGTAAATGGAGAGTGTATAGCAGTATGAATACAGAAGTTAAGATAACTTCTAGTATATGAACCAACAAACGTGGGGATGGTTTTATTCAAGGAACAATGGAGTTTTGAGGTTGGAATCAAATGCTAAGGTTTTGGTAATCTTGGTGTTTACAGCTTTTGGGTTCTTGGAATTTTTGCAAAGATTCAAAGCCTTTTTCTTTCTTTTGGTGATTCTCTCTCTCTCTAAAAAAACCAACCTCTTCAACGTGTGATGGAACAAGTTATTTATAGATGGATTTTGCTGTGGTTTTGGGGGGAAAAACAAATGAGTTTTTAAACATTTTTGGCATACTGCCACTTTGTTTTTAAATCATAGTTTTTTGTAGGCTAATTTGGTGCAAGAAAAACGCAGGCGTGGACTGGATCAGCAGTACCTTGGAGTGTTGTGGCAGCTGGTTTGCAGGACTGTGTCATAGCAGGGGCAGCAGGTTAAGGTTTTGGGTTTGGTGATTTCTGATTGCAGAACATTAGAAACATAACCTCCAAATGCTGAAGGAGCATCTTCTGACCAGAGCGTTGAACATAGCCTCTGCATGCTGAAGAATCATGTTCTGACTGAAGCATTATGTTCTGACCAAAGAGAAACACCGATGTATGTTCTGATTGAAGAGTTATCTTCTGAAGGCACTTACATAGAGGCTGGCTCAGAAGTTCTGAAGTATCACATTCTCTAGACACTTAGAAAATTTTTCTAAATGTTTAGAAGATTTGATTTTTCCAAAGTAACTCCTGACTTCTGATTTTTTTGATGAACCCATTTTATGCTTTAATGAATTGTAATTTTTTTTTAACTTGATTTTGATTTAAAAGTCAAAGTTTGACTTTTTCAATATACTTTTGACCATTTTGCCCTTATGGATGATTTCCTTGAAAAAATGATGATCCAAGACTTGGAACTTGGTAGAGGCAAAACTGAGAGTCCAGGATGAAGCCCTTGAGAAATGGGAGAGCAAATTTTGGGGTACAACACCGGCTAATCTGGATCCAGGCGCCCCAAACACGCAGTCTCACCATGGACCCTCAAAGAGTCTCCCTCACTGGAGTCAGCATAAATCTGGGTCTCTCCAGATTTGGGCCTCACATTTATCCCAACTTGCACCCCCCAGTTTGTTTTAACATCAGGCCCATCCTTTTCTTTTTTGTTTCATTTATTTATTTATTTTAATTTCTTTTTTCATTTAATCAGAAAAACAAATATAAAAATCACAAAAAATAGATCCAGGATTTTCTTAATTAAAATTTTGTAAATTAATTAATTATCTTTACTCACTTTTTAAGAATCAAGTAAACTTAGGATTTAATTTATTTCAATTTCATTTTCACAATAAAAAATATGAAAATATAGAATTAGTTTCCTTGTTTTCAATTCTCATTAACTTTTTTTTCTTTAAGATTAGATCTAGTTTAATTAATCCAATTACTTTCTTAAAATAAACAAAAATGACAAAAAGATTTTCCTCTTTTACTTAGAATTCTTAGGGTTTTAGACGTCCCCTTTAATTCACGCGCGTTTAATTACTTTTGCAATATTATTACCTTTTTCTTATTATTATATCTGCTTCTCGGTTTGTAATAGTTAAAAACTAGGACATTTACTGTTTTTTTACTTTTTGTTTCCCCATTTTGGATTTGTAAATTCCCCCTCCCCGAAGTCATGAAATAGTTAGGTTTTAAATTCCGTACTTTAAATTTTTGTACATATATTAATTGTTAGATGTATGCTTAATAGGATTGCATGATAAGACTAAAAGCAAACATTAGAAAACCTAACATCAAAGACAAAATTAACTCAAAAACAATCCAATTGCACATGCGAACCTCTAGGGTACCCCACTTTGGTTGCCTTCGTAAAACAGTCACAACTCTCGAAACGTGAGAGATTTTAGTGGCTACCCTTCAGTTTAAATATCATAAGTCTCTCGATGACCCTCTCGACGTTGCCTCGGTAAAAATGATCTTAAAACCCTAGGGTAGTTACTAAGATTTCTTGCCCAGTTGCCTTTGTAACTATAAACGTCTCTTCGAATATCCCTCAAACATACAACGACTAGGGCTACCTACTCACTAATAGTAGGATATCACTGTCTAAAGGAAAAGAGTAAAAGAACAATCTTTTTGAGTAAAGTAGATAGTTGTTAGATGCTTCCTCAAACAAATTTTTACACTTACATAAAACCACTTTGAAAAACATTTTCAAAGCGCTTTATCAACACTCTTGAGGACTGATACAAGAGTTATCATAAAGCAAATTGCATGACTATTAGCATTTCAAAAATACTTTTCAAAAACACAAAGCATAAAGCATTTCAAAATGAGCTAAGCATCTAAGAGCCCATAGATAACTACGGATGGAAAGGGTACTAACACCTTTCCTTTCCATAATCTACCCCCTTACTCAAAAAACTCTCAAAAGGTCTATTTCTATTCTTTTCACCCTTTCCTTTGTTGGATAAAAGAAAAGTCAGTGGCGACTCTTGCTTACTGCAACATTTGCAAACACAAACGCTAAACCAGTATAACAGTCGGTTCTGCCACCGTATCACAGAACTGGCGACTCTGCTGGGGACCATATAAAAAGTGGGTTACCTTAGAGCTTAGTTCATTTTTAAATTGCTTTACATTGTGTGTTTGTATGCTTTATCTTTGAGGGCTTGTTTGGGTTGTTACTAAAAGATCCTACACCCGGATCTGGGGCACCTTTTAGGTAAGTAGCAATAAATCGTGGGGACTGTGTAGGGTATACCGACACGGTTGAAGCGATAGCTACGTTAGTGTGACACATTTATTGGTACCGGTATCCCTTGAGTTTAGTCAAGAATAATACGGGGCCGATGTGTGGTGTCATGAAGCACTAACTGACCTTAGAACCTTTAATTGAATAACTTGGCCATTAGGAAGTAGTGAGATAGCCGGCTTTGGTGCAGTTAGAAGTTGGTTGATACTCGATACTACGCTCATTGAGATTGGACTTTTTGGATATTTTGGTCGCCAATAAAGAGGCTTGTGCTGAAACAGTGCCCAATGAAGAAAGATTAATGATTTTGAGATTCCCTAGAACCCGATTACTTTCTAGGACAGGTTGAACCAACTAAACTTTAAGAGGGTACTTACCTCTAAAACTCATGCAAGCCTAAACCTAAGGCTACTTGTGTGACTTGTTTGATTTCATTATCTAACAACGTGAATTCCTTGCAGGACTTGTTTATAGTTATTATCCAATAATCTGAACTTCTTGCAAGACTTACTTGTCTTCATCACCTTACACTTTTGCTTGATGCATAGCATACACATCATAACATCATACCATAGCATTTCCTTAACCATTTCAAGGATCTCAAGAGCCTGTGATGCAAGTTGTGATGAACTAGACGTCTAGCAAGGGGCAAGGAGATTTATTTTCCTCTAGCCAATGTCGTCAAAAGACCAAAACACAACAACTTAAGTCAGAGGCTATGACTCACTTGATATGGCGAGATTGATTATCATAGAAGGACGGTCAATGATATGAAAGTTCTTTAATCAAAGATGTAGTTGGATTCTAACATTTTCTTGTGTTTACCCCGCGCATCCTTGAAAACATTGCATCCACACATCATGCATTACATCATGACAGGTTTCCCCCATGCAGGTCTTCTCATCCGCTTGTTGTTTATTTCAGTAAAAATGGCTCTCGAGCATACTGTCCAATATCTCCAAACTCAAGATGCACAGTTCAAGGAAATGTTCGTGAATCTATCCAAGGGGCAAGAAGAATTGAAAGCACTCCTCAATGGGAACTTGACCAAGAAACATCTTGACAACAACAAGGATGACCATTTGGAACAACTGCAGGCTGAGATGGGAAGGATGAGAATCCAGATGAGTAGTCAGATGGCCCTTATCTAAAGTTTAGCTCGGGAACAAGAAGAGTTAAGGATTCTCATCAGCAAGCTTCATCAAGACAGATACGACCGTGTGGGGAAAACTACTAGAACTTGGGTCCTAATCAATGATCAATATCTCTTGGCAGATAGGGAATTGGGTGACATGTTCAGGCGAGGTCATGTTGAAAATAAACTCAGGAGAGGTGAAATTCAGGGGACTGCATCTTCAACTCAGAAGAGACCATACCATGGAAATAAGGAGTCCAGTACTGTGTACGACCAGAAGGGCCACAATAAGAGTAATCTCAACCAATCTTTTAGGGTAGTGCGGATTTCTGATCCATCACCAATGCAGCAAAAATGACAAGGCAATCAGCGTGAGCATGACACGCCCAAAAGGAAATTCACCAAAATCAACATGTCCTTGGCTCAAGTATTGTAACACATGTTAAAGATGGAGTTGATTATGTTAAGGGATCCTCCTCAGAATCCTAATACCCCAGCTCCTAGCTATCATCCTGATGCAATGTGTGCATATCATTCCAATAATCCTGGACATGATACGAATGATTGTTGGGCATTGAAAAATAAGATTCAGGACTTACTCGACAAAAGGGTGCTGGAGTTCACACAAGATGGTCAGACTAAATTCTTTTGCCATCCTTCAAAGGCACACCATCTGAAGTGACAAGTTCATACAAAGAGGCTTTTGTTCATTAGAATTTTCAAGCTATAATTTTCTTTTAATTGTTTGAACACTTATTTAGGTCAAACTTTGTTATTTTATCAATGCATTGCATATGTTTGTCTTAAATTAATTCATTTGTTGTCACTATACTAAAACTGTGCTTTTACTTCCTTTTTGTGATACTCAACTCTCAATTAAAAGTTATAAGCCTTTAGAGGGAGGATGACAAAAAAGATATCATAATCTCTACAGTATGCTTGGGAACAGACCTTGCTGACGATGTACAGGCGTTCTTTCAAATCCTAAACATTGGAGTAATAAGAAAGATAATCCCTAGTCAACCCCCTTTGAGCCTAAGAAGTGGGAGTTTTTCTTTTCACACAAATTAAAACCCTTAATCATAACCTGGGGCATGGTAGTTTCTCAGTTAATTCAATGGTGCATTCAATCACAAGCTTTTCCTACGTACATGATGAATAGTGTCGAAGATGCTCTTCCAAATCAAAGATGGTGATGGTTTCGCATAATAAATTAAACAGGCAGTCATTATCTCTCAAGAGAAAAGCCCGCTAAGTTAAAACCTATGAAGGAGACTTGAGAAAAAAAACTGGGGCATCTGGTTGACTGTAATCACAAAAGAAACAATTCAGGCAAAAGGTGGGGATAATAAAATAAATAAAAAAGGTCGCTACAAATCCTCAAAATAAATATTATAAAAAATGATTGTCTCCTCAAAATAAACATTCAATTTCTGAACCATCACCAAGTATCATAGCAATGATTCCAGACTCAATTGGGATTTAAACACAATTAATTGAGTGTAGGGCTGAAGAACATCACGAATAACGGGTTGGGTACATTTCGAGACTTTATCCTTTGTTTCTTAAACCGTGAACCAGGTCACGTTACAACCCCTAAAAGTCCTAGCTGAAGCATGGGTTAGTTCGGAAGCATACTATTACAAAAGGTATCTCGACTCCTATAGGACTTGCTATAAATCCCTTGTTGATATCACATTCTTGCAAATTTTGTTTTACTGAAAAATGAATTTTCAAAAAACTTCAAGACAAACATAAGATTTGCATTTTTAATACCATTGTTTGCATATGACTAATTGTTCGGCAACAGATAAATTTGCACGACGGATATCCAATGAACAAGAATTCTCTCAATGAACAGAATTACCTCAGATGGAAAGGCATTTCCAGTAACAGGCCTTTCATAATCAAGGGGTATGACATGGTATCTAATTGATCTGGGGGAAGTCTAGTCAAGATTAAAGGAATCTCTCAAAAGTGTTGAATAGCCAGTGGTTGATCTCCATCTGAATCACCTGGGGCATTAAATATGCATTCCAGCAAAGGGTCACGTGTGATCAAGAAAACATTTTCTGGCAGTGCTGCAACATTTACTACTATGGACAGTAACAATTCTCTCACCCTGTGAACGCGGACATAGTCAGAAAATACTACGCATAAAAGACCCGCTAGGTTGACTGGCCTAGGAAAAAATAAGGGCATCCCGATGAACCAAAAGAGTTCGGGCAAAAATTAGGGATGTATAAATAAAATTGTATACCTGGCAAGTCGAAAACCTGAAAAGGCGGCTTGGCCAAAAAAGGGTATCCCGGTGGACTGAAAATCTGAAAGGACAGTCCAGGAAAAATTTAGGGATTAAAGCGTACCACTATATCTCGCCATCTCGTCACTTGTCATCAGTAGAAGATTTATCACCCTGATCAGCATTCACCACAGGCTCTAGAAGCTGAGGTATGTTCAAGTCTCCACAGACCCCCACAGAGCCAATTCCATGAGATTATCTCCACAAGGTAATCTTCACAAAGTCATTCATTCCCCACAGATACTTTCTCCAGTAAGTACAGAGGCAGAGACATCTTACTACAAAGTCACTGCCATATCCTCAGTTCACAGCCTAATGATGTCAAAGTTTCGGATACCCCCTGCAGAGCAAGGATCTTCAATCATCCCCATAGCATCTAAAAGAATTCTTCATTATGGTTCATAAACTTCTTAGGTTCCCCAACAGAGCTTCATAAAAATCCCCAAGCAGTTTACAGAGTTTCCCTTCCCCAACAAAGTTTATTTCTCTAACAACGGAAATCCATCTCCCAGCATTTCAACTTCAACAAAATTTGAAGACCTACATTCTTCATCCCTAGAAACAATCAAGGATTTAATTTCCCTAGTTCAAAAACACTGCAATAGAACAACTGATATGTTCATACGTTGCATTCATACATCATTTTACAAGCATCATGGCATATACAGTACAAATGCATAGATCGTAGTCTCATTTATTTTGAGGACATCATTACCCAATGCATTTCATGCATCATGACATTGCATAAACTGACTCTTTACCTTTTTCAGGAAAGTTCGCAAGCAGACAAATATCATCATCAATTTCAACAGTTCCAGATTAATTCCTAAAACCAGACAGGGCAACTATCTGTGAACGATTTATTGTAGATCAACTCTCGAAACAAGACGGGGCAACTATCTACAAGACCAGGTCAGAGATTAATTTCTGAAACAAGCCACGACAACTATCTCTACGACCAACAAAAAACAAGTTCCGGATTAATACCTGAAATAAGACATGACAACTATCTGTGAACAATTGACTATAGATTAATACCTGAAACAAGACAGGATAACTATCTACATGAGCAGATTGAAGATTAACTCCTGAAACAAGACGTGGAAACTATCTTTCTTTCTCTAAGGTTAGAGATTAATTCTTGAAATAAGCCAGGGAAACTATCTCTACGACCAACAAAAAACAAGTTCCAGATTAATACCTGAAACAAGACAGGATAACTATCTGTGAACAACTGATTATAGATTAATACCTGAAACAAGACAGGATAACTATCTACATGAATAGATTGAAGATTAACTCCTGAAACAAGATAGGGAAACTATCTTTATTTCTCTAAGGTTAGAGATTAATTCCTGAAACAAGCCAGGGAAACTATCTCTACGACCAGCAAAAGGTGAGTTCCAGATTAATACCTGAAAAAAGACAGGACAACTATCTGAGAACAACTGATTATAGATTAATACCTGAAACAACACAGGACAACTATCTACATGAGCAGATTGAAGATTAACTCCCAAAACAAGACGGGGAAACTATCTTTCTTTCTCTAAGGTCATAGATTAATTCCTGAAACAAGCCCGGGCAACTATCTCAACGACCAACAAAAGCAAGTTCCAAATTAATACCTGAAACAAGACAGTACAACTATCAGTGAACAAATGATTGTAGATTAATACCTGAAACAAGACAAGACAACTATCTATATGAGCAGATTGAAGATTAACTCCCGAAACAAGACGGGGAAATTATCTTTTTTTTCTCTAAGGCCGGAGATTAATTCCTGGAACAAGCCAGGGCAACTATCTCAACGACCAACAAAAGCAAGTTCCAGATTAATTCTTGAAACCAGACAGGGCAACTATCTGTGAGCAGCTGATTGTGGATCAATTCCCGAAACAAGACGGGGTGACTATCTACACAACCATACGAAGCAATCTTACATGGATTCCTTCTCATGATCTCCATATGCAACTTTACATGGGCTCATCCTGAAGCAATCTTACACGGGTTCCTTCTCATGATCTCCAGATGCACCTTTACACGGGCTCATCCTGAAGCAATCTTACACGGGTTCCTTCTCATGATCTCTAGATGCAGCTTTACACAGGCTCGTCCTGAAGCAATCTTACGCGGATTCCTTCTCGCAATTTTCAGATACAGTTTCATACAAACTCATCCTAAAGCAGCCATACACAGGCTTCTTCTCATATATCTCCAGATGAAGTTTAACACGGACTCATCCTGAAGCAGCCCTACACAGGCTCCTTCTAATATATTTCCAGATAACAATTAATTGCATTTTCCTTAGTAAGTTACTACGAGACCTAGATTTCGACCAGAAAATAACTAACTTTCATCTCTCCAGTCTAGAGATAACGCCTCATTAGATCCATGGACAACTAAAGCTCCTAGACTCTATTCCCTACGGAGTTTTCCTCAAACAAAAAAAAACAGAAATCAAAATTCTCCAGTGGAGTCCTCCTCAGAAAACAGGAACAGGAATCCCCACAAAGAGACCTCTTATGAAGTCAGCATCTACTTTGGATGGCATCTTTAAGCCCATCTCTGACAACTCTCAGTCATATTCTCCAAATGGCATCTGTAAGCCCATTCCCCAATATCATCAACCAACAGTGTTTCTTCACGTATATGTGAGTGCAAACTTCTGGGCACTCTCGTGTTCAATCATCTTCCACCTTCAGATTAACGAAAGGAAGACAAGCCGATTTAAATCCTCAGGTTTAAGAAGATTGAACAGGGGCAGTTGTTGTACCCCAAAATTTTCCCTCCCATTTTTATTCAAGGCATTCTCATTAAGGTCCTCAATTGCTCAAGGTTGACCAAGAATTGATCAGATAAATTCTCCTCCTAAGCAATGGCCTTTCAATTAGTTTCACTTTTCACCAAGATGTGTGAGCTCCAAAGTTTAAAATGATTTCCATGGCACCATGTGATACGGTGGGAGAACTGTCTTGAGGGTTTTGCGTTTTATCGCAAATGTTGCGGTTAGCAAGAGTCGCCACCGAGTTTTCTTTTATCCAAAAGGAAAGGTGAAAAAGCACAGGAAAGACCTTTGAGATGTTTTCTTGAGTTCGGGGGATAGATTATGAAAAGGGAAGGTATTAGCACCCGTTTCATCCATGGTTTTCCATGGGCTCTTAGTTACTTGCTAGATCACTTGCTCTTTGTTTCAAAATTGTGCTTTGTGTGGTTTTTGAAAGTATTTTGTAAAAGAGGTCATTCGTTTAGGCAATCT
Organism: Vicia faba; assembly: GCA_948472305.1. NCBI lineage: Eukaryota > Viridiplantae > Streptophyta > Magnoliopsida > Fabales > Fabaceae > Vicia > Vicia faba. The sequence goes on along the minus strand of CATIWC010000917.1, from coordinate 34,103 downwards.
TTGTAATGATTCTCGTTCGTAAGAATGTATACAAATATGTTTGTCTTTTGAAAATGTTTTCAATATTTGTAAGATGTTTTTTTTTTAAATGTGTGTGTTTGTTTTGGAAAATAGCAAGGATAGTTGTTTGGGAATAGGGCAAGTAACTAGAAGTAATCTACCTACTCAAATGTCTTTCTTATGCATTTTCTATTCTTTTGACATTGTTGTCTTACCATTGATTTGGTAAGCAACCTTATCTTTAGATGTAAACGGGACGGGCGTGGGTCATCGTATAACCATGATTAGCAATGTTGCAAAGCATCTTAGCATTTTGAGGGACCAAGATCATTTTGTAAGGCAACCTTGAATAGCGTCATCGAGGGACTATGATCTTATATTTGTTTGTTTTGCCAAGATACTTCGCATGCGTAATATGGCTATTTTTATATAAGGCAACCAAGTGGAGAAACCCTAAGGGTGCTTGTGTGAAAGTGTGTTATTTCCATGCTCTGATTTTGTCTTGAATTTAGGTTTTTCTATTTGCTTTGTTTTGATCTTACCATACAAACCCTAATTACTAATCATGGCATGTAAAGCGGTAAATTTCATAATGTAAAGATTACTAAGCTATTACAACAATTTATAGGAGGGGGGAGATACAAATTTGAATGGGGATTTGCAAGAATATAAATCTAAATAAATTATTACAACCAAATCGAATTTGTGCAAATATTAGAATAAACAATATACAATATTTAAATATGCAATATTATGTACATGCAAGAAAAAGATTTTATTTTGTTTTTTTATGTGAAAAGAAAATTTTAACTTAATCCTAAAAATATAAGGAAAAGAAATTAATTCTTAAAAGGGTTTAACCCTAATTTCTACTTTGAAAGAAAATAAAGTTCTTGTATTATTTTTGTGTATTTTTGTATTTAAGAATAATAAATGATATTGTGAGGAAATATTTAGTTTTTACAAGTTAAAATAAATATTTACAAATATGGAATGAAAAGAAAAGAAAACAAATTAAACTAAACCTATTTATTTATGTTTACAAGTTTATTAAGAAAAATAATTAATATATATAACTTAAGATAAAATATTTTTTTATGTGAAAAATAAAATAAAATGCAATATTATCCTATTTGTATTTTTTAAGATTTTATGCATTAAAGAAAAATATTTAATAAACAAAAATGAAAATAAAAATAAATGAATGAAAAATATATGAAAATAATGGGCCAGGGGTGCTGTAAGGAAATTGGGAGCAGTATGTTAGTAATAAATGCTAGGCCCAAAGAAACAAGCTCAACCTGCAAAAACAAGCCAAAAATGAAAACTGAAAAATGTGAAGAAAAAAAACAAAAGGTAGCGCCAAGGTTCGAACTCAGGACATGGGCCTCACCAGCGCGCTACCTTGCCACTAGAGTGGCTATACATCCGTTGATTAATGTGAAACAAAAATAACATAACACAAACAAAGCCCTTGCCCTGTACTTCGTCTTCTTCCTCTAGCCATCCAGATGCTCTGTAACTCTCTCATTTCTCCATGAAAATGAAAACTCATAACATGAAAGTTGTAGCATTTTGTCTCACGATTCTAACCATATAAATTATGTAAGCTAACAATCAAAGATCAAGATGAATTTTAAAAGCCCTAAATCTAAACCTAATTTTTACAGGAATTTGAACTCCAAAATTCTCTCAACTCAGACCAAATAAATGCAAGATATATACATGTACAACTTCGTAGCAATGAGGTCTACATTGTTTATTCACAAATCGTGGCCAATGGATGCCTATATAAAGAGATAGAAGTTGAGATTTTTACCTCTTTCAGTTGAAATCGTGGATGGAGTTAGAGTGAGTTTTATGAAGGCCTGATGATTGCTTGAGCTTGCTTAAACCTCCTTGAGTGTGTTCCAACCCTTGCCTTGCTTTGAAAGTGTCTGAAACTCTCTATCCAAGTCAACCTTCAAGCTTTGAAAACAAAAATGGCAGATGATGGAGAAGGGGTTACAGTACAGGGATGAGGGTCTGGATCAGTTAGATATCAAGTAGGTAAGGTGTTTTGATGGTTAAGACTTGAAATGCACGAGCCAAATGAGAGATTGCTATGCTTATGCAAAAACTGCAAGTTTTGACAGTTTTTGGGTGATATGGAGTTTGGGAGTGTTTCAGGCCTCTAGCCATCGTGTTTTATGTTTTATTGTGTTTGTATATTAGTATGGAGAAGGTCTTAAGTCAGCTCTTTCACAGGTTTGTGAGTTATAGGCTTTTTGCAACCTTTCATGCTTTTGAAGCCAAGTGAAGGGACAAGGCTTCACATGCTTGTACTGACTTGCTTAGGGTTGGTATTTATTCTATAAAAGTTGCCTTAGGTATGTGGTACTTGTATATGAAAAGGAGACAGGTTCAATGCTCAAGATTGTAAAGTTTGCAAAAGTGGAGCTTTCTCAAAATGGCAATGGCCACTTTATGCCATTTATGGAATTACAACTTGGGTAAAGATTCTAGGGCTTGGATTAAAGCTTTGTCAAATGAGTAAGAATTAAATTAAGGAGTAAGAAACAAGTTTGGGACCTGTAAAGCAGGGATTAGGCAGCATAGGTACTGATTGGAACTTTGTTCTTCATGAAATGGCTTGAATCAAAAGTGAGAAATTGTCAACTTCATCTATTCGATTCTCCATGCTCAAAAATGATCTTGAGGAGTTATTGGACATTTTGGAAAGCTTGCAATATTCTCTATAACTCATCTTTGAAATGCATTTCAAGACTCCTCTTGGAACTAGGTGAAAAATTGTCATGAAGTTGGATCCAAAACCTGCCTAAATTAGGGCAAAATTTCACTAAGTTATTTAGTTCATGAGCATGTATTCATAAATTTATATCTTGAGATCCAAGCATATTTAGGGAAAAGTGTGTGAAGAAAAGTTGTAGATTTCATGGAGGTCTACAACTTTCATGTTGGGAACTTCCTTTGAATCATCTTGTATCATGGTAAAAAAAATGGCCTAAACTTGAGAAAAAATAAGAAATTTTCTATACTTAGAAAAATTTCTAAGTTAAGAAAATTTTCAATTTTAAACCCTAATCTTCAATCCTTGATTTATTGATGAACAAGTTTCACATTTTGACATGTTTTTGTGAATTGTGACTCTTGGTACTTGATTTTGACCAAAAAGTCAAAGTTTGACTTTTTAGTGTACAGTTGACTTTTGATCAGTTGACTGCAAATTTCATCTGTCTATCAATGAAATTGCAATGTTTTGAACCCTGTAATTAGGTCAAGATGATGCAATTGAAACCTTGGAATCATGCTTCAAATCAATTGGTCATTTTCTAGGTCAAAAATCAAGAAATTGCCCTTCCTCAGCCAAAACCCTAATTTTAACCATTTTGCCCTTTTGATGATTTGATCAAATTTCTTGAGGAATTGTGGTCCAAACTTGATCAAATGATACATATGAGTCTAGAATGTTGATGTGGATCAAAAATTATGAAGTTTTACTGTAAATTGGCCATGGTTTACTTTTTCCCCAATACAGCTGATTTTTAGGTCAATTGTCCAATTGACTGATCAAAAATGTGATTCAAGGCTTGAAACTTGTCATGAGTAATCTTAGGGGTCCATAATGATGTTTGAAAGTCATATGGAGCATTGATAGTCCAAAAATCCTTGTGCAGACTCAAACCTTAATTTTGGGTCAACTGTGTAAGATGAGATGTCTTGAGCTGACCAAACCCTAATCCAGTCTTGAGTCAAAGAGATCTTCTTGTGAGAAAAGTTTTGATAATTGAGAGGGCAAATTTTGGGGTACAACACACCCATTACGCCTCAGAATAATGGCCTAACTAAAAGAAAGAAAATAAGGGTATGTTAAAAGCTGAGAATATGCCTAAGAGCATTTGGGTCGAAGCAACTTCGACATCAGTATGATGCCCAATGAAGCACTAGGATCAAAGGAAGGATAGTTCCAAAGAAAGTGTCAGGAGGCTTTTATGAAGTATTCGATTGGAAGAGCTGGTAAAGAGCACCATCGAAGAGTTCGTTTTCGAACCATGGAAATGTAAGCTATTTGAAGCATTACAAGAAAGGCACACTTCGACTGACATGTTGTTTGAATGGGCGCTTAGAATAGAAGAATATTTTGAATTTGAAAGATTTTATCTTATCCAAAGAAGCACGTGGAAGTATAATGGTTTGAAGGACATGAAATCTTCAAACATGGCGTGATCGAAGGACAGTTAGGGACGAACCAGTCAAACATAAGTCACCTTAAAGCTTTTGGCATGTACCTGAATAGGTGTCGAATGATTGAAGTGAAATCATGATGCTCATAGGTTACCTTTAGATTGGTGCATACAAGTTGTATTCATCAATCGAAGATGAACTAGTGAGCAAGAAAGATATTCTTGTAGATAAAATCAAAGGGTGGGAGTTGGAACCGAAGAACAACTTACATAAATGTGTTCGAAAGAAAGAACAAAATGAAACTTCGACAGACCAAGATGAAGAGGTGATGCTTCGATTGGTCTGATTAAAGGAAAGGAGATCGAAAGGAACAAGAGTTGAGTTCGATTGGGCTGATTGGATAGTTTTTAGATCAAGAAACTAAAGCAGATAGTGACTCAATCGAAGAAGCCATGGTGATGAGGCCTTGAACCATTCGAATTGGAACTCAGGGCCATCGAAGAACAAAGCTTGGGAGCATTCGGAAGAGTAAAGATGTGAAAAGTTAAAACAAATACCTAATGGGATGAAACCTGTCCAGGTTCACTCAAAACCCAAAATGGTAGAAAATCATCAAAAATGGCAACTTTTTAAATCTTTCGATTTTGCTTTCAAAGCCATGGTTAATGACTGATTCATGCCATTTTTGTCCACCACCACACCCTTATAAATACAAGACAGATATTTCCTATACGGAGGGGATTGCCTATCAAAGTTCCACACACAAGAAGCTACCTCCGAAAACAGATCAAATTCTCAAAATCTCACGAAGGGATCAAAATTCGAAACACACTTTGCAGCTCCTCCATTCCAAACGAATACCAGCCTTTCTCGACGCTTAAAGCATCCCAAAAATGCACATCGAAGCATATTGGTTATAGGTATAATTTTGAGATTCAATCCTTTGATCTAAGAGTATATGTGCATTCTAATGTGTTTGTGTGTGTTTATGATGAAGTGTTAGACAGGTTATAGCCCTCACATGCGAGCCCCAACGTCAAGGCATTTGAAATTGTTTCCTTCGAAACTCAAAATCTAGGACGTTTCAGGCTAAACAGGCCTCGGATTGGGAATCAAGGGGTTCGAATTAGGGGGATATGGTAGTTTTCAATCTTTTCTTTTGGATATTTTGCAGGTTCAATGTTGAAGCCCACCGGAGAAGACAACCAGAAAGTTGACTCTGATGGGCTGACTCTGGTGCCCAGACATCGCCTCACTATTGGTCCATGCAACCCTAACGCGCGTGATTTTAATTCAAATATATTTCTGACTTTGTTTCACATATATTATTATTTTGTTGTTTGTATCAATGAATGACGGGTTGGCTGAGTGGTGAGACAAGCGCGTGCAATAAGGAAGGATCTGGGTTCGATACCTAGGTCTGGAATTTTATTTTTCTAACGTTTGTATTGCAGATCCAGTGTTTCCAAACACCATGTGTGCACCATACATCATCTAGCCATCACCATCAGATCCCAGCTAATCTATATCCAAGCGCCCCAAACACGCAGTCTCACCATGGACTCTCAAAGAGTCTCCCTCACTGGAGTCAACGCAAATCTGGGTCTCCCCAGATTTGGCCCTCGCGTTTTTCCCAACTTGCACCCCCCAGTTTGTTTTGACATCAGGCCCATCCTTTTCTTCTTTGTTTCATTTATTTATTTATTTTAATTTCTTTTTTTATTTAATCAGAAAAACAAATATAAAAATCACAAAAAAATAGATCCAGGATTTTCTTAATTAAAATTTTGTAAATTAATTAATTAATTATCTTGACTCACTTTTTAAAATCAGGTAAACTTGGGATTTAATTTATTTCAATTTCATTTTCACAATAAAAAATATGAAAATATAGAATTAGTTTCCTTGTTTTCTATTCTCATTAATATATTTTTTCTCTTTAAGATTAGATCTAGTTTAATTAATCCAATTACTTTCTTAAAATAAATAAAAATGACAAAAAGATTTTCCTCTTTTACTTAGAATTTTTAGGGTTTTAGACATCCCCTTTGATTCACGCGCATTTAATTACTTTTGCATTATTATTACCTTTTCTTATTATTGTATCTGCTACCCGATTTGTAATAGTTAAAAACTAGGGCATTTACTGTTTTTTTACTTTTTGTTTCCCCATTTTGGATTTGTAAATTCCCCCTCCCCGAAGTCATGTAATATTTAGGTTTTAAATTCCGCACTTTAAATTCTCGTACATATATTAACTGTTAGATGTATGCTTAATAGGATTACATGATAAGACTAAAAGCAAACATTAGCAAACCTAACATCAAAGACAAAATTAACTCAAAACAATCCAATTGCACATGTGCACCTCTAGGCTACCCCACTTTGGTTGCCTTCGGAAAACAGTCACAACTCTCGAAACGTGAGAGATTTTAGTGGCTACCCTACGGTTTAAAGATCATAAGTCCCTAAATGACCCTCTCGATATTGCATCGATAAAAATGATCTTAAACCCCTAGGGTAGTTACTAAGATTTCCTACCCAGTTGCCTTTGTGACTATAAACGTCCCTTCGAATGTCCCTCAAACATCCAATGACTAGGGCTACCTACTCACTAATAATAGGATAGCACTGTCTAAAGGAAAAGAGTAAAAGAACAATCCTTTCGAGTAAAGTAGATAGCTGTTAGGTGCTTGCTCAAAACCACTTACACAAAACCACTTTGAAAAACATTTTCAAAACACTTTATCAACACTCTTGAGGACTGATACAAGAGTTATCATAAAGCAAACTTCCTGACTATTGGCATTTCAAAAATACTTTTCAAAAACACACAAAGCACAAAGCATTTAAAAATGAGCTAAGCATCTAAGCGCCCGTAGATAACTATGGATGGAAAGGGTTCTAACACCTTCCCTTTCCATAATCTACCCCCTTACTCAGAAAACTCTTGAAAGGTCTTTTTCTGTTCTTTTCACTCTTTCCTTTGTTGAATAAAAGAAAAGTCGGTGGCAACTTTTGCTTACCATAACATTTGTGAACATAAATGAAAAACCAGTATAACAGTCGGTTATGCCACCGTATCACACTGAGCGTATTCTTTGGAGCCTTCATTGGAACCCATGGTCATCCCTTGTAAATGTACTCTAATTGGCGCCATATTGGCATTACACTGATATTGAGGGTAGAAGGCGGTGGACAAGTCCTCCCAGGTATGGATGTTGGAACCGTATTACTGGTAAAACCACTCCAATTGAGTCCCAGACAGACTCTCTTGAAAGAAGTGCACCCACAACTTCTTATCAGTGGTATGCGGTTGAATTTTATGGACGTGAGATCTCAAGTGAAGCTTCGGGCACGAAACCCACCATCGTACTTGGCAAAAACTGGAATCTTGAATTTGTGAGGGATCGCTACCCCAGGAATCAAACCCAAATCACCAAAATCTAGGCCAGACACAGCTTAAATTTCTATAGCCTTCAATATGTCCTCCAATTGCTTATATTTGTCTTCAGCCGGTGGATATTGTTCGTCAAAATAATCCTCATCCTCAGAGATTGGATTGTTACCACCCTCAGCATGGATGCTCCTTGCATCTTCATCCGGATTCTCATCCTCCTCGGAGGAGTCTTCTACCACTTGAACTTGTTGAACGGGGCCCTTGAATCTCTTCCCATAAGTGACATAAGTTCTTGTTGCCATTTGGCCAAGTTGAGCAAGGTTTCTTGAAATTGAGAATTTTGTGTCTGTAAGTCCTTCACAATCTACTCGAGATCCATCTTACTGAAATAAACAGTAGAAAGATGAGGAAACCTGTGTCGGAAAACTTACTTATGTTATGATGCATGTAATGTGAATGCAAATGTTTTCAAGGACCTTTAAGATTTAAATTTGTTTAAACAAAGAAAGAACAAACATTAATTGTATTAATAAGTTCAAATGGTTACAAATAATGCCTCTTGGGCTTATAATGAAAGAAAAACAAAATGAACTAAAATAAAAAGGCTCAGGTCTCCCATGGATGCTTCCTCTTTTGATTAATGTAGGCATTCAGGTTCTTCTCCTCGTGAAGTTACCTTGTGAGCTCCAACACTTTCTTCTCGCTCGAGTAAAATTGGGCTTCAAAGGTGTCTCTCTCCCCCTTGAGTTGAATCCATGACCTTTGCAATTCCTCGAGAGTGGTAGGCATGTCAGGATGTAGAATAGTGTAGGGAACATCTCCTTCAGCGACAGGCTCCATGATGATAGTAAGATGGCAGGATACGGCATCATGAGGCTTTGAGCGCAAGCTCGCACCCATTTGAGATAAGGCTCCAATGGAATAGAGTTCTTATGCCCCAACTTCTTACTATCAACTTTGTTCACCATGCCCCAATCTCATACAAATCTTTGACGACAACCTTGTACATTGTTCTCATAGTCAAATATAATTCCTTAGACAAGCGCGTCATGAGGGCCATCCCTCCAAGCATACCCAAATTGTCGTAGAGCCAAGCAAAGATTATAAGTGATACCTCCCATAATGCCAAGGAGAGTTACATTATGGAATTCCCCATAACGGTCAATAATGATAACATCCTCCAAAGATCGAGAACACCAATGGATATCCGAATGCGAGAGTGACATCAACCTTTGAGACCAACTCATGCCTTGTTCGTTCTTCAAAACTGATCGAGGAAGGTGCGAAATAAACCACCTAGCCGACAAAGGAGTATAACACATAAGAATACCCCTTCTCTTCATGGTGTGAGTATGAAAAGAATGCAAAATATTCCCAAATAAGGTAGGCACCGGGTTACGAGATAGAAAAAATTTGACCGCATTCACATCTGAGTTGGTCCAGGTTAGGAAATAGTACCGTCCCATAGATTAGAAGAGCCAAAATTTCTTCAAAAGCTTGAAAATCCAAAGCATCCCAAAATTGTTGAGCCTTCTCAAACAGAAACTTGGCTAGAAAACCTTTAACACCACTTCTTATTTCCCAATTTGCCACAACGTCAGACCGTTGCAAATGTAAATCTAGAGCAATCTCCGCAGGTCTTGGGTCTTTCTAAATACTGGTGAAGGGTAATTGATCAAGAATAGGAACTCCCAAGAGTTGAGAAAACTCCTTCATGATGGGCACTAATTTCTAATCAGGAAATCTAAAGCAATGGTGTTTAGGGTCAAAGAACTGAAAGAGTACCCCATCATTTTTTATTCAAAATTTGAGGTAGCCAAGTTGATGAGGCAACCATACTTCTTGGTGAACGGAGAATCATTTGTAACTCTTGACGCTAACTCCTTAAGTTGAGGAGGCACTTTCACAAAGCCGATTCGGATAGTCTTTCTATGAGTGGACTCCATGTCCTATAAAACAGACAAAGATAAATCCCAAGGTCCTTGAAATGGTTAGTGCAAATGCCATGGTATGATGTTATGATGTTATGTACAGATAAACATATACAAACAAAACAAACAGATCCTTAGGTTTAGGCTTGCATGAGGTTCATAGGTAAGTACCCTTTTGAAGTTTAGTTGCTTCAACCTGTCCTACAAAGTAATCGGGTTCTAGGGAATCTCAATATCATTGATCTTTCTTCATTGGGTATTGTCTCAGTATAATCAATATTTTCATGCGGCCAAAATATCCGAAAAGTATGATCTCAATGAGCGTAGTATCGAGTATCAACCAATTATCAACTTTCCACCAAAACTGGCTATCTCACTACTTCCTAATGGCCAAGTTGTTCAATTAAAGGTTCTAAGGTCAGTTAGTGTTTCATGACACCACACAGCGGCCATGTATTCTCCTTGATTCAACATAAAGGATACATGTATCCACAAATGTGTCACACTAATGTAGCTATTGCTTGAACCATATCGGTCTACACCATACAGTTTCCATAATCTTTGCTACTTACCTAATAATGTTCCCAGATTCGGGTAGAGGATCAATATAAAACCCAAACAAGGACCCAAAATGTAAAGCAAGCAAGTCAAACAATGAAAGCATTTAAAGATGATCTAGTCTCTAAGGTAACCCCACTTTTAAGTATCTCCCCAGCAGAGTCGCCAGTTCTGTAATATGGTGGGAGGACTAATTTTACTGGTTTTGTGTTTTTATCGCAAATGTTACAGATGGCAACAGTCGCCACCAACTTTTCTTTTATCCAATATAGGAAAGGGTGAAAAGAACATGAAAGACCATTTGAGAATTTTCTTGAGTTCGGGGGGTAGGTTATGAAAAGGGAAGGTGTTAGCACCCTTTTCATTCGTAGTTATCTACGGGCTCTTAGTTTCTAGCTCACTTTGAAATGATTTATTTGAAATGTGTTTGTGATAGGTTTTGAAAATATTTTTGAAAAGTTCCTTCGTTTAGGCGAACTTTGTAATGATTCTCGTCTCTATAAGAATGCATACAAAGTGTTGACTTTTGAAAATATTTCATTTGAAAGTGTTAGTGTGTTTGAAAGATGTTTTGAAAAATGGTTGTGAGCAAGAAACTATGAACGTTCTATCTACTCAAAAAGTCTTAGTTCTTTTCCTCCTCCTTTAGATATTGATATCTTACCATTGATTCATAAGAGGCCCTATCATTAGATGCTAAGGGACGGGCGCGGGTCATCGTATAGTCATAGAAAGCAACATTGTAGGATAGCTTAGAAATTTTTGTAAGGGTCTAATATCATTTTATAAAGGCAACATTTGAAGGGTCGTTGAGGGACTATGATCTTGTTTTTTATTACTTTTGTTAAAGTAACCCACGTTTGCACAACATGACTATTTTTATCTTAGGCAACAAGTGAGGGTTAACCCTAGAGGTTCAAGCATGCAAAGTGTTTATTTTCATGTATTTTTATCTTGAATTAGGATTCTCTATTTGTTGATTTTATGTCTTGCCATACAAACCCTAATTACTAGCATTTATATTGAAAGCGATAGATTGCGAAAATATAAAATTCTACACTATTACATCATTTGGGGATGGGGGTATGATTTACAAATGGGGGAAGCAAGTAAATAAAACATAATTTACTATTACAACTATATTGAATGTTGTAAGAATAAAATGTACAAGAAATGTATGATAATGTACAAGGGAAAGGTGATATGGAAAGAAAAAAGAAAATTGTTTTTTTGTTTGAGTTTTGTGTATAAAGGGGTTTAACTTAAAAAAGAAAAATAATTAATTAGTCTAAATTAACTTAAGAAAACTAAACCAAATTAAATTAAGAGAATAAAATTAGTTAAGAAGCAAAAATTTTAGGGTTTTTAACGAATATAGAGAAAGAAATTAATTAAATCAAAACCTAAGTTCTAAATTAATTCAATTAAGAGAAAAAAAATAAAATAAACTAAGTCTATATTTATTTAATTAAGAAAATAAATTAAATTTCATAAGAAAATAAAAATACTAATTATTCTAAATAAAATATTTTTGGTATTTTTGATTGATAAAAATAATAATAATAATAATAATAATAATAATAATAATAATAATAATAATAATAACAACAAATAATAATAAAAATAAAAATAATAAAGAAAATAAAAATATAAAAATATAAAAAAAGTCAGGAGGGTATGAAAATGAATTGGGATGGTTTATGAGTAAAGCAGTTCTTGTTTGGTTTTAGGCCCAATATTGTTTTTTTTGTAATCAGAAAAAGAAAATAAATAAAATAAAATAATGGGCCAGCATGTTGCATAGTGATCTGGGGGTGTTGCTGAGCAAAAATGGCAAGGCCCGTTGGAGGGAGGCCCAGTGTTGCAATCAAACAAAAAAGTGAAACAAGAAAATATGAAGAAAAAATAAACAAAATGGATGTTGGGGCTCGGACCCAGGTCCAAGAGGTAACAGGCGCGCGTTTTAACCATTGGAGTGGTGATACATTTGTGTATTAAAACAAAACCATCACATTATATTTTAAAACAAGTCCATGGCATGTATCTTCTTCTTCCTCGCGCCAGACCTTCAACATCCATTTTTGAATTTTGTATCTTCTTCATCTCTCAACCAATTGCAAAAATGTAAACATCAAAGTTGCTTGAAATTTAACCACGACTCCAGAAATGTAAATAACTAAAGCTATAAATCAAAGATGAACGAGAATTTCTAATGGTACCAAATTCTGACCTAACTTTTTCAGATATTTCAAACCTAAAGTTCTTCCAACTCAAGCAATATAAATGAATTTTAAGGACATGGCCGGCTTCAGTGCTATGATATCCACATTTTGTCTTTGAAAATAGAAATCTAATAATGCCTATATGGAGATTTCAAAAATCAAAAAACTTACCTCAAAAATGGATTTCGTGTTTTGCAAATGAGCTTGATTCAAAGTGCTGCAACGATCAGGTTAGCTTCCTTGAGTCTCTAGGAAGCTAATACAATGCTTAGCTTGAGTTGAGAGTGGCTGAAACAGCCTGGAGAAGTCAAGTGGCAGACCCTTGTTTTTGAGTTTGGACAATGGTGAAAATGATGTTACAGTTTGGAAACAGGGGTTGGGATGAGTTGTGCCTGAGGTAAGGAAGCTTTTGAGATGATTTGGAGAGGAAACGCACGAGTTGTTTGAGAGATGGGAGTTTTTGGTCAGATTCTGCACAACAATAGAGTTTTGTGTTCAATATGAGTTTTGGGAGAGTTTGAGGGCTTGATAATTTGTGTATATGCTTGTAGAAGGATGCTCAATTCATAGGCAAGGGCTTGGAGTGCTCAAATTGATCAGAATTCAAATTTACATGTTTAAACTCAACATGTGATTTTTTTTTACAAAACAAGTTTTAATGCTTTGTACTTCTTAATCAAGAGTTGTTAATCACTTTAAACACAATGTTTATGAATTTGTGGATGGAGTGTAATCAGAACAAACAAGTTAGGAGCTCAATGCATTGACTTTGGGCATAAAGCTTGCTTTACAAGAATGGAATGGTTACTTTCTTCCCAAAATGGAACTTGGTTTGGATAATGCTTGAATAACTTGGATAAGGGCTCAACCAATTATGTAAACCATTAATTATGGAGTTAAAAACAAGTTTGAGGCCTGCAAAGTAAGATTATGCAGCATGGTTTATAGATTTGGTCATGTGTTCATCACAAAATTGCCTTGTAATTCAAGTTTTGAGAGGTCAACTTCATTTGTTTAATTCTCTTAGCTCAAGAATGATCTCAATGAGTTCTTGGATATTTTGAAAAGCTTGAAAAATCCTCTACAACCTTCTTGTTTTTCGTTTCTGAAGAATCAATTTGGAACTATGTGAAAATTTTCTATAAAGTTAGGCCAAAAATCTGCCTAAACTAGGTCAAATTTTCACTAAGTGTTTAAGAAAAAAGTGCATGACTTTATGGATTCATAATTCAAAATACAAGAATTTGTAGAACTTTATCAGTAAAAAAAAAGTTGTAGATCTCATCAAGATCTACATCTTTTATGTTGGAAGTTTTATTTGAATCATCTTGCATCTTGGTGAAAAGTTGGCATGAAGTCATGAAAAAATAAGACTTAAAACACTTAGAAAATTTTATAAGTCTTGAAAACTTTGACTTTTCAAAATTACTTTAGAATTTCTTGATTTCTTGATGATAAAGTTTCATATTTTTTAATTTCTTGATGAAATGTGATCTTTGAAACTCAATTTTGATCAAAAGGTCAAAGTTTAAATTTTGGTGTATCATTTGACTTTTCATCAGTTGACTGAATTTCAACTATGAATCAATTGATCTTGAGAAATGATTTGAGCCGTGAAATTAGGTCAATACATTTTATTTGAATCCTTGAGATTTTGCTTCAAGCCATTAGATCATGTATTAAGTCAAAAACCCTTGATCAGTCAAATACAGTCAAAAACCCTAATGTTGACCATTTTGCCCTTTTGATGATTTGAACATTTTTCTTGGGGAATTGTGATCCAAACTTGATTAAATGATACATATAAATTCAAAAATGTCGATATTGGTCAAAAATCTTGAAGTTTGACTGTATTTTGACCACGTTTGGCTTTTTATCCAATATAGTTGATTTTGGGTCATCTGATCAATTGACTGGGCAATTTTGAGATGCAAGACTTGAAACTTGATATAATCATTCTTAAAGGTCCATAATGATCCATGAAAGTCAATTTAAGCACTAGAAGTCCAATTGTCCTTGTGAAAAACCAAACCCTAATTTGAGGCATTAGTGTTAAGGAGATGGCTTGACCTAGTCAATACTTGTGCAAACTTGAACCATTGAAGATCTTTGTGATAAATATCTTAAGAAAAGAGAGGGTAAATTTTAGGGTACATCAGCTACTATGTCATGAATAATGGGGTGGTCAAAGAACAACAGGCGATGTTTGAGAAGCCTACGTCTGATATATTGTACCATCTCAAGCCTTTGTTTATAAGGGCTAAAGTTAATGGTTTCCTTGTGAATAAAGTGTTCATTGATGGTGGCGCTGCTGTAAACTTGATGCCATAATAATTGCTAAAAATGATTGGTAAGTTCGACATTGACCTTAAACCACATAACATGGTTTTGTCGAACTATGAAGGAAAAACAAGTCACATACTAGGTGTGATTCAAGTAAGTTTGTCAGTTGGCTCGACTTTGAGGCTAACATTGTTTATGGTGACTGCGTACAAAGCGAACTATAATTTATTGCTAGGACATGAGTGGATACATGGAATTGGGTAAGTACCATCGACTTTGCATCAGCGCTTATCTATATGGCGCCAAGATGGGATTGTGGAGAACATTGAGGCAGATCATTGTTACTTTACTACTGACATGGGTATGGTTAGCAAGAAGAATTTTGACAAAGCCTTACCTAATATACCTCTGTGTGATCCTGAAGATGCAATGTTCAAGTCACATCCTTATGCGATCAAGTTTCTAACCCTACACCCTACTCATGGTTTCATTTGGGACCAAGAAAAGTTGGATACATATCCAACTACAGAAGGGGAGTTTGAATCCACAGGGTGGGAAGAACAAACTCATAATGATGCCTGAGTCAAATGCTTTGGCGAGGATTTTGGCCTACATGGCCAAAAGCAGGATAAATTCGGCCTTGGAGGCTTGAAATATTTCAAAAATGGCGCCTGAAGCCATTATGGTGGAAAAGCTTGAAGAACCAAGCCAAAAAACAGCTTCAGAAAGCCAGAGGCTTGACTGCATATATGAAGAAGAGCCTTTGGGGTTTAAAAAATACCGAAGAGATCATATTTTGAATATGCAAGCACAAGATCCATTGGAAGAAGTCGACCTGGGTGATGGTGTGATTAGGCGAATTACATACATCAGCATTAAGATCGACAGCAAGATGAAGAATCAAGTAATTGAATTGCTTAAAGAATTCAGAGACTGTTTTGCATAGGATTACAACGAGATGCCTGGTTTGAGCATGAAGATGGTGGAAATTAAACTACATATAAATCCAGGTAAGCGACCAGTCCAACAGATGCCAAGGAGGTTCACGCCAGAAGTGCTATCCAAAATCAAAGTAGAGATCGAACGATTGTTGAAGAGCTGATTCATTAGGACAACCAGGTACGTTAAATGGTTAGCTAATAGGGATTAAAAATGAATACATTAAAATGTGCTTTTTGTGTTTGTGTAGGAGACTTTCTAGGTTTTGTAGTATACAAGAAGGGTATAGAGATTAACCAGAATAAAACCAAGGTGATTTTGAGTACAAAAGCGCCAACGACGAAGAAAGAGCTTCAATCCTTGTTGGAAAAGATAAACTTCTTGAGACGATTCATATCAAACATGAGTGGGAAAACTTTGGCGTTCTCTTCTTTGTTAAAACTAAGCAAAGAATAGGAGTTCACATGGGAAAGAGAACACCAAGAGGCATTTGACGGATTAAAAGACTACTTGGTGAAGCCTCCAATGTTGGCACCCCTAAACAAAAACATAAGCATGAAAATTTACATTGTAGTTTCAGAGTCGACATTGGGAAGTATGCTAGCCCAGGAAGATAAAAATGGAGTCAATAGAGCCATTTATCACCTCAGTTGAGTGTTAAATGACGCTGAAACTAGATATAATGTAATTGAAAAACTATGTTTATGTTTATATTTTGCATGTACTAAACTCAAGCATTATATAAAACCAGTTGAAGTTTCTGTTTATTCTCATTTTGATGTTATTAAGCATATGTTATCTAAAACCTATCTTGCACGGTCGAATTGGGAAATAGGCGCTAGCATTAACTGAATACTCTTTAACATATATTCCTTTAAAAGCAGTCAAAGGGAAAATTATTGCAGACTTTATAGTTGACCATTATGTGGTTAACATCAATGAAGCCTATATAAGCACTAAGTCTTGGAAATGTTATTTTGATGGTTCTAAACATAAACAAGGAACGGGAGTAGGGATCTTTATTTTATCACCAGATGGAGTTCCGACTAGATTTCGTTATAAGATTAAGGGTGAATGCTCTAATAATGAGGCTGAATATGAAGCCTTAATAATTATACTTAAAGTTATGTTAGACGTTGGAATCAAGGACATATACATCAAAGGATATTCATAGTTAGTGGTGAAACAGTTGACCAAAGAATACAAATGCGTTAAAAATCATCTGGTGATGTATGTGGGCAAAGCATTATTGTTACTTCAGAAATTTGATAACGTGTCGATTAATCATGTGAAGCGTATTGACAATCAAGAGGAAAACGACATGGCCCAATTAGCGTCTGGATATAAAGTACCTAAAGAGAGCATAGACGACTTCATTGAGGTTAGAGATAAATTGATGTGTGAGAACACGCAAATGACAAAAACTTGGGGGGCAGAGCCTGAATTGATCTCCGATCTTCTGAATTATGATTATTTTGGAAATTTTGAAGTGGTAGAGGAAGTTTTTGCCATTGATGCGTTAGATGAGAATGACTGGAGGAAACCTATAGTCGACTACTTGAAAAATCCAGTTGGGACGACATAGCGCAAAGTTAAGTACATGGCATTAAGTTATAGATTGCTGGGAAACGAATTGTTCAGGAAAACGCGTGAAGGAGTGTTGTTAAAATGCTTAGGGGAAAACAAAGCATATGTAGCGAAATCTGAAGTACATATTGTGCTTGTGGTGCACATCAGGCGGGACAAAAATGAAATGGTTATTGTGTCGAATAGGATTATATTGGTTGATCATGTTAAAAAATTGCATTGAGTTCGCCAAAGGTTGCCAAGAATGCCAAAAATATTCTGGAATTCAACATGTACCAGCTAGCGAATTACATTATGTTATCAAACCTTGGCCTTTCAGGGGATGGGCTTTGGATATTGTAGGAGAAATCAAACATGCTTCATCGAAAGGCCATAAGTATATCTTAGTGGGTATTGATTATTTTTCAAAATGGGTAAAGGTTGTCGCTTCGGTTAAAGTGGGTCAAGAGGAAGTAATGGCCTTCATTCAAAACCAAATTATACATAGGTTTGGAATACCAGAAACCATAAAAACGGACCAAGGGACCGTGTCCGTAGGTCGAAAGGTAACTGAGTTCGCTGCAGATATGGGGTTCAAACGGTTACAACAATGTCGTATTACACTCAGGCAAATGGGCAAGTCGAAGCGGCAAACAAGGGCATTACAATTTTGATAAAAAAACATGTTGGCCAAAAACCTAGAACCTGGCATATATCTATGGGCCAGGCATTGTGGGCATGTCGAAACTAGCGAAAAGAGTCAACTAATACAATGCCTTTCAACTTAGTTTATGGACACAAAGCAGTGTTGCCGCTAGAGATTCACCTGCAATCAGTCAGAGTGCAAAGGCAATAAGGCACTCCTACTGAATATTACTAGGGAATAATGTATGATACGTTGGTAGATGTTGAAGAACATAGGTTAGCAGCATCAGATACTATGTTTAGACAGAAGGAACATGTAGCAAGGTCCTATAACAAAAAGGTGAATGAAAAGGTGTTTGTCTTTGGGGATGTAGTCTGGAAATTGATCCTGCCTATAGATAGGAGGGATAGAGTCCTTGGGAAATGGTCACCAAATTGGGAAGGACCATTTCGAATAGGGAAAGTTTTTTCCAACAATGCTTATGAGATTGAGGAGCTTATGCCAGAAGATAGAATACTACGAATAAATGGAAAATACTTAAAGAGGTATAGGCCTATGTTGCAATAAATTATGATAAACAAAGAATAAAATTCATTGCATAATAAGGAGGCCACCAAAGGGCCTGAAATATAAGCATTACAAAGAATTATGGAAAGAACAAATTCAGATTACATGTAAAATCAAAAGACTAAAAATGCACATTATTCTTGAGGGTTATATAGCATTCTCGAGAAAGTTCTAGACGAGCATTGGTTAACAAGATAGAGGTGTCAAGGTCGGCTAGCTTAATATCCAACACGCCAACACGCTCCAGATGAGCGACCCCAGCCACAGCTTCATTATTCAGCATTTGTTGAGCTGCGTGAAACCCAACACCTTACAAAGTCTATGCCTCGTCAATTTGTTTCTCCAGCCCTTCAATTTGATGCTTCAACACTACGATCTACTGTTGCCATTAGGAAATATTTGTGGCCCTAGTCTTAAAGTCTGCTCTTTCTTTGTCAAGAGTTTCCTTCAGTTCTTCACTAGCATCCATGGAAGAATTCACGAAAGCCAATTCAACAGTGCACTCTTTCTCCTTGGGAAAGCATCTTTCCCGAATCTCTTTCTTTTCAACCAAGTCGACCAAAAGCTAATCAAGGAAGGTAGACGCTTCAGCCACGAATTTTAGGACTAAAAGAGAAGCGACTTGAACAACAACTTTCCTCATCATTTCTTTAATCTTAATACCATCAGAGGGATACGCCTCCAAATGGGTGATCAAATCAACATGAAAGAGCATGGTTTTGAGACGATTAAGAACTTCTTATTGAGTACCAAGAGAAGAGATACCTCCAGATGCAGTAGAAGTACTGGAGCCTTCGTCAGTCGAACGGTTCTTGGCGTTCACCAAAAACTTTAAATACTCAAAGGGGCTAGTTTTCTTGAGAGCAGCAACTTGTTGGGGCGACATGGTGCTGGTCGCGGGAATCACATTAAGAGGGGTCGAGATGGTGCCAAAAAGGCTGGTGCCTGAAGAGTCACTTCTTCTATTTGGAAGGGATTTTGGTTAGTAGTTATGGTGACATCAACAGTAGCAGCATGTTCTGGATCCTTTAAGTCATCACCTCTAATACCCTCCCCTAGGTTGTCATTATTGGCGTCGTCCTCCAATCCCTCACTGATGGGAGAATACGCAAAAGTACCTTGGGTGACAGGAGAGTTGAGGTCGCTCCCAAAAGTCTCGCTATCAGTTAAGACCACAGTAGGTTTCCTTTTGGTCTTGAGAGATTTCAAGACAATCTTAGTGGGGCGTTTTTTTAGTTTTAACTGTCAGTCGCTGAAACAATAAAGGCAAGTGAGAACAAAAATGTCAAAAGGACAAACGATTTCTAAGATAAAGAGTCTTTGAAGAAGAAGGTACCTGATGGTCTCCTTCAAGACTAGAGTTAATTCTTTCTGGTCGAGTTGGCACAGGCTGCAAAACTCGTTCTCTTGCCACCACTAGAGCAGGCACAGTGTCGGAAGTGGCCTTTTTTGAGGCAACCTCAGATCGAGTTGATTGGGGATTCTTGGATTTTTTGGAGATGGAAGGTGAGGACGCGTTGTCAGCTCGTTTCTCTTAATTAGAAGAGTGTTTCCATCTCTTTAGGGACGGTTTAAGAGGGACGACGATGTTAGCTTCAGGGGCCTACGAACGTGTCAACATAATCAGTGAGTTAGAAAGAGAATCCAAACATCTAGTGAATTATCAAGTTAGCAGATTACATGAGAATAAGTTTAAAAGTACTCATTAGTTGAGGGAGAAACAGTCGCACCACTGATAGCTTCCCTGGCACGTTTCTTATGCTCAACCGTCGAATAAGGAAATAACATAAGAAGAAGCGTTAGAAGTCAAAATATAAACAAGAAGGCGACTGATGATTACAATAGTAAGCCATACCTTTCTTAAACTTTTTCCGTATGGCTTCAAAAGCATGGTTCGGTCGAGCTTTGAAGGACTTAAGAGTTTCATTACTTTGCACAAAGTGCACAATCCACCAATCATAGAACTCCTTAGCAGTGTAGAAGAGGGGCTCGAAGGCGAAAAGAGTTAACTTAGGGACATCAGCAGCAAAATGTTGAATTCGTTGAGCATATTCTCCCTCATTGTAGCTGGTAGATGAAAGACACAGCTCGTCAGATGGCTTATGAAACCTGTGAGGCAAAGGTTGGCACAAGCAAAACTGTCTAGCCACCAGATTAGGCTGATGACACAGGAGTGTCACGCCATCATTAGCTCCTACCCTAGATGTTATGAGCCTAGGGGTTAAGAAAGCTTGCCATATGGTTTTGGATTCAGGGACCTGTGCAGGATCAGCAGGAGGAAATGGTCAAGTGAACCACTCAGGACCATATGGTCTAGAGGCAAAGGGTGTCATGCTTGGATGAAAAGAAGTGCACCTAAAGAAAACTTCAAGTATTTCTCAAGCGACTCCTCTCGAGTCATGTCATTGTTAGAAGGCGTCATTGCAGTAAGATGAAGGCTTTCGTTGGCACGTTGGGCGAATGCAGTCTCCTGTGCTTCAGAGAGACGCAGTTTGAGCTGGCTCGCAAAAGTGGCATTTAAACACAATTGAAGCGGACATAAAGGCCCAGCAAACATGTAGCTTGTAGTATATGAAAGTGAGGTCATATGATCGACCCCCACGTTGAGTGATTCATAGAGCGACCCCAAAATAAGTTTGCTCAGGCATATGTGTCGATCCAAATAGAGTTGATGAGCTAACACAATGAATCATTTAGCTACCTTCAGAGATCGACTGTAAAAAACATACTTGGAAAGCCACAAGGCCAAGAAGACAATGTGTTCTTCATCAGACACGGTGTTGACACCTTTGGCGTGAGAACCCTCCATATATTTGGTGAAGCCAGCAATGTCCTTTTCAAAAGGAATAACATTTGCGTCTACTTCAGTGGGAAGAAACGCTTCACCTGTAGGGCGGAGACTAGTGATGGCCGCAACGTCAATCAAGGTGGGAGTGAGCATCTCAGGTGCAAAATGGAAGGTGTTTGTAGAGCCTTCCCTAGAAATAGAGTGTGGGAATCAGCATGTGATTGCAATAACTAGGTTCAACCCTAGAAAGCTGACTCAAGTCAAAAAAGCCTTGAGCCTTCCAAACGTCACCATTCACTTTCTCTATTTTATTCAACCATGCAATATAATCTTAGTTGACAGCAGGAGCGGAACAGAAGACTTTAGATGTACGGTAGATGTGTGAAAAATCTATAGGGCAATCTCTTTTGACAAAGGGTTAGGTGGTTTTGTGAGTAGGGAAGCAACCTTCCGAGTGTTTAGGTACCCTAACTTCATCAGGAATAGGCTCCAATAGAGCGTAAGCAGTATCGTTGCAGATGAGGGGAGCAACAGCTGGGAGCGAAAAGTTTGGAAATTGTGTGTTGGCGTTAGTTCTAAGACAAAAGTGTTTTGATCATGAACAAAGAATTCACTCATGTTAGAAACTAGCTCATTTTCCTGGAGAGTTTGAATGTGTTCAGAGATTTGGCTTGAAGCGGCCATGGAGATGATGGAATGTTTTTTTGAATAAAAGTGAAAATGAAAAGTTATGTGGTGTACGAAGACAAAGAGCTTGAGTATGCAAAGAAACGTAAAGAGGAAATCGGAGAGATGAAATAGGTATTTATACCACAAGGAGGCCAAATGTTGGGGAGAAAGAAAAAAAATTATGGCTACACGACCGGCACGTGTCAAACAGGTGACAACTGAGTTGAAGAAGTTGGTGAGTTGGAGGCCACGATTATCCTAGGAAGTTGAAACTAGAAAATATGGAAGTGGTTGTGTGATCGCTGATGTAACGTTTGAGGAAAAAGATAATGATTACAATGGCATCACTTCACACTAAGAGAAAAGGATTAAAATGTTCATTTTTGTTCTTTCAGTCGAAAAGGACATTTTGGGGGGACAATTTGTTGGCTAGGATTTTTATAAATGGGTCAAAATCCAAACAAAAACAAAAAGGGTTTTTTAAAGATTTTAGATTATAGGAAGTCGACCACAAAAGCAATCGACCGAAAGAGATTTCATAAAAGGTCAATTTAGGCTTGTCGACGAGAAGAGAGACCTCATGAGGAATAGATTGAGCCCAAGAGTGTTAAAAAGCTCAAAAGAGGACATAACTAGCAAAGCAGAGCGTTGTGAATAGAGAACGTGGATTCATGGAGGGGAGTTACAATAGAGAACGTGGGTTCGATAGCAAGAATGGAGAAAGTGGATTCATAAAGGAAAGTTACAAGAGACACGTGGCTCATAAAGAAGCAAAGCCCGCTAAATAATAGTTATTTTCATGTATTATAAATAAAGTACTTAGTAAATAGTAGAAGAGGTTCAAACTTTCACATTCCTACATGCTAGTCACTTAGAGTATCCAAGCGAACAAGCGAAATGAGTCAAACACAAGTGATGTATGTTTGAATCAACTCATTTTCAATTATTTTGATGTTATGTCATCTATTTTACAATTTAAAACGTCTTGGTTTTATTTTACGATTCCTGCTTTATTGCTTTTAAGTCTGTTTCGCCTTAGTCAAACAGACTATTTTGAACATACTTTGTAAAAACACTCAAAAAGTGTACTAAGATTCCCTAATCGATCTCGCCAATAAACTTTATGTTAAGAGATCAGCGTTATTTACCAAGACCTGAGGTAAACACTTACATACAAGCTTGCAGGTCTAAAATGAGGAATTGAAATAATTTGCTTACAACGGAAATTCAAGTTCTTAATGGATTTTATTTTTTTTAAATAACTAGTACTTAGATATGATAAGTGACACAAATAAGTTACATAGTAGCACAAGAGTTGTACAAATAAATGAGACTACAAATTCAAATTAAATGGAGCAGCTGAAAAGTGTCTGAGATTGAAAAAATTGCTCAGCGAGAAAGTCAAAACGTCAACTCCACTTGTCAAGAAACCAACAGAAATAAAATAGAATGAATGTTACACTAGTTGGTGTCTCCGGCATTTTTTGAATCAAAAAAGGTTTTGGTAGCATTTTCAGACTCAAAAATGGCAGTGTCTCCTACATTTTCAGACTCACCTGCATTTTCTGACTCAAAAATGGTGTTGTCTCCTACATTTTCAGACTGAAAAATGGAGGTCTCTGCAGCATTTTCTGAATAAAAAATGATGGTGTCTGGAGCATTTCCTGAATCAGAAATGGTGGTTGCAGCAACATTTTTTGAATCAAAATTGGCACCGGCAGCATTTTCTAACTCAAACATGTGGTGTCTCCAGCATTTTCTGATTCAAACATGGTGGTTTCTGCAGCATTTGCTGACTCAAACATGGTGGTGTCACCTGCATTTTCTGACTCAAAAATGGAGGTGTCTGCAGCATTGTCCGTCTCAAAAATGGTGGTGTCCTGACCATTTTCTAAATTAAAACTGATCGTTTCGGCAACATTTTCTGACTCTACTACAGTGGTGTCGCCTGCATTTTCCGACTCAAAAATGGTCGTTTCAGCAACATTTTCTGACTTAAAAATGGTGGTGTCGGAAGCATTTTCTGACTCAAAAATGGTTGTTTCAGCAACATTTTGTGACTTAAAAATGGTGGTGTCACCTGCATTTTCTGACTCAAAAACGGTGTTGGCAGCATTTTCTGACTCAAAAATGGTGTTGGCAGCAGTTTCTGACTCAAAGATGGTGGTAGCAATTTTGGTGTTGGTAGCATTTTCTGACTCAACTAAGGTGGTGTCGCCAGCATTTTCTGACTCAACTATGGTGGTGTCGCCTGCATTTTCCAACTCAACTATGGTGGTTACGCCTGCATTTTCTGACTCAAAAATGGAGGAGTCGCCAACATGATTACAAGATAATTGAAGATAATTGGAAAGAGAGAATTTGGATGGGAGGGTCATATGATGCTCATTACTGCCAAGCTTCCTATGTGCAATTCCTAGGGCATATCCTAAAGCTCGTGAAACAGGAACAGCAACTGCATTTCCAATTTGACGGTACCTGTAAATAATATCATAAGAAAAATGTAAAGACACAATGTTTTGCAAGGGAATTTTGATTGTAGTCCCTCTAAAATCAGTTTCTATTTCTGTCCCTTGTTTGTTCACTATCTACAAAATACTTTTGTTTCCGTCTTTTTTTATCATAATTACATTGGGTGTTGATCCAGTTCAAAACAGATTTCAAACGCAGAGCTGTGACTACGGTGGACCAAAAGGGATCCCCCTTTTACAAAACAAGGGACAAAACCAAAACCCAAATCTTGGTCTACAATCAAAATTTGGTAAGTTTTAGGAAAGAAAAGCAGATCTAAATTAAACCTATTTTATACTCATTAAATAGTGGTTTTACCTTGCTTTCACAGACCCACAAAATCTATAATAATCATGAAATCCTTGCAGCCGGGCAAATTCTCGTATAGTGAGGATTCGATCCTGAGCTGGATGTAGTACTACCTGCAAGAGTTTGAATATATAAGAAACCAATTTTGCGATTTTTGCAACAAATTAGAGACTGCGATAAGACCTGGTTATGACAACTTGGGGAGGTTAGTGCAGTAGGAACAGTCTCATCCCACCACAACCGTCCAAATGGCCTACATATACGTCCAAATTTAGATCAAAAGTAATCAAATGCAAAGCAAGAAAAATAACCAGATAGACTACTGAACTGAAAAAAATTACCTCTTGGACTTCCCTTGTTCATAAGTGAGGCAGTAATCTGGGACCTGACACCAAACAGTAAAGTCGGCAAAGGTTAACTAACTTTGTACCGTTTGAATCTAAATACATAACCTCTCATTCAAAACCCTGGAACTTCAACTGCATATAGAAACCAGAAACATCTAATAACATCTTATTTTTCTATACATATGGCGGGTGATACAGCTTACGAGTTTGCTTCAATTGAACTGCTTGAGAGGCTAACAACCCCTAGCCATATGTATTTATAATGAAAAGATTATGACCACGATCCCCTTAGTTATAGAGATAAGAATGAGAGCCTATATCTATCAAACAGGCATAAACAATGTAAATTTTGGCAATATACCTAAATAGTAGTATATAATCATTTTTATTATTATTATTGATTTAATTGTTTTGTTGCTATGCCATGATCTCTTTTATTCCACCCATATCAATCCACAGTCTAGATGTGTGGTCTTGGATGTGAGGGGTGTGTTGAGATAAGTGTTATGAATTGCATATGGTGACAGACCAGAAGTCCAAAATTTTAAGCCACAATTTAGTCCATAAAATGCCATCCTTCACAAATTGGCCACGGCGGTTGGCAAAAATTCCAGGACCTCAGTCTGCCATGGCTACTATTAAACAATAATAGTTGAGTTCCCGTGTCAATTAGGGATATGGCCGAAGTAATCCTTATAACTCTGGGGCAGTTTTTACCACACAGGTTGGCTTTATGGAGTTATGTGAGTTCTAGTCCAAACTCTAAGAATAGTCTTATGACAACATCATTGCATTCCTTAATTTGTGTGCAAAAATCTTAAACGACAGTCATTTTGAAACGGAGGGAGTAATATCTACGGAAAGCAATATAAAGACTTACCAATGGCTTTCCAGATGGTAGCAATGGAATTTTCTCTACTGGATGTGGCTTAACCACATTGTCAGCTCCAACAATTATACCAGGAAGATTACGGAAATTCGCTCCCTGCAGTAATATTAAATTAAAAGTTGTTCAAGGAATGACACAGGTACAATACATGAAATCGATCCAGAATACAACCTTTTGTTTGGGTATTTGACAAACGCGTAGGTAGTCATCTTCAGACATTAAGTGAGGTCGGTGATCATATAATAAATGAGTTTGCTCTGTTGTTCCATTTAATGTGGATCCAGTCATCTCTACTCAAAATGAATTAAAAGTGAACAAGATGAGCCAATGCTTGATCCATATATTTATTTCTAAAATACATAAACAATAAAAAGGGAACTGCGTACAGCATATGTAAACTAAATGGACTTTGATGAAAACAAAGTAACACCAGCCATTAAGATAAATTCCACAAAGGCTTAATAAATTGAATTAGGAAAAAATAGGTGCATTTATTTTAATTTTGAAATGACAAAAGAATGTGGAGTCAACTATCATAGAAATTTGTTACATTTAATATGAAATTGACATATGGGATACATCCATAGCAACCAGTTTGTATGGGAGTTTCTTTTTTCCTATATATACAAATGTGAAAGATAGACGGTGATTGGAGACATAACCACTGATAACAATGTAGATAAGCAAACTATGTTTTATGAATACTAAATATATTTTTTATTATTACAAATTATGTACTCAAGGGAAGGCACTATTACCATACTTAGTCGACCGTATATATCTTTGAAATTCTGTTTCTGGAGGATTTTTGTAAGCCATTTCTTCCCGAGTTTCAAAGTTTGTGACCTACAATATTGAGTTAAGTTAAAATTATGTTAAAACCAGTAAACATAAAGGAAAAGGTTTCTCTAACAGTATTATTGTGTAAAATGTACCACACCAGAATTTAATCAATATCTCTGCTTTTTGAATAAATGAAGGATGAATATGACATTAGTAGTTCACTATAAAAACCAAGGTCAATTAAGAGAAGCCTTTTAAAAAGTCAAGCAAAAGAAAGTCGTTACAGGAGGAAGATCGGAGATGGCATCTTGAATAACAACAGCTTTCTCTAATTCTCGTTTTTGGTCCTCAGCATAAGCAACAGTATTACGCTGCAAACAAAAGCCAAAATCTAATGAAAAATACAAAGAACTCCAGATAGAATTATTTTACAAAAAAGAGTAAGGATTAATACCTCATACTCAGGTGGAGGCCAGTATCTAACAATAACATCATGTGTTGGCAATGGAAACTGGGGTAGGACCTGGAAAAAAATAACAAACCATAGAAAAGTAAAAAAGAAAATTTGGATCAATGAAACTTAAGAAATTTACTTCATACAAGAATTTGATGTGCTTAATACAAGTCATTTTATTAATGTTGTGTAAAATTGAAGTGTCTCTTAACAAAAATGCAGAAAATTTACTACATGCTAGAATCTGATGTGATGAATAAAAGGAATTAGATCAGTGAGTAAAATTGATATGCTAAGAAAAAAGTGCCCTTGGCAGAAAATGATTGGAAGATATTCAATGAAAGACAAATTTTCAGTGGAAAGGAACCCATCAGAACTTCATGTTTGGGCTGCATTTCATTCACATTGCCAGTTTGTGAGTTCGGTTGTCTATTTCTAGAAGATTTGTCCTAGAGGATAGTTTTATGTCCGTTGAATCATAGTTAAATTCATCTTCGAGATCTTCTACTTTCTGAAAACAGATGTGCTCCTGATATATTTCTATATAGACATGTATGTAGTAAGCAAATGAGAGATCTATCCTCTGCCTATGTTGTGCTTGCTTATCTTATGTAGCTTGTCCAAAGCCCAAAAAAAGAGAAGGAATTGTGTCGGATTGTCAATAGCCAACATCAAACATTATCAAATCTTTATGAAATAGATAGAAGATGTGACTTTGTTAATCCTATGTTGTCAGTTGTAAGTAAGTAATATGTTGTATGACTTGCATATCTCAAGTACATCGCATCTTTGTAAGAACAACCACATTAATGCATTGATAAACATGAGTTCTCATAATTTTGAGAAAGAATTTGGTAAAGAAAGTAATTGACACTAAACTTGCTTTTAAACTTGAAATATTTGCACAATTGAAATCAATGGAAATTGGTGGGCAGGAGAATTTATTGTTGTTGGACTTTCCGCATTAATTGCGGTCCACCCCTAGTCGCCTTAATTGCGGCATTTGGCTTGCCTTCATTGCAACCCCAACACCTTCAATTGTGTTTATAAGTGGGACAAACATCACCTTACAAGCCTGTTTTGTACGGATGAGTCAGGCCCAACTCAAATTCTAAGAATTGTCATGTGCCTACATGAGAGCAAACTTGTTTCTACACTTCGGTTTTTAATCAGTGGTAAATAGAAGATATGATATCCATAAATGGGATAAACATAATAGTAGATTACATTTGGTAGAATAACATAGTGGATCATAGAAGGGTCGGAGATGATCACAACATTAAGGGTATGTCTGGATTGATGGAATATGATGGAATGGAGCGGAATGGAATAAAGTTATGTTCCGTCGTTTGAATTGATTAAAAAAGATGGAATGGAGCGGTATCGGATGGAATGCATTCCATCCCATTCCCTCATTTTTTATACCCTCCAATTTGGACGGAATGACAAAATGAATGTATTCCATCATGACCTACCCAAACAATGGAATGGTATTTTTATTCCACTCAGTTCCGCTACGTTCCATCCTACTTCGCTCCATTCCGCTCCGTTCTTTTTTACGTATCCAAACATAGCCTAAAGTTTTTGTAGAAACAAGAAACCCTTAATACATGTTTTTTACAAAGATGTTTTAGTGGAAATAGAAGGTAGTAAACAAGAGTGGTGGTAGTGAACCTTGGAATAATATAGGTTCTATTTAACAATAAGTAAAATGGAATAAATGAAACACAAATTTATCAGCGTACAAACTAGAATTGTGATAGTTCTTTGATATTTGTGAGAGTGATGGATAGAATGATAAACTAAATATTATTGATAGAGTAATCCTACAGTAACTACCAGCAGGAGCAGTTACAGAACTAAAGGAAATTACAACTGCTGCAATAGGAATAATAAACTAATAAGTAGCATAATTTTCTAGGAATTAGAGAGTCCGATCTCTCCTGAGCTAGTTCACATAAAACAACCGAATCTTCTCGGTTTCCTACCCTTATTCTATTTAAAATATGCAATTAACTTAAAGTGGGCCCTACTAATTGGGTCTGCACCTAGCACATTGTCTCGGAGGTGATAGATACAACATGTCACATAGTTTAGGTATCTTGGACACAAACACAAAGAAATAGTAGAAGTTCAAATTTATAATTAAGCTAGACAAAGAAATAGTAGAATTTCAAAAATATAATTCAAGCAAATGATGAATATTCTAGTGCTATTTCTGATAGAAAGGCACAATTAAAGTTAGAAGGAAAAAAATGTGAACGGTAGACTACTAATGTAGTATGGTACTGATTATTAGACTATAAAAGGAGCATAACTGAGAAGTTATGACAATATTGTCTTGGTTGAGAGTGCACCATACATCAGGAACTAATGTATTTAACAAGAAAAAAGTGACATTTATTGATGACAAGACAGTAAAATCATGCCTAAAACTGATTGAAAATTTATTGATGGAACACAATTGCATCATTTGATTCATGTAGCTTACCCCTAGAAAAATACTTTGGTTAGTATTCTTGAGGTACAACAATGAATGTTAGAAACGACAGTAGCTGCATTATGTTGAATGTATTGATGGAAAGAGACATTTGCATTCCCTTAAAGTTAGGTCAATTAACATAGGCATAAGCTTTAAAATATATTTTTAAAAGAGAGAGATGTTTTAGTTTTCAATTCCACATTCATCAAATTATAAAACACACCTCATCAGGATGAGTCCCCCACATGAAAACACGCAGTCGAAATTGTGGAAGACCGTAACACCCAGCTGCAACAATTCCCAATCTTGCTTGGTAATTCATATGTACCAACCGACCTAAAGCATATCTTCCAAGTGAACCCTTGTCAAATCTTAATATGTCAACCACATTCTCCATTAAAACATACTTGGGCTTTAAATATTTCACTATATCCATGAAAACTACTATCTGATGATTTCTTTCATCATCCAGTGGTGATTCCATGTTTCTATAGCGATTATATCCACTAATTCCTTGACATGGAGGACCTCCACAAACAACATCAACTTCACCCTGAAATGATTTTAAGCAACAATTCTAATTAAAATGCAAAAACCCTCTAGATTTTTTCAAATTTACACCATAAAAAATACTACTTACAGGAAGAGGCAAGAGTTTTGATTGTATCCCCTCTCTCACAAAATCCTGAATGACTTGCTTACAATTGCTGCATACACAAAAATAATAATAATAAGTATTGATGCACTAAAAATACTTAAAATTATCAATCATTGGAAAGAATCAAGTTATATACTGTAAGTTTTCAATTGGTTCCCATGTATCTTCACTTTCATCATAACCTCTCCAGTTCACCTACAAAAGAAATTCATGAATATTCTCAGAGATTTCAATATGGAAACATATGAGTAGAAGATTAGACAGTAAACTTATTAAAAGTATTGTATAACTTTAGAACTTGATTATTCCAATGAAAGGTTGCTCCTTTTATAGGAAAGAGTACATAAAGACACTCAATAAAACACAACAAAAATAAAATCAAATAGTGTCAACAAAACTAATAATTTTTCGCCATTAGATGTATTGGGCTGGTGATGTAGACTAGTAGAGTCTGCAAGACTAAAGTTAAAGTTTATGGAACATTAACAAAATCTGATTGGTCGCTTAGGACAATGTTATCTTAAAATTTACAAAAAATAAGCAGAATTATTCAGAATTCAAGAATCTTGGCTCTCTCCCTTCCAAGAATTCGAGAGCTTGGTCTCTCCCTCCCAAATATAATCTCTTTCTAATATTTCAACATGATCAGAACATGGTTCTGTTCCATTCGTATTCTTCCTAAGTTTAGTAACTGCTCCTAATAATAATAATTGTTACTCTAATAATACTAATGGCTGCTCTTAGATTCTGTAACAGCTACAGATAACTTTTATAATGGCTCTTCTTATGCCTGTAACGGCTACTTTACAGAATAGAACAGCCAAATTCAATTTTGGTTTCTAGTAATTCTTAAGGTCCAACAAATTTTTAACACTGCCTTTGTTTAAATCTCACTTGATTTTTTTTCTGTTTCTCTTTAACCGATGAAGTCAGAAAGCAAAGCCTTTTTTGAATTTGCATGCCTTTTTATGACCCACAGTTGTCAACATCGAATTATCAAATTGTATAATAAAAAAATGTATCCGAACTTGAAACAATGGCAAATACTAGTCATTTGAAGGTGATATGAATATCACCATATCTAAAAACAAGCAAGTAACTACATCTGAATACATATTTCAAGAAGACTAAGATTTTATTTGGAAGAAAAACAGTCAAAAATTGACAGAAATTAGATTTATTACCTTCAAATGTAGACTATGTTTTCCTGTTTTACTGGGATCACCGTAGCATATATCAACTAACCTAGATACTTCAAGTTCATCATCAGAACTATCATCAGATTGATAATTCACTTGCTTCTTTCCTACTGAGCTCCTTGACCGTATTGGAGTTTTTCCTTCTGTGTCACCAACATTATACCGTTTGCATAGCTTTTCCCACTCCTTCAATAGTTGCAGAAAGTCCTCTGCAGATTCATTTCTCACCTATACAATAGAATTAAATAAATATTATACGGAATCAGAAAATTTATCATCCAAAACATTTGTAGAAGATACTCAGCACTTACGTGCGTCTCTGGATGGTTTAGTTTCAAGCTTTCAGTTGCAGACGTATCACTATCAACAGCCCATCTCTGAGCAAAAAAAGCAAACAATAGAAGATCAGTGTACAACAATGATATTCAATGTAATTTGTGAAATACAAATAATTTCAGTACAAATATGAATTTCATGTATAATTACCGCGACAAGACTAACTGATGATAGTTTGGCACCTAAGCACAGTCCAGTTGACATGCCACCACAGCCAGAATAGAGATCTAGCAATGTCAGTTCTGTCCTGTGTGATTCAGAACTAGGTAGGGTCTTGGAAATAGTAGATGCCTCTGTTGGGAGACTCTCGAGCACAGCAGGTTGTGATGACTCCTTAATCTTAACAACATTATCTAGAAATATAGACATTTTTTAGCTATAAATCTAAACAAAACAACACATATTTTATGAACTTAGCTTGAATATCTCAACTTGCAGTTTTAAATGATCACTGAAATTGAACTTTGTTATCAATTCAACAGTTAAAGGATGCAAATGATGACCACTTAAGAACTGGTGTTATATAACAGTATATAATATGACCAGGGAATAGATGATTTTTTAGCTAAAACTTGAGATCACTACAAAAAATGAATTTTTGTGTTCATCAAACAAACATGAAAACTGCAAGAAGCACATAAATTACTTTTTTTCTTCCTGTCAAGGCACTTCTGCCTCTCAATTCCTTGTCTAGTAATCACAAGAAAATTTTGGTATAGAAAAGATCAAAAGCATCATGCACTCACTCATGACATACCTGTTGGTATTTTGCGGAATGTAGAGTATTCAACACAATATTCCATATCATAATAGAAGTTAGATGGTAAAACAGAAGTCGACCTCGGACCAACCTGCAAGAAGTCACACAGAAAAAAGAACTAGCAATTATTACATACAAAGACAGAAATATAAACCTCAAAATTGACAAGGCAGCAGTCCCTAATCAGATGAAGTTGAGAGCAAATAGAAAAATAAGAAAGATATTAACTGAGTTTTGTCATACCTTGGGTTTTATGTATCTAACATTCACTTTCTCTATTATGGAATCTATTAAGTTATCATTCATTATTGATGAATAGAACAAACGCCTCTTGTCGTGATAATCACCTGCATCTTTGACAACCTGTGAAAAAATCAGAAGCAATAATTACAATGACATATATTTCAACATAACTAAATAAATATCACGACATACTCGGTACTCACTGTATCTTGAATTCTGTAAAACCATTGGACCCGGAAATAATTTTTCCTATCAGTAGTTTGAAAAAATTCAACAATCTTGCCAATATGTTTTTGTTCTTCTTCACCCTGTAAGAATCACATAGAGTATAAGTATAACTAGCTCTCATTGTGTTCATAGAATCACGAGATTTTGCGGTACACAGATGTCACTGATACCCATATATTACTCTGCTGGCTCTTCATAGGAGGACAGTAGAAAGATTAATATGACTAGCCATTAGCCATACTCACAATCAAGTTTTAAGAATATACTTGTACACCTTTAATAATTAAGTTGATGAACATGAACATATAGCAGTATGCTTTGATAGAAAAATGCATAGCAACCCCTGATATCTATTTACTTTGTTTTTGAACTGATCACGCCATGATATTTTGAATCCAGAACCTTCCAAAAGATTGAAATAGTGTAATAGACCCTTTCATCTATCAGCTAGTTAAATCACTTGCACGTCGTGTTAATCGTTAGTGAGTCTACACCATTTTAAAAATAAATATGAAAAATTTAAAAAGAAAAGATATATTATTTTTAGAAAAAGTGACTAGGACAAGTGATAGTGTGGAGATCTATGTTGTTAATAACAGACTATAGCAGGCCATAGGAGAATCAGGGTCTGGTGCAATGCTAGATGCAGGTGCAATCTGTTTTTTTGTAGCAGATTTAGCAGCCACAAATAGCAGTGGAATAGTATATTAGTAACTAAATTACCCCGTAGCCAAGGAAGTTACAATTGACATCCTACATAGAATCGGGAAGGGGAGTCAAGATCGTAGATTGCGGGATCATAACACAAAGGGTAACAAATTTCATATTCATAGTTGTCTGCTTTCTAAATGTCTAGTAGTGGGCATGAAGGGTGTTGTTAGTAGGCCACCTGCATTTGTCCATGCTTTAGATGTCTAGTCAAGGGTAAGAACGAGTGAAAAGATCCCACATCGGCTAGTGATTCGCCGAAATACCCCCCTTATAAGGCTTTAACAATCCTCACTGCTTGAGCTAACTCTTGGGATTTGATTAGGCCTATCCCAAAATCTAAAAGATAAAATGTGTCTTGTGAATATGCACAAGACGGATGATGTATTCCTCTCAGGTTACTAAAAAGGTATTGGTAGAAAGAGAGGGTTACTAAAAAGGT